>CM050429.1:13614339-14094339 GCA_027564155.1 Gymnocypris eckloni scoliostomus
GATTGAAAGGGGAGAACGAGTGAATGAAGCCTGTTGAAAGGCAAAACGTTAGATAATTGGCTGGTTCTTCAAATACAGCAATTCTCTGTCCCACGGATTGGTTTGTATTAAAATACTTAATAATAGTTCTGTTATTTTAAATACAAAATATTTGAAAGTATTATTTCATTGGGTGTCTTTATGCTCAGTTGTCATTATCATCACCATCATTTCCATCACATTTGTAAATTCATAAAAAATTGCTAATATACATAAAAAGAATGCTGAATTATCTTGTGATGCATGTATATACTAATAGACATTGTTATTAAACATAAAGTACATTCATACAGGCATATAAAAGTGCAGAGGGCCAAATGTGAAGAAACACCCAAATGTTGTTTTTCAGTCCTTGTCCTCCTCACAAAGATTTGATTGGATCCCGGTGTTTGCTTTGCATGAAACTTTCAGTGTGATGTCGTACAGCGCAACAGACACTTTGTGAGACTCTTTATCTGCACATTTGTGGTGACGGCGTGTGTTTACTGCAGTCTTCGCATGTCAAAGCATTAACAGGGCATGTGGGCATGTGATGAGTCAGTGTTTAGAGTGAATCATGCGTTTATGTCCCAGCATGCCCTAAGATTAACGTATATCCCAAAAATCCACTAAAACAGACGAAGAGTTTGACTTGATTAGAGAGGTTTTACTCTAATCCAGTTAGTGGACAATATACTCTTTACACACAGTGTTTACCTGTACGTGTGTGTGTGTGTGTGTGTGTGTGTGTGTGTGTGTGTGTGTGTGTGCATGTTTATGTGGTTTATGAGGACACAAATTTGTATAATAACATGGGTATGACATAGGTATTACAAGGAGAAGGTGATTTATGAGGACATTTTCAGTGTCCCCATAATTTAAAACGCTTATAAATCATACAGAGTGAGTTTTTGGGGAAAGTGAAATGCACGTCTCCTGTGAGGGCTAAGTTTAGGTGTAGGGTAGGTGTAGGGCAATAGCACATACAGCTTGTACAGTATAAAACCATTACGCCTATGGAAAGTCCCCATAAACCATAAAAACCAACATGTGTGTGTGTGTGTGGGTGTGTGTGTATGTGTGTTAGTCACAACCCTGTTAAGCCTGACATATTAAATAATAGTCAGAAAAATAAATAGAACAGTTTATTTTGACAAATAATAATAAAAGAAGTTTTAAAAAGTTGGCATATGTGTCTTATATTATATTTATTATTTTGATTTGCTCTTAGAGAATGATATAGGAGAATATGGAGCTAATACTTAGAGAAAAAGGCTCCTCAATTTTATTCCGGGGCCCAAACAGAGGGAAAATATGCAGTTTGGTGCAGTTAATAATATTTGTATGGCAAAACAGTAAGTAATGGAATTTTTAACAACAGTATGACAGACTTCTTACATAAAAGTTGCCACTATCTCCCAGTATTTTTGTTTCTAAAATGTATGAATGGATAATCATATAAACCTAAGTTGATTCAGTCAAGTAAGTGAGTCTAATAAGTCATCTTGAAATATAAAAAATATTCTTATCTTTACAAAAACACTAAAGATTATAAGCAAAATAACGTGTGCCATGACCTGAGGAGGGATGTTTTTACTCTTAAACTAAAATGTCTTTTACTTGCTTAAAAACATAAACTGTCAGTCAGAGGACAGTTTTTTCAGCAAAGTTTTGATCATGTCAATAATTTAGAGGCCTTAGAAATTTGCTTATCAAATATGATACAGTAGACATTATATGATTAAAGCAGCCGCTGACGGTCAGTCTTAAAAACAGGACGCGGTCTTTCCATTTTCCACACACATTGTAGTGGAAAGAGATGAAGAAAAGAAAAAGGTAGAAGAAAGACCAGGGAAAAGAGAGGGAGTGAGCATGAGGAGGGATTAAATGTGCGTGAGGATGGGGGTGGTGGAGGAGCAAGGGGCCACAGACAAAGTGAGAGAGGGAGGAGGGGGCGGTGCTGTGGCAGGCAAACAGCAGGGAAAGAGAGGAGAGGACAGGACAGAGAGGAAGGGGGTTTCTACCAGAGAAAAGAAAGCAAACTTTGGCATCAGGAGGAGGAGCAGAAAGAATGAGCGTGTGAGAGAGAAGGAAAGACATAGAAGGAGTGTGTGCAAGACTGAGAGCAGAGTACAGTGAGCAGACTGGGATTGTACCTCCAGGACAGACTGGGGAGACGCGAGGAGGCAGCCATGCAGAGCACTATGGGTATGTCAGCAGCACGACTATTTATTACACCCTCCGAATTCACTGCAGCTCACAAGAGCTTTGAAGTGATGTGAAATGAATCATAGACTTTCTTAAAGCTGATAGCACTGGGTGAGAAGAAGCTCTTTGAAGTTTAGCAGCACTGTTAGGAGAGATCTGTGGGAGAAAGATTGCAGGGCCCAAGTTAATGACAATGGTGTTTTTTTTGACGATAAAGCAAGTTGGTGACTACTCAGAGGATTTGTATTGTTCTGTCAGAGTACAACATGTCTAAAAAAGACATAACAGAGATCTCATTTATGCTTAAATTATATATAAACTTAGTCTCAGATGTTTCTTCTGAAATTCCTAGTCTCTGGAGAAATACAAATAGGCAACATGAAATGATTGTTGATATACAGTAAAAGCAAAGATCTATAAAATGAATGTGAAAGCTCAGATCATTTGATCTTGGAAGAAGTTGATGAGAAATGTTTGAGTTCACATTGAGATCAAATCTGAGAATAGCTTGAAACGATGAGATCTTTTCTGGAACGCAGGAGGAGACACGTGAGATTACTGGGGCTTTTCCCACAGAAGAAACATCTAAGATGCATAAAGCTTAAATCTAATTCTTCAATTGTTCTCCTTTTAATGTAATTGTTATAGGGGACACACTGTAAGTGTGATATCTTTTGTGTTTTTTTGTTTCATACACTCTTAAAAATAAAGGTTCTTTATTGGCATCTGGTTCCATGAAGATTCATGGAACTTTTCCATTCCACACAAGTTCTGAATAGAAGAAAAGGGGTCTTTAGATTTTTGTAAATGGTTTACTTTAGGAAATGTTCACTGAAAGGTTATTTGAAGAACCAAAAATTTTTCTTTATGACACCACTGTAAAAACCTCCTTTGGAACCTTTATTTTTAAGAGTGTGTAGGAATGTATATCTGTTGTAAAGAGTGTGTGTTGAGCTGTTAGTTTTTGTAGCTGGTTTGTTTGTGTGTGAGCAGGGCCTTATGAATGGATTGATTTACAGGACTCTGTTGAGCTGTTTGATTTTTCTTTTGTGAAGACTGTTTTTGGAAGTACACTCTTAAACATAAAGGTTCTTTATTACAGCTTCATGAAGAACCATCAATGAAACCTTTCCATTGCACAGAATGTTCTTTATGGTGGAAAAGGTTTCTTTAGATTATTAAAATGTTCTTCACACTGAGCAAAATGGTTCTTGTAAGAATGGTTCACTGAAAATGTTTCTTTTGGAACCTTTATGTTAATAGTGAATACGGAGTAAAAAGTTTGCGTATGAACAACTGGCTTGGATTGGGACGTCTGATGTCCCACACACTCCAATCGCTCCTCGCCCAGTGCTTACACAAAGCTTCTTCAAACTAGTCAAACACCACCGAGCTTCCTGCCCAGCATGCGGCCTGATCTATTGACATTTCGTTCTCGAAACAGATGAAGTTTAGATTGAAACGCCCCAAAGTATACTGAGAATCCCATTTGTGTTTAAAGTGGATGTGACTCAGCTAATGGCACATTCTTATACAGTAAAAGCCTGAAATAGTGCGGCCCGTTACTGCGTGTCAGCAGCGTCCAGACTCGGCTCCAGATGAGATCACCTGGGGGGGAAGGTGCTTGCGTCAGTGAGTCGGAAAATAATAGATGAGTTAAATCACTCTCATATGTTTCAGGGCGCTGAAATACAGCCTTAGTAAATGCGGTCAGCTTCTTTGTCTCTGTAAGGACAGTGTGTGCTTCACTGTCTCACATTGTCTCACAGGTTTAGGTTCTCCAAAACACCTCGTTCTTCCTCTCCTTACTTTACTGGTTCCATTTATGAGATGCTTTTATGTGCCAAGTATTTATGTAAGGCTGTAGCTTCCTGCAGACGTATATACAGAGGGAGAGCTCATTAACGTCGACTCAGTCTCAGCTGACTGCACTGATTCACAGCTTTCCATGCCACTCTTTTCCTCTCCGTCTGAGCTTGGCTGTAATCTGTTGGGACAGTGTCTGTATGTCCACATCCTCTTGCGGCTGGACCCGCTGCATATTTGCAACTTTTCATGACCAGCTCCAAGGTTGTCTTTTTTTCTGTTTGCGGATCCTGCGTGGTTCACCATCTCTGCACTTTTAAGATGAATTACATATTCATGCTGGCATAGTTTGTCTGAGGCCATGTTGGTTATGTAAGCTGGTGTGGAATGAATTTACCGGTATGTGCGTTGTGCCACTTTTCTCCCCGACTGCAGTGCATTTCCTCACTGTGATTTCAGTTTGATCATGAGACTGATGATTATGGCTTGTCAGAAACACAGCAAGATTATTTATTTGTCTCTTTCTGCTGATGCTTGGTTCAGAAAGCTTTGAGAGGAGGCAGAGAAGCCATTTTGAGATCAATGGCCACAGCCAGTATAGAAATGCTTTGACTAGAGGAATTCAGAGAGGCTGCACATAAAAGTAATCTGCGTCTATTTAAAGAAAGACCAGAGTACCAATCTTCCCTCATGAGACAGTATCAAAACACATCTTTCTGTCTCTAACATTGCTCATTTTCATTTATAAAAATACCTTATTAAACCCTATTGAATTTAATATACTCGATCTACCAAAATCTTAAGAATCATAATCAGAGAATCAGAGTTCATCGTAAGAGGTCTGTTCATAAAACATGGGCAATACTCCTGTAGAGGCGGTGCACAGGGTCATACATACAAAGACAAAACACCATCTAGGTAACACTACACCAAAGTAATACAATAAACATGAACTAAATAACACAATGTAACACAAAACACCCTAATGGATACTGTCTAAAAAATTAACAAACAAAACCAATTAAATAAAGCATAATCATGTGATGCCACACAGGGACCTTAGTATTTTCCTGAAATGTAATAATTTTTCTTCCAACATAATTCTGAAAGTAAAATGTCATTAAATATGTGACCCTAGACCACAAATCTTAAGTCGCTGGGGTATATTTGTAGCAATAGCCAAAAATATATTGTATGTGTCAAAATTATAATTTTCTTTTATGCCAAAAAATCATTAGGATATTAAGTAAAGATCATGTTCCATGAATATATTTTGTAAATGTCCTATTGTAAATATATCAAAACTTATTTTTGATATGTAATATGCTAAGAACTTTATTTGGACAACTTTAAAGGCAATTTTCTCAATATGTAGTGTTTTTTTTACACCCTCAGATTCCAGATTTTCTAATAATTGTATCTCAGCCAAATATTGTCAGCTTTTTTATTTAGCTTTCAGATGATGTATAAATCTCAATTTGGAAAAATTGACCCTTGTGACTGGTTTTGTGGTCCAGGGTCACATATGATGTTAAATAATTAAATATTTCACTGTATGGTAAAGTGACAGTCAAATAGTTAAGAAGTTGTTTTTCCTTTAAAAAATAAATAAATATTATTATTAATTTATAATACATAAATTAATAAAAAATACAGTATATGTTTTGTTTCCCACATTCTAGTTTAAAAGTTCCATGGTATTTCCACAGATTTTTTGACATTGATTTATCTGATAGTACCATGTAAAAAATATGACACTAAAGCGTTTTATATTAAACATTTTATTTTGAGCCTTTGTAAAACACAATCAGGCTAAATGATGTACTGTGATTTATTCTGCTAAGTCTGGATGAGTATTTGAGAGGATATTTTATACCAAGACCTTTTGAATTTGAGGAAACATTGGCTAGCAGTCATTTCTGCTGGGAAGTAGCTTGTCCTGATATGCTCTTCAGTAACCCAACTGTCTGTCCTCTCTCCCGTTCAAAACTGAGTCTGGGTTTCACTCAGGACCATACTCAGTACATTAGAAATACTTTATCACTTTATTACCATCCTATCAGTGGCATCTCCTCAAAATGGCCACTCTCACAGTAATAACAGTGCGGTGGAGCCACAGCTCCTCTCCGTTCTGCTGTTATTCCAAGTGTCTGTTTCTGACCACTGGATTGAACTGAATAATCATTAGTGGTTGGAAATTCCTACCGTGGAAAAGAGCAGCTGAATCAGAAGCAACTGGCTCCTGGATACATGGCCATTCCAACGCTAGACGCTTTTCTACTGCTCGCAACAGCCCAGAATCGCAATGGGTCAAACTGACCAAATATGGTTGACCACAGAGTGATAGACCGACTAGTCTCGCAGAGCCAGACGTTCAGCATAACAGCTGATCTGTTTTGCATACTTCAACAGGAAGATTGAAGTATTGACCGTCATATATATCAACCAGTCACAGTTCATATTGTTTTTATATTCTGTTTTTTTTGGTAAGTCCAGTGAATAGTTATTTCTTATAAACCCTCATTGAACTGTATCTCAATCCAGTATGCAGCAGTTTTAACCTGAATTAGTCAATTTGACTATAAACGTGCCTTAAATGAAGTTTACCAAACAGGTCAAGTTTTATTAACATAGAATCTAAATTGGGTGCAGTGGTCAAATCAAGCGGTCTTTACTCAAAATCATTAGTTCAAACGTTTTTGAAGTATTTTGAATTAAACATACACAAAAATTTAATAAACAAAAAATATATACTTTTTATGTTAATAACAAATGAAGATTTTATTTGCAAAAACAGATAACTCATTTTTTAACAATTTTCAATAATACACAATAAAACATGATAAATAAAAAAACATATTTTTGGCGGCAAATAGACTCTTCAATTATAAAATTGCAACTTGAAATAATTTATTAATGTAACTAATGTCTTTTATAGTAATTAAATATGCTATTATACTATATTTGGTACTCTAAACAGCTATTTATGAACTTCCAAAATGCCACCCTTCTGTGTGAACTAAAAAACGACTTTGTTTAGATCACACGTCTCCTGAGATGCTTTCACTCGATGTACTTTATAGCAGTCATGCCAAGGGAGGTTGTTCCCGCTGGCAGATGCTCAGTAATGGGCACCACGGCTGGCATCTGGGTCTGTGCCAGCGGACTCAGCGCTGCACACTGGGTGAAACAAAATGTCCGCGGTTGATTGGCAGGTAGTGTCAGTCCAGATGGCAGCAGCTCCTGTGTGGTATTGTGCAAATAACGTCACCCGCCGCATCTCATTCTGGAGTTTGAGCCAGCCGGCTCCTTTCTGAAAGCCTCTGGGAGGCTCGGACAGTGAGACAGGAGAGATTGTCTTCGGGAGGTTTGTGAGGCGGCTCGGGCCCCTGTTCAAGGGGGCCTTTAATAGAGCCCATATGCTTTGAGATGCTAAAGAGCCGACCAGCCCCCTGCCTTTCCTAAACTTTAAGATGAGTTTTCCTCTCTCACTCATTCTTTTATGGGTTCCTCTACTTCACTCTGTTGTTCTCCTGCCTGCGATTGATTTGTGTAACACTCCACCTGCTCAGGTTTGAATTTGTCTTTCTCTTATGCTCTATCGTTCTCTTTCCTCTCTTCTAGGGGGATTTCTCCCTCTGTTTTTGTTGCAAACTCCGGCTCCCTCCCCCTCTCGCTCTCTTTCACCCCAGGCAGTGCACATGTAGGCCTCAAGTGTCATGGCAACAGCCCCAAACAGAGCCAAAAGACTGCAACAGCAACAGGTTGGCAGTGAAACTAGCCAATAATGCTTCTTCTACAGGCAGTGTTTCCCTGCCGCTTTTAATTCGATCCAGCGTTTCAACAAAGAAGCATACAATAATTGAGTTGAGGTGGAGAGCTACAGGGATTTACCATGAAAAATGAGTGTTTAACAGCGGCCATGTGGTCTCTGGGAAACGCTGTTGTAGTGTCGTTGTATGAGACGTTTGAAATGTGAGTGAATTATTTAGGGGCAAAAGGAATTTTAAAACTTTGAAACTCTTGTGTTGTTGTGTTGTGTTTCATAATTCTCGTCCCATTATATAAAAAACACATTAAATAGATAATGGATTGTTTAATTCTATTTTAATTGATTTAATAACTTTTTTCTATTCCCTCTATGAAAATAATAGTATATATATATATATATATAATAGCATAAATTATATATATATATACTATTATGAATTATGAAATATTTTAGTGTTGTGCATTTCTGCAAAAATCTGTATTTACAATAGAAATTGTCACTTGACTATCATTTTTGTTATATCCATGAGCATGAGAACCATGACACATTCAAATAAGTATTGTAAACTTGGGTTGAGACATTACCTAAGACATCATATTAAGAAGGTTAAGAAGACTCCCATCTACCTTATCAATAAATCATACACGCACTCCCTGTGATCTCATTCTGCCTTGTTTTCCTGACAGAGAATTTTACACACACAATTAATGACAACACACTTAGTGTTTTTGTATGTGTGCCAGAAAGAATAATCCTCATTCCCAGACAGCATGTCTGTGAAAGTGTGATCAGTTAATCAGTGTCATCATTCAGAATGAAACTCCTGACTGAGAAATGAAGGGATGAAATAGGAGACTGCAATGTTTATTTCAATCCATCAGAGCATTTTAGCACACACAGAGGAGGATATTTGGGTCCATGACAGCAATGACTCCCTCTCTCTTGCTCCATTGACTCTATTATTGAAAATGCGTCATTCATGACTAAATTCTGTTTCTCCAGATTTGGGCGCCGGTGGACTTTCAGACTGGATTACAGCGTAATTCAATTTATCAAGTCTTTAACTGATTCATTTGAGCCGGTCTCGCACATTAGCTAATAAGGACAAAAGAGGATGTATTTAAAAAGACTGAAGCTGAATCCTACATTTTCTATGCACTAAAAGCATGTACTGTGCTGGTGATAGGGAAAGTGCATACTTTCTAGTATGCAGAAACACTGTACACTGATATTGTGTGCTTAAGCATGTGTATTTAAGTGTTCACTTGCAGTGGGGAAAAATAAATAATTTGATCCCCTGCTGATTTTGTAAGTTTGCCCACTTTCAAAGAAATTATCAGTCTGTAATTTTAATGGTCGGTTTATTTGAACAGACAGAATAACAAGAAAAAATCCAGAAAAAAAACGCATTTCAAAAAAGTTATACATTGGTTTGCATTTTAATGATCGAAATAAGTATTTGATACCCTATCATTCAGCAAGATTTCTGTCTCCCAGATGTCCCTTATACAGATAACAAACTGAGATTATGAGCACTCCCTTTAATGGCGCTTTTCCACTGCATGGTAGTGCGGTTCGGACGCGGCACGCACGGTACGTGCGGCTCAGTTCGGGTCGGTTTGCATTTCCACCGCAGTTTAGTACCGCTATATAGAGTGGGATTATTCACGCGTCGTTATAATTGCGCGCCTCTACTGCCGTGACATCATCGTAACGCCACAAACAAACTCACAACAAAGAAAGGAGACGGAATAGTGTTCTTCACTCTCGGCATGTGGATGTGTTTAACAGCAATGGAGAGGTCTATGAGAATGCTTGTGATTTACCCCCAGCAGCAGAGACTGTGGTGGCAGTGACACGGGCTGTAACGTTAGATGAGGAGAGCAGGGATGTTCGTGCAGGTGTGCTGCGTTACTTGATTAGTTAACTATTCATGCAGCGTGTTCTGTAAAGTGAATTATCAATAAACTTTTGAATATTTCAAAATGTACAATGTATCCCTTGTTTTTTTATTTATGTGATGGTTTTTATAATCGCGGCATTAATCATTTGTCTTTTTCAAGAGGTTCATTACGTGCTCATACAATGATACACATTTAATATAGTCTGGAGGTACACTTATTCGATCAGATTGTTTTTAATTGAAGCAAAACACAGATACAGAGGTAAAAATATAAACAGAAAACATACTCTGAAAATATAGCAAGTTCAAAAGTAACGTTATACATAAGGCTTTTCCTTCATCGTCGCCATCAAGCTCTCGCTGGATCCGCCTCGGCTATTAACGAGAGGAATGTCTGAACTTCCTCAACAGACAACGACACTGCTATTTTGTGGTTGATGCAAAATGTGCGTTTGTTTAAACAGAAGTTGCGTCCGATCCTTCGCTGGCTGTGCTGATTTAAATCTAGCGGGTAGAGCGGTAGAGGAGGGTCTCGTGTCGCAAGTTCAGTGACGCAGTAATGACGATTTTCTCCGGCCATTCAGTGATCAGCAGAGTTTACCGTCACGTTTTGGTAACAGACGGCTCGATGGAACCTCGAATCAAGTGGTACTAAAAGTATCAGGTACCAGGTACAGTACCCAGTGGAAAACCCCCAAAAGTGAACTGCACTGCACTGTCTCCGATGTGCCGTACCATGCAGTGGAAAAGCGCCATTAAAGGGAGTGCTCATAATCTCAGTTTGTTATCTGTATAAAAGACAACCTGCCTACAGAAGTAATCAATCAATCAGATTCCAAACTCTCCACCATGGCCAAGGACTGAAATCCTGCAGTGCCGGCTGCTCAAGAAAGCACATGTACAGGCCTGTCTGAAGTTAGCCAATGATTCAGAGGAGAACTGGGTGAAAGTGTTGTAGTCAGATGAGACCAACATCCAGCTCTTTGGCATCAACTCAACTCGCCGTGTTTGGAGGAGGAATGCTGCCTATAACCCCATAACACCATCCCCACCCCATGTTTGGAGGTGGAAACAATATGATTTGGGGGTGTTTTTCTACTAAGGGGACAGGACAACTGCACTGCATCAAAGGGACAATGGACCTTCAGGGCCAGGGCATTGAAGCCAGCCAGGGCATTAAATTGGGGTCGTGGATGGTATTCCAGCATGACAATGACCCAAAACACATGACCAAGGCAACAAAGGAGTGGCTCAAGAAGAAGCACATTAAGGTCCTGGAGTGGCCGAGCCAGTCTCCAGACCTTAATTCCATAGAAAATCTGTGGAGGGAGCTGAAGTGTTCGAGTTGCCAAACATCAGCCTCGAAACATTATTGACTTGGAGAGGATCTGTAAAGAGGAGTGGGACAAAATCCCTCCTGAGATGTGTGCAAACCTGGTGGCCAACTACAAGAAACATCTGACCTCTGTGATTACCAACAAGGGTTTTGCCACCAAGTACTATGTCATGTTTTGCGAAGGGGTCAAATACTTATTTTACTCTTTAAACTACAAATCAATTTATAACTTTTTTGAAATGCATTTTTGTTGTTGTTGTTATTCTGTCTGTTCAAATAAACCTACCATTAAAATTATAGACTGATAATTTCCTTGTCAGTGGGCAAATTAATAAAATCAGGAGGAGATCAAATAATTTGTTTCCTACTGTAGCTATATTATTTCTACAGCTGTAAATGCATGTACAGAGATCTGTCACAAACTCTTCATTGGGGTCGTGGATCGCGTAAGTCCAAGTAGCATGAATTCACACTTCAAAAATCAACTGGAAAAGATATGCCATTCAGGCTCCTTTGACATACTGTTCATTTTTACTATAATTTTGGACACTAATCCTAATCCTGAAAACCAGATAGGATGAATAGAATGCAAATTGGGATTTAGTCTGAAATGGGACCAGTAGCTTATCTAATTATTGTTAGCATTGCAATGCTAGCATGCAGGGCCATGGTATTTAATATAATTTATACACTTCTGAATCAAGATCATTCCTAGAATCATCCAGATCAAACAAAACTCACTAAATTAAAGGCATAATTCATAATTATGTAATAATTTACTCATCCTCATGCCCCAAACTTGACGTTCTTCTACCTGAACACAAAAGAAGAAATGTTAAAGAATATTTGTAACCAGTTTTGTTTCTTCCATTCTATATATATATTTAAGGCCCAAGGTGTCAATATTTTGTGTGCCCACCATTATTTTCCAGCACTGCCTTAACCTCTTGGGCATGGAGTTCACCAGAGCTTCACAGGTTGCCACTGGAGTCCTCTTCCATTCCTCCATGATGACTTCATGAAGCTGGTGGATGTTAGAGACCTTGCACTCCTCCTCCTTCCATTTGAGGATGCCCCACAGATGCTCAATAGGGTTTAGGTCTGGAGACATGCTTGGCCAGTCCATCACCTTTACCCTCAGCTTCTTTAGCAAGGCAGTGGTCGTTGTCATGTTGGAATACTGCCCTGCGGCCCAGTCTCTGAAGGGAGGGGATCATGCTCTGCTTCAGTATGTCACAGTACATGTTGGCATTCATGGTTCCCTCAATGAACTGTAGCTCCCCAGTGCCGGCAGCACTCATGCAGCCCCAGACCATGACACTCCCACCAACATGCTTGACTGTAGGCAAGACACACTTGTCTTTGAACTCCTCACCTGGTTGCCGCCACACACGCTTGACACTATCTGAACCAAATAAGTTTATCTTGATCTCATCAGACGACAGGACATGGTTCCAGTAATCCATGTCCTTAGTCTGCTTGTCTTTGTTTGCGGCTTTCTTGTGCATCATCTTTAGAAGAGGCTTCCTTCTTGGATGACAGCCATGCAGACTAATTTGATGCAGTGTGCGGCGTATGATCTGAGCACTGACAGGCTGACCCCACACCCCTTCAACCTCTGCAGCAATGCTGGCAGCACTCATACGTCTATTTCCCAAACACAATATATATATATATATATTGGCCAGAGTCAAACTGTGTAGAAAACATTATTAGTTATTTGCTGTTCAGCAGAAGAAGGACAGTCATATAGGTCTGATGACATAATATTCATTTTTGGATGAACTATTCCTTTAACACTATATGACAAAAATGCTGAGATCTCATAGTTTGTAGTTGTAGTGGCATTCATTACTAAACTAATTTATAGCAGTCTGGATCCCATTGGCATCTCCAGTTAGGACAGTTTGTCTCACCTTAATGGATGCACAGGTGCCATTTTAAGGCATTTTAAGGATACTCGAAGAATAAAAGCACTTTGCAAAATTTTTATGCAGTAGTGAAATTCTTTTTTTATTTATGGACTGAATTTATGTAACCCTTTAAATGTATGACAGCTAAGGCTAACTGATTGTGCCATTTGGCTTTTTGTAGTAACTGTAAATTGCTAATTTCCCTCATCCTAAATAACAAAGACTCTGTTAATTAAGCCTAATTACTGCTACAATCACTTTTCATGGCATATATGAATAATTCATGACACACAGCACACCTTGTAATTGCAGCAACCTAATGTTTTTCAAAGTAGGTCCTAACAGTGTGTTTAGTTTTCTGCTGCGGTCACATGATCGTGGTCTTTTTTTTCAGTGTGTTTGTGAATGTAACCGAGTGTTTTCATATCATTGTGTGTGTGTTATCTGATAGAGGGGACAATAACAGTGCAGCTGGCAGGAAGTCTCGGAGCGGGCCCGCAGGCTGCAGAGCCGGTCAGAGCTCTCTGGGGGGTCTGAACGTGTGACTAGAACAGGACACTGATTCATATCTATAATCCACACTTATATATGTTTAAATATGGGAGAAATAGCATCTAGTGCTAGATGATGAGGGGACACAATTGGGACCCGAATAGGTGAGGAGTAAAACCAAAGGAATTACTAAAGAGTGTAAAAACACTTAAATTAATTTAATTGATTTCAAAATTCAATATCGTCATTTTTTTTGTGGTGAGACTACTACTGTGGGCAGACAAATATTTTCGTGACTGACATTAGTGTTGTTATTGTTAGCTAAAAAAAAAAAAAATTCTGTGAATGAAATAAAGCAGAAATCAAATAAAACATAAATATCGGATGAAAAACTTAAACTTAAAAAAAAAATTAAATACATTACAAATTAGAACTCATAAATAAATTAAATTATTTGGAGTACTAAAATAGCTAACATTCAAAATAAAACATTATTACATTTATGTAAAAATATTTTTCAAAATTGTAAAAATGACAAAAGCACATAACAAAATAATTACAACTTTAACAAAAAAACTAAAAATGTATGCAAAGAACACAAAGGAAATAAAAAGTCTGTCAAACTACCCACAGTTCCATACAAACAATACAATTATGTACCTTCCTTCTTAATATCCATTGTGCAAAATGTACCAGGTTCACAGGCAACATTATGCAACAAATGCTGTAGATAAGGTGAAATGAACCCGGGAAATGAATGAGCAGGGAGAGCAAGAAGGTAGAAGAATGATTAAAAGAAACTAAAGGAATGGATAGGGTGACTAATGAGAAAGACTAGAAGGTCATCAGGGCACAGAGATCCCTTAAGAATGTAAATAAACACAGTTGACTGCTTCAGTGCTCAGATGTTCCTGTTCCGCCGGAGGCCTCATAATCAGTAAACACAATATCATGAGTTTCAATGATCACTTTATGGTTATCACTTGAGTGCACAGAGACTATGCAGACTCACTTTTCCCTATTTAGAGCACAATGAGTCCTTCTTGTGGATTAATTCTCTACTTTTCATGGGCCATATTTATCCAAGCATGTACTTTTGTCCTCTCTATTTTTGGGGAGCACACACAGAGTTAATGAGCATGTGGTCTTGCATCTGCAACAGTCAGATGAGCTAGTAGATGAGGTCAGCATTTCCTTTGTGCTGCTTCCACTTCTCTTTAGTTTCCTGTGTTTCTCTGGATGTTCATGTGCCTGCGATGGTTATGTAACGTAATGTTTATTATGTTTTGTCTGGGGTACTTTGACAATGGTCTTGTTTTGACACATTTGTATGACAAAAAAAATCTTAAATTAGCTAATTCACTTGGCCTCTTCTGGTGAAGTGAGTTAAGGGAACAAGCCTGCCGTTATCAGAACAAAGGCTTTGGTGTCGGATGCCACAATGTCATGTCTAACGTCTCCATGGGAAGAGGCTTTGATCGGGATCTTCACACACATCAAATATCCTACTCCTGCAGCTACACTTGAACCAAACAGAGACCAAATGTGATTAAAGGTTTAGGGATTTCTGCCCGGAGATTTGGAGCTCTGCTGTGTTCCAGGCTCAATGCTGGCATTCCATCCTATTCTGCTTCAGACTCCACAGAGAAGCTCCGTGATTCCCAGGGCATTCACACCTCGCCGCTAATCCTTTCCGGCGGCAGAGGCGCTATTAAGACTTATCATAACGAGATTTCATCCACCAGCCACCTCACTGAGGAATTTGATTAGAAACACCTGCAGCAGAGAGATGCACTATTCTCTCACTGTCGAGACTGGAGAGATCAAAGACTGAGCGAGAGTGAGAGGGATGCTTGCGTTTGGATGTTATTATATTATATTATATTGTATTAATTAATTTATATATCATTATATTAAAACAAACAAAAATCAGACATTTCTTGGCTGAAATAAGTTTGTTAAAATACTAAAATGACTAAAATTAAAACTGACATTTAAAAAAATAATGCTTCATAGAAAAAAATCATTGCTTTTTTTTAAAAAACTTAAAAAGATTACAAAATTACATCACGTAAAAATGACTAAAACTAAAATTAAAAACGAAAATATAAAAAAGTAAATTCAAAATATGAATAAATACTGTAATATTACTGTATTATATCAATAATGCTAAAATAACACTGCCTGTATCTGGTAAATAATTCATTTATGTAAATAATACATAAAAACACAATTAAAAATGTATAATAAAATATGATGTATAAACAATATAATTAAATACATAATATAAAATAGGTATTTACAGAATTTGACAGTGTTGTGCTGCTTTCTAACGGCTAGTCAGAAATAATTATCAATCACAATTATTTAATTTTGTTAACAGCCAGTTTTATTTGACTAACTATTACTAATTGTGGGAAGAAAACATGTCTTAACAGAAACAAAATAATTTCCAGATAATATTCATGCACGAGACGAGCAGAATAAACATTTTTAATTAAATTATTTCACAAAATGATGTTTAAGTTTCAACAGATTAGACGACAATATATAACAAAACACATCCAAAGTGAATAGTTTTCACACATGGCTGGTTAGGGGTTGGAGGGAGTTTATATAGAAGAGGAATTTCAGTAACCTTAGCAGAGATGGAGGAGTGTAACATAATTAGCCTTTGAGATCCCATACTGCAATGAGGAGGAACTGAGGAGAGATATCTGGGGGTCATTCAGCAGGGGACGGGTCTCTGACCAGCTGGTCTGAAGTTCACAGGGTTGAAAGGGGCCGATCCTGAGGGGATCTTTTCATTATATCATCGCAGGCTTTGGGAGAATGTCCAGGGTTCTGTTTGGGTTAGTGTGTTTGTATGAGGTGTACGATGTACTGAGGCTCTGTGAGTGCTTTGGAGGCCATGCTGCTCATTTTGGGGTAACTTTAGGGTAACAGTTGGAATCTGGGTGGGAATGGTGTAGGTTGGGTTTAACAAAGGGGAAGGACTGGCTTTGAGGCGGGGGTGGAATTAAGTTGAAGACAGTTTAAAAAGAGTGAAGTGATCCATGATGATTCCAGCACAATATGACCGTGTCTTTTTCTGCTCTTGGACACACTCTTAAGATTGCAGCCCAAATCGTTTTCCCATCAAGTGACAGATTTATTGTTGAGTGAACAGCTAAAATCACTCTGAATCTGAATTTTAAATTCTGAAAATGGATGTGTGTCAAGATTTATTTTATTAATTTGACTTCAGTTTGAAAAGTCAGGTTGACATTTGGGCAATTTTATGTCATTTAGGTATGAAACAACAGAAAATCAATATTATAAAACCACAGTCACACAAGAAATTCAGATTTGAGCAGGTAATTATAATTGTGCGCAATGCCTCTCAGGGTAAGTTGAGCCTGAATGTCCTCAAACACTTGACCAGTATAAACACTTTTGTACAATTAGTTGCTTATTATTTTTTGGTCATAGTTGGTGTTTGTTTGCATTAAGGACTGATTGTTGTGCCCTGCAGCAGAGCCACAGTGCAGTTGGAGATCTGGACTGGCTGCAGGAACATACTTTATAAGAAGCGCTGAAGCAGAAATACCTGATAGCCACGTTAGTGGAACCATGTGCGTAAGCACTCGCAGAGAGCCGCCCTGGAAACTGTTACTCTCAGGGAGTCACGCTATCCCTCTTTTTCCTCTTTCTCAAACTTTCTGTTTAATCTCATTCACAGCGCTATTTTATCCAAGTACTCTGCAATTAATATTAATATCTACATTCTCAGCTGTGACGGAGACATTCCTGTTGCCATGTCAATATGCACCTGGGTTTAATTTAAAGGAATGGAGCAGAATCTACCCTCCAACCTTTTAGACAATAAGTGTCTATCCTGAACACCATTCAAGGTACTCCAATGGAGTTTATATTCATGGTGAATATATGCGACATAAAATATATATTTTTTACTTTTTTAAATTGATATGATATGATATTATTTGGACCATATACTAATATAAAAGCATACAGGTCAATGCCTTCAATACTGTTTAAAAAGCATCACAGGATGAACCTCATGCGGTTGGTTGAGTAGATATCCAAAGGAAAATGAGGATTGTTTCTTCAGCTGCTTCTTGAAAGAAGTGATCTCAGCAGTGGAGGCTGGCAGCTCATTTTACCAGAGAGGAACAGATAGGGTGAAAGTTTTGGAGAGTGCCTTTGTGCTTCATTGTGAAGGAACAACAACGCATCTCTTATTAAGTTGATGGCAGGAGAGAGTATACACTTGTAGGAGTGAATTAGGGTAGGGATGTACAATTCTAGTAGTGAGAAAAATATTAATAATAATGGTTAAATAGGTCCATATTGGTTTATTTAGGCCATAAGACCATCAGGTATTCACCCAAATATGAATTCTTCCTCACAGATGGTAAAGGTACATGGTACAATGGTATGATGGACAGGAAGGGAAGGTTAAGTCAACAGAAACATTGTCCTCCCATGCTTAAGTCTGCTACTTTGACTTCATCAGAATTCAAACCTCAGCTATAATGGCATGTGGGTGGCTGCATGTGGAATGTCTTATGAGACGTTTGACTCTTTGCCTGTCTGTCCCGGTGGCAGAGAGGTCACTGGGATGGGAGTGTAGTTGGGCGGTCTGATCTTGTTCCTCCTGCATGTGGCTCTTTGAAGTGCATTGGGAGTGTGTTCTGAAGTGCATTGAGGGTGTGTGTAATTGATTGGACTGGCAGGCTCTTTGCAGATTATTTCACATGGTCAGACTGCTCTTAGCACACTGCAGCAGGCTAAATATATATCCCTCAAAGCCCATCCGAGAATTAAACTCTAACACTGATTCACAAACTCATAACTCACTGCTAATGCTTGCTTATCTGTTTTAATTGAGCGGTTACATTGTTCATTCATTTTATGCTGTTATAACTAAGGGCTGTACAGTTATGGCATGTAATAGTAGAACATTATTAAGGAAAAGTGTCTTTGGTGAGATGGAAAAGTATGTTAAAGCCCACTAGTTCCAAAACTTAAAGGATGCCTTTCAATCCCCGTAAAGGGCACATTATCATTTTGTCCTTGTAAGCATTTTTGTAATTTATTATATTTACATAATAATTACATAATAATAATAATACATGAACAGCCCTAGGATCTGTAATTTCTATGTAAACAGAAAACTGGCCTTTCATTTACTAACTACCAAAACGATAAAAAAATCCTACTACAAATGTTTTTTTTAAATCCAATAACAACATGCAGTTCAAATGGGAAAAAGAGTAGAAGTGGCAGTTATTGTGACGCATTGATTATATATATATATATATATATACACATATACTCACCGGCCACTTTATTAGGTACATCTTGCTAGTACCGGGTTGGACCCCTTTTGTCTTCAGAACTGCTATAATTCTTTGCGGCATAGATTTAACAAGGTGTTGGAAACATTCCTCAGAGATTTTGGTCCATATTGACATGATAGCATCACGCAGTTTCTGTAGATTTGTCGGCTGCACATCCATAATGTGAATCTCCCGTTCCACCACATCCCAAAGGTGCTCTATTGGATTGAGATCTGGTGACTGTGGAGGCCATTTGACTAAAGAGAACTCATTGTCATGTTCAAGAAACCAGTCTGAGCTTTGTGACATGGTGCATTATCCTGCTGGAAGTAGCATCAGAAGATGGTACACTGTAGTCATAAAGGGATGGACATGGTCAGCAACACTACTCAGGTAGGCTGTGGCGTTTAAACGATGCTCAACTGGTACTAAGGGCCCAAAGTGTGCCAAGAAGTTGAGACAAGGCATGCAAGGATGGATCCATGCTTTCATGTTCTTTACGCCAAATTCGGACCCTACCATCTGAATGTCGCAGCAGAAATTGAGACTCAGACCAGGCAATGTTTTTAAAATCTTCTAATCTTCTGGCACCAACAACCATTCCACGTTCAAACACACTTAAATCCCCTTCCTTCCCTTTCTGATGCTCGGTTTGAACTTCAGCAAGTCGACTTCACCACATCTAGATGCCTAAATGTATTGAGTTGCTGCCATGTGATTGGCTGATTAACAATTTGTGTTACCAAGCAATTGAACATTTGTACTAATAAAGTGGCCGTGAGTGTGTGTGTGTGTGTGTGTGTGTGTGTGTGTGTATATCATTGATAACTAATTAGTAATTATATACTAATAATATATTAGATGACATTGATAAAAAAAAAAAAATGTACAGTCTTATATCATTTTTATTTTATATATACAGTCTACAATATAGATGGTCTCAAAGAAAACAGATATTGACTAAATGCTAGAGAAGTTGAATTTTGACTTTAACCACAGATTGCTGTAATAACTCGACACTTAACCTCAATAACCTGTAATAAGACCATGATCTCCTTCTGTGGCAATTTTGTGTAAAGTTACAGGGAGAAATTGCACCACTTCGGTCAAGTGGCCATGTCTAAATTTTCAAGATTCTTTTGTGTTTGAAATCAAAAACTGTGCAATTATATGACCTAAAATTATATGATCCATTTTAAAGGTTACATGACATTCACCCCATTTAGACTGTAAACTTAATTCCTTGTCTTCCTGTTTTTCTCTCCACAGAGTGTGTGTCCTGGGGGTGTTTTTGCCATGGCTCTAGTTCAGGCACTTCCTGTGCCCACTGATCACGCTAAACCCAGTGCTGACATCCAGCATTGCTGCTCAGTGTCTCACTCCCCCACCATAGCTGCGGCAGGCACCATGGGCTCCGTCAGCAGCCTCATCTCTGGACGGACCTACCAGGAGCGTCACTGCCGAGCTGCCAGCGACTTTGGCACCAAGTATCGCAAACCCACACCAGCTATGAGCTGCTTCAGACAGCAAGAGGACACGCTGCACAGTGCCAGCTCACAGGAGCAGCTTCTCACCAGCCAGCCTCCTCTACCAGCTAAGAACAGGTCCTCTGCCCTCAACTCTGCTGGCAATGGCAACTATGGCTATTTGAGTGACGAGACAGTGGGAGACTGGAATGATAATCATGCGACCACATGCAGCCGGTCCAGTGATACCGAAGAGCCTCCTGATAACAGAGGCATGAATGGTAACATTGGTGGCCCTCCTCCCAAACTCGTCCCAGTGTCAGGCAGGCTGGAAAAGGTGAGTCTGGGGGTGTTTGGGAGGTAAATATAAAATAAAAAACCTTATAGCTCAAACAAGAATAAGCACAAGTGCTTTAAAAGTAGTACAAGCTGCACATTTGTTGTTTTTAACTAGACCATTTCTTTTAGCAACCAATTCAAAATTATGCCCATATTGTCAAGGTCTCATTCATTTGTTTTACTGTAAAGAACAGTAGTTTCTCTGATGCTCATTACACACAGTGGGTAGTACATCTAATTGACTATTCATTTCTATTGATCGAAAAGAGCCTTTAATCACTGCAATATGTCAGTTTGCCATCACATACTGTATTTAATCAAGGGAATCTCAGTTACACTTTCTACCAAAATAGTGGTTGCTGTTGATGGCTTCATGCTTTAGCCATTTATTTAGCCATATATTAAAATACAAAATAGATATATTGTAATAATATCTCACAATATTGCTGATTTCTGTATTTTTGATCAAATAAATGCAGTCCTGGTAAGCATATTCTTCATTAAAAAAAAAATCTTACCAACCCCAATATTTTGAACAGCAGTGTAGTTAGCGTTTTAGTTCAAATGCATATATATATTTATTTAAAATACCATTTACTTTTGTTCACAGAGTATGGAGAAGATACTCATCCGTCCCACTGCCTTTAAGCCTGTCGTGCCCAAGAATCGTAACTCTGTGCAGTACCTGTCTCCACGGTCAGGGGGCAGTCTGTCTGAAAGCCAGGGCAGCCTCAACCTCTTACTTCCTGCTACTGGAGCAGGGTTGGGCTCTACGGAGAAGCGTAACTCATACAGTGGGGGCGCGCGGAGTAGCCAGTCCTGCACTATGTCTGACTCAGGTCGGAACTCACTGTCCAGCCTACCCACCAACAGCAGTACAGGGTATAGCCTGGCACAGAACGAGGTACCCACCGGGCACATGGAAACCACACGCTCCGGCGGTGGCCACGGACACTCTAACTCTGACAGTGGTCGGTCATCTTCCAGTAAGAGCACGGGGTCTTTAAGTGGCCGTGGCCAGCCCCTCTCAGACAGTGGATCGTGTGGCCGCTCCCCGGCTCCAGGGGAAGGGTATGAAGGCGTTATCCGGGAACTTGAGGAGAAGCTGAGGGAAAGAGACCTGGAGCTGCAGCAACTCAAGGACAACCTGGATGAGAACGAGGCAGCCATCTGTCAGGTGAAAATCACAGTTTTCTACCAGCTATTAGTGCCATTTTACAGGGAATTGTTAGATACAGTGGATACAACGCAAGTAAAATCATGTGTCTTTTCCATGCAGGTGTTTGAGGAGAAACAGAAGCGTTGTGAGCAAGAGTTGGAGGACCTTCGGCAGAGCTGTGCATTGAAAATGAAGCAGGTGCAGCTGAAGGCACAGCGGGCGCAACAGGTCCTGCAGTTGCAGGTGTTTCAGCTGCAGCAGGAGAAGAAGAAATTGCAAGAGGACTTCTCCCAACTGCTGCAGGAACGGGAGGCATTGGAGAAGAGATGTGCCTCTTTTGAGAAGGAGCAGACTCAGCTAGGTCCTCGTCTGGAAGAGACAAAGTGGGAGGTGAGACCTCGTAGCCATTTAGATCTAGCAATGAGCAATAATTACATTTAATGAACTTGAATGCCTCTGTATTGCAGGTCTGTCAGAAGTCAGGTGAGATTTCTCTGCTGAAGCAGCAGCTGAAGGACGTACAGACTGATCTTGGCCAGAAGGCCAGCGAGATTATTGCTTTGAAGGCCCAGTTGAGAGAGGCTCGTTCTGAGCTTCAAGCTGGCCAGGTTCGTTCGCAGGAAGCCCACGCCACAGCTCGCACTCGTACACTCGAACTTGAGGTTTGCGAGAATGAGCTACAGCGTCGTAAAAGCGAAGCGGAGCTCTTGCGGGAGAAGGTGGGCCGTTTGGAGGAAGAGTCCCTCCGTCTTAAAGAGGCCCTGGCAGTGCCCCAGTCCCAAACTCTTCCTTCTAAGGGCCAATGCATGAGTTTGCCCCTTCCCCAAAGCCGTGGAGGAATTGCACATGGGATTAGCCCTGCTTTCCGGGACAACGGCAGTGAAGAGCAGTTTCTAGCATATGAGAGTGATGAAGCGAAGGTGCAGCGTCAGAGCGTGGATGTGCTCCGTGGTTTCCGTCATCAGGTGGACCGACTGCGGGCTGAGCTGATGTATGAGAGGAGGCGGAGTGAGGACCAGCTGGGGGCCTTTGAGGATGAACGCAGGGTGTGGCAGGAAGAGAAAGACAAGGTGATCCATTACCAGAAGCAGCTGCAGCAAAACTACATCCAGATGTACCGCAGAAACCGAGACCTAGAACATGTGATGAGGGAACTTAGTCTTGAGCTGGAGAACAGGGACATGGAGGAGTTTGACATGCGTAGCAATGAGATCAATTTCGAGGAGATCACTGCCACTGAAATCTAACCCACGTCTCACTCTGCCATCGCAAAATGAATTTCCACTGTGCTTGTGTGAGGAGCACTGGCCTTCACTGCAGTGACATTTGGCATGCTTCTCTACACTATTTCAGAAAGACTTATGTCCAAGGCAAGTTATTGTTGTGATGTCCACAGTGGCCAATAAAACATGGAACATTTGTATTTAGACATCTTTATGATCACTTCCTGCCTCGGAAACCTGTGAGGGACTTCAGATGAATGTACAATGACTGTGAACAGTAGTGAAAGATGCCACTGGTGAAGGAAAGGATGTCCTCAAAGATGGTGCTTTTGTTCCTGACAAACCCCTATAGTACAACTAGGGCTGTAATTTAGCTTCTTTCTGAAAAATAAGTCATGCAAAAAATATCAAATTTAATCCCCGTTGACCTGAAACCTGAATTCTGTTACACAGGGCATTCACAAAAGACTTGTTTTTCCATTCAAAAGCATCTACGCAGTGGTGCAGAATGCAGGGCTCTCAAGATGTTATTTTCAAAGTGCAACTACTTTGAAGTGTAAGATGTTGACATAAACAGCAAGATGCAACTTAATGGCCAAAGACATTTGTAGCATAGAACGATTGTCCTTTGTGAGCTACCTTGGGCAGATTGACAAATCCAATTTCTAAATGGGTTGATGTGAACCGCAGACCAATGATAGGCTTATGTTTAATGATATCAAAATAAAAAATTATGAATGTCCATTCAATACTTTACATGCCTGCTATCATATTTAGATTTTTTTCTCAACAAATATTGATGTATGCAGTTATTTGAGATTCATTTGGTTACTTAAATTACTTAATTGGCAGCTTCAATTAGTTTAATTGAATACCTTACACACAATCAGAAAAGACTGTCCCTGCAATGAAATACTGAAATGGTCATGAGATTGAAGAACCAATGGGAAGAAATACAGCATGTAGGCATAATAGTTTCTCATATATAGTACAGAGCACACTACTTGCCTCGCCCATTGTACCAGCATTAACACTGATGGGAAGAGACTTGCAGGCACTCTATTGAGCATCTCATGTTTAGTCACAGAAACTGCAGTTGTGTTGCATTCATTCTTGGTGTTCTAGTGCTGGTGTTAAAGTCCTCAATAACATTGTGTCATATCTTCTCAGCTATTTACGGCACTATGCAGCAAGAACTGTCACCTTTCATCCCACTGCCCTGCTGCTTACGCTACATTTGATACTAATCACTGATGTAGAAGTGTTATTTTTATAATTAGATGAAATATTCGCAGATATAACTAGCAAATATAGAGGCAAATATATATTTTTTTCTTTTCTTTGTGAGTATTGCCATGCACACTGTACAGAGTGAATAGCATGTGTGCATGACACCGTAGCATTTGTGTGGCCAGAAAGTCTGGCGTCGAGTCACGTTATGACATCACACAGGTCAACTGGCGGGTTTTTCCCAACCAGTTCTGCTCTGTTATGACATAGTTGATTAAATGCTTAGATATTATGTTAGATTTGCATACAATCTGAGAAATACTAATCAAATGTTTGTGGTCATTTTGTTAAAGGGATATATACTATATAAACGTGTTGTTTTTACAGAACAGATTCTTTAAAAAAGAGAGGAACAATTATATATATATACATATATAAATGATGAATATTTTATATAGCACCTCAAGCTATTTTGTGGTAACACAGGTAATTTTGTGGGTTTAATAAATATGAATTGCATATTTCACACCTTTTTGTCCAGAGGGGTTATTTGCCATAACATGTTCATAGGGAGCTCTGACAGTATTTCATACAGTAGTTAGTTCTTTCATATTCTCTTGGAGTATTTAGTATGCCCTTCTCCGATCATAGCATGCAGTATTATTACAGAAATGTTGAGCATGTTGTAGAAAAGTGTCAAGAACATTGCCTGAAAAAAGGCCATGCTTGAGACACTAGTTTTTGACATCAGGGAAGACAGATGAAACTTAATAGCAAAAATAAAAATTATCAAATGAGGAACTCTCACTGCAAAATCTAATTTTTATCATTGCAACCAAAGATAATCTGTTATGTATTCTCCATATTATCTTTATCGGCTTATAGTTACATACATGTACACATTTTTCACTCGGTGCTTCCTTTAAAAAAATAAACAGTGTAATATACTCTCAGTGATCCTGCCGTAAAACAGACACTTTATTTATGTGATGATGATCGTTAAGTTTTTCATTCAAAGACAAATTATTCATTTCAGTATTGGTCAGAATGGTTCACTGTTTATGATTAGTCTAGTCTTGTATCGCTTCTGTTCATTTTACCTGAGAATCAGAAGATATGAAGCCATTTTTTCTCACTTTGCTCAGATTATCATCCCTCATGTTATCAAGTTCATCTCTATAGCACAGATATATTATGTGTACGAAAAGAGCTCTCTTACCCCTGGACCATGTCCTGTGCATTTCTTCCTGACATGTCAATCACTCCCCTGAAAAATACATGTGTAAATGTTTCTCATATTGTAATATTATTGACATATTCAATATATTTGTTTTTACACACACAAAATATCTTGGTGTAACCACTGTGATTAGACCAAAGCAAATTAACGTTTAATATTTTTGCCCTCATGTATGTGCTTGTGTATGTTTCCTTTGTCAATCTGTGTAGTCATGTATGTATATTTTCCTGTTGTATATTTCTTGTAAAAATGTGTTTTTAATTAAAGAAATTTGCCTCATTTTAAGTCTGGTGTTTCTGAAAATGTACCTACAGTTTAACGAGTCAACAATATTACTTGACATTGTTAGAGCTTTCTTTAAACCTAATATATTCATATCCTAATTATAAAATGTTTAGAAATGCACGTTGAAGAACTACTGTATAATAACAAGTAAAGGTTTTGTTCGAAATGAACAAAAATGTGTTGTGAGCAAGTACACCATAAATACATCTTCCAAACTTTTTTGTACCCTACCCTTATTACTACAGTGAGCCTATAATAATATATTTCAGAACAGATTTCTGGAGTTTCTGTCATTCCTCCATGCGTGTTTTCATCAAATAAAAGTAAACCGGTGGCTACTTTTGGTGGAAGCTGTAGCTTGAAACTACAACAAATAAACCTTTAACTGAAAAAAAGGGAAAGCGACAGTGTGTGTAATAAAACACAAATCAACACCAGCTTTAGTTTGGAAAGCATCACATCTGCTGAGCATTGACTGGGTTCACCAAACAATGTTTGTAACAATGCCAAACTCCAAACCAGTTACTAATAGTACTTTTTACTAGTACTATTACTACATGATAATAGAAAAAGCACCAGCAAATCAAGAAAAAATCATCGATTTGATAGCTCATAAAAAAGATTTGTATTTGCACAGTGTTTCACTGAGTTGTGAGCATTTGCAGTGCATGTGTTGTAAAATTGACAAAGTTGTTTTTTTAATTTGCAGGAGTTTTTTCTATTTGCAGTGAGTTGAGCTCTCTCGGCCACTGTAAGTTTGTCTATAAATAGCCTACTAGCCGAGTTAAAACGTTTTTTTCCTGAACTGATACGAAATCTCGATGGTTAATTTCAATGTCCACACCGGCAAGCATTTGTAATGTTGTTTTTAAAACAATTATATTTGTCATATATCCCTCTTTCTTTCATCATGTATTGATTCGATCAGGCACACATGTACGATTCATTCGCGTAAAATAGCCAAAGCACAAGTCGCGTAATCAAAACAATGTTCCTCCTCATTAACATGTAGTTCTATGCTTCAACCACTAGAGGTGTTACAATAAGTTACAATAGCGTGTCTTTAATAATTCGAATTGTATCATTTAGAATCAGTATTTCAGTTGAAAGAGCTTACACAATGGAAACTGTCAATATTTAACCGTTTTATTTAATCACACAATGACTTTTGTAATAAAACAAATAGCAAAAATGCAGACCAGATGTTTTCAAATGCGTACAGAGAAAAACGTTCAGTATATAACACTGATCCTACAATCATCACAGCGTTTAGATCTTAATTGCACAGTCCATATGTGCAGCTTTAAGGCACAAATATAAAAAATGCTAAGTATAAGCGTAAGTTGCCAAAAATAGAAATTCTCTTAGAGCACAGGATGTGAACTGAGACAGGGATCCTCATTTGTAATAATCCCCCAGACATTCACTAAACCAAACCAGCAATTTAACAGAAAAAAGACCTAATCTCAACCTCAATCCATACTGTGGCTGTGTGTAATCTCGCTCAGGCATGACTGTAACCGGATGGATGGGTAGTGTTATGACTTATGATTATCAGCATGTCAAGCCAGTGCGCTCTTATCTAGCTCCAGGCTTAAACCACAACCAAAAATAGAAATCCTTAATATATCATGTTTATACAGGGTTTCAGATCCTTCAATGGTGGAAATGACGAGTTATTTTATTCGATTTTATAGAATTGATTGAAAATAGAAAAGGAATAGATTCAAAAGCAAATAACTTTCAACAAGGGAAAAGGTCAGCATCTGTGAATGGCCAATAGCACTCTGAAGCCCATTTTTGTATTCTTAGGGGTTTGCCTCGACCCCCACCGGACATGATGGCATGATTTCTCTTTCAAACCAAACATGTGTCCACCATTTATACCCTGCAGCACTAAGGCCCCGATATACTTCAATCAAACCTCAAGAACTGGTGTAATGTCATTTTGAACAAAGTTCAAAGTAGCTTGACAGAAAAGTTTGCTTCGGCTGTAAACACCTTCAAACTACACTGTAAACATTTTTGAAGCAGTTTCAACTAATTATTATTTAGTAACTAGTTCCACAGAAATGTTACTTACAGTCAATTTCTGACTTCAAAGTGTTGCCTGAATTGTTATTTTTTAGTTGGCTCAACCTTTACTGAAGTTTTATAGTGCATGTGCATGTTCTTTTATTAGTTTAGTCAACATTAGCATAGCTGATTGTTAACTGGATTTGAAAATAACCATTCATTCAATGTTTTTCAAAAATATTTATGTACACATAATATGTCCTCTCAACTAAGAAAAGCAATAAAATTAGCTCAATTTAAATATTTTTGCCCTTCCAACATTTTTTTATTACATTTTTTACAGTGTACCATTGGTCCATGGCGATTATGTAAGTGTGCTCTGGGGCTTCTTCTTTTGTTCGGACTGTCGAGATCAGACATGAGTTAAACACACCGGAGAGCTGAAGTTGCAATTCTAATTGAAAGTGACACTGCACTGTTTATTTCATGTTTAATATTATAAATATGCTTGCTTTATATAAGCTATATAAATATGTATAACATGACTGGAGTGCCAAATTGCAGAGCTTGTGAAAACATCCAGTTCGCTATGATCAGATGCTTTCTTAAAGAAAGTGTTCACCCAAAAATTCAGAAAATTTGCTTATAATTTACTAACCTTCATACTATCCAAGTCGTGTAGGTTACTTGAGGATTATTGTGATGTTTTTATCGGTTGTTTGGACTTTCATTCTGACGGCACCCATTCACTGCTGAGAATCCATTGATGAGCAAGTCATGTAATGCTAAATTTCTCCAAATGTATTTCAATTAAGAAACAAACTCAGCTACATATTAGATGGCTCAAGGGTAAATCTGAAGATAAATGAGTAAATCTGGAGCAAATTTTCCCTTTTGGGTGAACTAATCCTTCAACTGCTGTTTTTGTACCGTTTTTTCTTATCATTTTTGTACTGTTTATTTTGTTATTGAGAGAAGAGTGTGCTGTACATATTTACATATTCATCTCATCTCTGTTCTCAGCATGATGTTCACAAACAGTTTACCACTGCTCATGTATTTCAAACTTCTTTTTACTCAAGTGAAGCATGAAAGAGAACTTTGCCATAAGTATATCGAGGCCTTTACTACAAACTCATTGAGTTTCAGGCTGCTATCAGTCAGTCTCTCGGGTTCTTGGGAACTTTGATGATAAACTCCATGGGGTCTTTGGCCTTGTTGCTGAAAGCCCTTCGAATGGCATCCACTGCGTGCAGATGTGTAACACCTTGGAGGGACTCTCCGTCTACAGACACCAGCTCGAATCCAGCCTACACACACACACACACACAAAGAGAGATTTCTAGAAACGCTCAGGTGTAGGACTTGATCATTAACACAGATGTCTGTTTTCCTGACACATCCCGGAGTATTTCTGGCAGAGTGCAGACAAGCGTGCGCTGTCTGAATGACAGGAAAAAGCAGATGCTGTAGGCACAGGATGCCACTCGTTTCCTTTGTTCTCCTTCCTTAATACCTGGAGTGATCTCATCTGGCCTGTTTCAGACTGTGTGTGAGTGTGTGCCAGTGGATGACATCAGCTTATTATACTTCAGAAATGGATGTTTTTCTCTGTGATTGTAACCACTGGCAGACCAGAAGCACAGATGTTTGAGTCTTTCAGGTCAAAAACACATGGCATATCCATCAGCTCTCATCCAAACTCATCTCTGACACCACTAACAGCATAAAACTAGGTTACATATAAGAGTGAAACAGTGAAATCAGAGTGAGCAGAACCAAATTATGTATACCAGTCTCTAGGTGTGCATAGCCCAAAAGTCAAACACTCACACAGATGCAGGAGCGTGTCTTTGGAATTATGTCTTTCCTGCCAGGAAAAAAGTACAAAGTACAGCTGCGCTCGCAAACTAACTTTAGTTCAAAGTAGGCACATTTCCTCAGTCACGATCTCTTACCAGGATGCACCTGTTTAGTGAACTCTCTACACCCATCCTTAGCGGTCAGGGTCTGTTTTCATGTTCTTCATTGGTCAGAACAAACATTGTTGTCCTCTTATAGAGACATTATATCTCTCGGTTCATTCTCACCTAGAACTGGAAAACATTTATTATTTTGGCTCATTATTTTCAGCTAAGAGTGTAACTTCTGCAAAACACAAAAGATGATATTTTGAAGAATGTTGTTGACCACTGACTTCCAATATATGGACACCCCGCACACACACATTTCTTAAATATGACATTTCTCAAAATACTTTATTTTGTAATCGACAGAAGAAAGAATGTCATTCAGGTTTGGAACTACATAAAGGTGAGTAAATTATCAAATAATTTTCATGCCTGGATGAACTCTCTCTTTAAAGGGGTCATGAACTGAGAAATCAAAATTCCAATAGATCTTTTGAAAAGTTTCAGAACTCAAAACTTTCTCGTTAGTCTAAAAACAGCTTAAATGAAGCCAATCTGTCAAAACGACAGCTTGTGGAAATGTATAACTCTATGATATAATAGTGTGGCTCAACACTGCCTCCTCAGAAGAAGATCAACATCACTGCCTGTTTAGCCCGCCCACCAATTCATGCATGTAGTGTAAATAACAAGAGAACATGGCCCGTTATTCACTTCATTTTATCACGGATTCATTTACAAACAAGGCACAATTCCATGCAGGATTTTTAGAAAATTTGAAACTAAAAGACAATGCTGTGCCAACTATATTGGATCAGACAATAATAAATCGCACCACTGTGCACTTTAACTGTTTTTATTTAGTGCTTTATCTGTTATTACAGATCGTTTGATATGTTCTGAGTATTTATGCGATAACTTAAATAGCAGCATCCATCTATGAAGGATGTAGGCTGTGAAACATACACAACTATTAGCCAATCACAGCAGTGGGCGTTTACAGTCTAAAAGCACCACGCCTATTCAAACAGAGCGTTCTGATGAGGGGGGTAAAACTGGACAGAAAATACATAACCAATTACTTTAGTTACTTAATTGTGTTTTTTGTTGTAAAAATCTTGATAACATTATAAGTGGTCTCAGAGAACAGTACAAACAATAAAAAGGCAGTTCATGACCCTTTTATGTAAAGGGTAAGGTAAGGATATATTCACGTTGACATTTAAGCTCCTCATACAACTAAGCTTACAATTTAGGCCACAACTTTAGCGGCTCCTGAGGTGCGTTCTGATTGACAGGATCCCGATGCAGTATTGACTGCTCCCTAAGCACAGGATATCTGTTGAAGTGGACTTCTCTGACAATAATCACTCATTTGCAACGCCCTATAATGTCCTCAAAGAAAGGCAGTGAGACAGGGTCACGCAGATTATGATATAACATTAAACAATATTGTAATTGATTTAACTTTAGAATTTAAATACATATAACATACATATACAAATATTTCTCATAAATATTGTCCAAATGTATGTTAAGACTGTTAACAGATTGTAGTGGTTTCATCTCATGCACTTTCTTTCCTACTCGCAGACTAATATTTAACTCTCGTGTGGTAAATACAAAATGACAGAGCCTCAGCTGTTTCTCAGTGGTTTTACTTTGTTTCACCTATTCATACAATACAATATGCACATGTAATATTTCTCACCATAACCATTCATAAATACTATGAATGCTACTATGCTACTAAATAATTTGTATACTAATAGCAACATTTATTGCAACCGCTCCATTGCAGAGACTTTAAAAAGCTCCATTGTTAGTTCTAACTGGTGACGCGGTGCACAATGACAGTTGGGTGATTTTCCTTCTCCACTTCCTGTGAAGTGATGTATAGATGTGTCCTTTTTCCCTGTGCAGTTTGCAGTGCCCTTCGAACTGAACATGTACGCTCCTTCGGTTGGAATAACCAGTGAAGTCCCGCCGCGGTCCACTTATGGTCAAATGGAGCACCTCTGCTCTCCATTGTTAGTTCTAACTGGTGACGCGGTGCACAATGACAGTTGGGTGATTTTCCTTCTCCACTTCCTGTGAAGTGATGTATCGATGTGCCCTTTTTCCCTGTGCAGTTTGCAGTGCCCTTCGAACTGAACATGTACGCTCCCTTCGGATTGGAATAACCAGTGAAGTCCACTTCGCAGTCCACTTATGGTTGAATGGAACGCACCTCTGCTCTGGCCATACGTTTAGAAAGCTTATAGTCTAATCGACATGCACACTCACTTTGATTGACTAAAAGATGAACTATTTTATTAATTTAAAACATGTTATGTGCTTGCCGAGGCTTGCAATGAATTTTAATATATCCTGCGCACTTAATAACTTAAAATTGAGAATTCAGAAAATATTTGTTGCAGAATGCTGAACACATTTATAGTTTATTATTTATTCAGTTTATATAGAGGACTATGTTTTGGGTGGATATTTTGTTGGGGCTCTGCCCAACCTGCCCTTACAGACACCCATCTATGCATGGCTAAGACTATTCCAGTCATGGTGAGTGAACCCAAAACTGGAAGAACTACTTAAGAGCATTATTAAGAGTATTTCAAAACATTACACACTCTGTTTGTGTCCCTTTATGGCCATTTGGGGGCCTAAGATTTGTTTAAGCTGACATTCTCTTCAAACAGCACTTACATTAAGGAGACCGCAGGGACATCAGTCTTTTTTGTATGCCATCTGCCTTTTTGACTACAAACAAATCACCAAAGCATTCTATGGTTTCAGAGGGCAAGTGGAGTCATTTATCAGCGGATAGCAGAGTATGTCACTGTGAGCATGAAGAGAGAGAGAAAGAAGATGACTCAGGGAAGCATACAAATTAATGTGTTGGGCGCTCATATAGCAGAATAGAAACATATTTTAAAATATTTTCAGATTGCATGGCTTTTGAATTCACAAATTTGGGTCAGACAGCGCTGGTCAATTTGTTTGTTTAAATATATATAACATGCCATCAACCATCACTCTATCAACCACTCAGAACACCCTAGTAATGGCTTAGCAAAACGGGAACGTTATCAAGCCCCCTTGTGGTGGAAAGTTTTGCACAGACAAAAGTCCCTTGAAATTTTCTCCAGAAAATGCCCAAATATAGTTAAATATGTTATTAAACTGAAGCCCTCTGTATTTATAAACTGAAGAATGACTATCAAGATCAACACAACAGACTATAATCAAGATGAAAAAGAGAGAGCTGGACTAATTACACACGAGCTGAAAGAGCAGACTCTATGGAGCCCCAACACATACACAACACCTGACCTCCGTCTGCCATGCATGTCAACAACTTTTGATAAGAGGGATGTGACTGCAGACAATGTGTGACAGAAACCTGACCTCCATGCTGCCGCTCAGATAATACAGTTAGTTAGACAACAGGAACAGGAAGCATGTCAGGGCGCTCCACACTTTCCCTATTCAGGCCTGTTAATCTGGAGAGCTCAGTGAAGATAGCCGGTCTGAAGAGCCTCTCACGGCTTCAGGGTGAGACAACAAGTGAATTGAGTGGAATGTAAATTAGTCACCCTTTGGTATGAATGGAAATACCCACTAGTCTTTCACACCAAGTCCAGGTAGAGGCAAGAGATGAGATGAGTGGATGTTCTTGGCAACTGAGGGGTTTGGAGCCTGACACCAGATCTCCTGAGTGTGGCAACACAAGCCTCTCAGAGCAGGCCAGGGAAGTGCTGTCACCTGATAGGCTGTAATCGACAAGGATGCGGCTTCTCTTGACAAACACACTCACAAGCGCACATACACACATGGGATTCCAGGGTTTTAACCTTTTATGCTGGGTCACAGAGTATCGTTAGTATCGTGCCCTCAACTTCTGTGACCTTTTGCCCTCATTCAGCCTCATTTCTTACAGATGCAAGACCTGGATGTTGTGTAGACATGGTGGTACATAAAGTGTGTGTACACTAGCTGAAATGACTAGCATGACAACCAGCGTTCGTGCTTGATCTACCAGCTCCATCATAGTCTACCAGCAAGACCAGATCCAAACTAGAACTAACCAGAGGATACCAGTCTGGACCAAGCTGGTCTTTCAATAGAGATGTGCAGCATGTGTTCTTATGTGCAGAACGCTTCCTTAAAAAGAAGCAGGTGACTCAAATATTGTGTTTTCTGGTATGGTTGATGTAATTAATCAATGATGAATGAGTTGCACCACTTAAGCATATAACAAATGCCTCTGCACTCAGCTAACATAACTGAGTGCTAGTTGTAACCAAAACAGAAATCACAGGGCCAGCAGCCGTTGATCATTACCAGTCCTTCCTGAAAATGATTGGGTGTCAAACACACTATTCATCAACTAATGCTAGGATGAATCTTACCAGCAATATCCGTATACATTATTTGCAGCAATGGTTCAGTTACCTTCAGAACATTACTAGTAGATGCCGCTCCTCCTGGAAAGATCTTCTCTATCTTCACCATTGGCTGCACCTTTGACTCAATCCCACCTGAGATGCTTATTCCTGCAAAAAGAATAATGAGAATCATATAGACATCCACGTTAACGATGACTTCAACTCTCTATATATGCACGAAACAAACACTGTAACTAATTCATCTACATTATTTATATTCTTATATTGTAGGCCTTTTATTTGGATGGATGTGGAAAACTGAGCTTTTAATTGTGCCATAAATGTAACAGATGCTGATTCCAGTCCAGATTAAACATATTAGAGTTGTCAGCATATGTCCACCAGGTGAGCAACTGTCATTAAGATGAACAGAAATAATCATGTTTAGCTTTCTCCAGTCTAGGACCATTATAGACCTTCTTGAATGGGAGTGCACTCTATTACTGGTGGGTTACTGGTGACACTGGGCAATTCACTGAAGGAGAATCTCTTCTTTAATACTAATCTATCAGTGATTGTATGGTCTTTTTTCCACAAAGTTCTTATTTCTTATTTTGTCAGTGTATGCTACATACTCCATAACTGGGGCAGTACCTTTTGCACCTTATTAACCGCTAAAGGTACATATTAGTTCCTTTAAGGTACAAATTGCACTACTAGTACCAAAAGTGTACATATTAGTATGTACCCTTTTTAAAGGGCTTTTTAAAGACAGCTTTTGTGCCTTTTTTCATTGTGGGTTTAGAATGAATCACATGCTCTGCAAATCTACTGTATTAATAGGCTTTACTCGTACTATTACTCATACTCACAAACAGAGATCTGAACAAACTCTAACCCTCAGTATTAAACTTTAGTATGCAACTTATCCAGCACTGTTTATATTACCGGCAATAATTGGCCTATAATGAGAGATGACTTTTCTAAGTGATCAAATGTATCATATGTCCCTGGTGAATGATATAAATATCATGATTCACAATGAAGGAGGGACCTAAACCATGTCTATGGATCAAAATATAATAGAGGCTTGAGTGTGGGAACTTGAAAACCACAGCAACCCAGAACACTTTATAATCCACATAGCAACATGATTGAACAAAACTGCAGAGCAACCTGGCAACCACCAAAAACACCCTAGTTTGTGGGGGCAATTCTTGCATAGGCAAGCTGTATTTACATTTCATAAATATATAATCATGTTATTTTGAAACGTTGCCACAAAGCCAGAATACAGGGACTTCGAGTAACTCACCAAGGGACTGTTTAGTCTTAGAGATAGTAACTGTGGTTAGTTCATACTCCTGCTCTGGTGGGGTTTCTTGGCTGTCTGAGTGTCCATTCACTGGTACTTTCCAGTCCTGATCTGAGCCGGGCGCAAAAACCTGGGTCAGGGGTGTCCTACTCCGGCGATGTGCACTCATTACGGTATGCTTTACCTCTTTACCATTCTGGGATTTGTCTGTTTTCGTTCTATGCCCATTCCTATAAGGGGATCTCCCTCGCTCTGGGACAGAATCACCTCTGCTGGATAAAGAGTCAAGGTGTGATGTCCTGGGGAAACCATTGTCTCTTCTCTGGGGGGAGCGTCCGATGCGTTCCATGCCGTGAGGAGACACTGAGTGTCCAGCTGGGCTGAGCAGGACTCAGTGAACGATTACGGAGCGAGTCTGTGATGTAAGTGTCCACTGGTACATCCAAGAGAGGTGTGAAAGCTCGAGGAGGAGGAAGTCGTCCAGTCGGTAAACCTGCCAAACGCAGCCGTTCCAGATCTACAAGGAGCTGCCGTTCTCTCTCAGATCCTGCACCGGCTGAAGGTGGAATCCACCACGGTAATCTGTGATACAAGAGGATATTAAAAACATTTCTCACACATTATAAGCTTAATCCCAGGTTATCAATCGCTCTAAACCCCACTTTTAAAGGGTAAAGGAACGTTAGACAGTTGTAATTTAAGGCTGGAATGCACTACACGGTTTTGCTTTGATTTACAGCCAGGAACTGACTGACTGATTTCATAGAAAAATCACAAAATATGTGATGGTCACAGACGAATAGCTTCAGATTCCATCCAGTCAGAGGATATCAAACATGTTTGATAGTTTGAGCTGATTTTAGAACAGGTATTGATTTCATTTATCATACCTGTACATCACCTAGTTACAAGGCCTACATTTCTGCGCGTGTTTGTTGTGATCACAAAGATTTTAAAGCCTGGTAGTGTATTACAAAGTTGATAATTAGATGATGCCTAGTGTTTAAAATATGTTCAGATTTTTTAAGTCGTGTACTGTATTCCAGCCTTTAGTAGCGGCAGAGCGGAGTAGATCACTTAGTCCATAACTGATTACAAATTACACAATGAAAACTTACCAATGTAATCTAGGTCACTAATTTTAGGTAATGTACTTTGACTACTATTTAGATTACTTGCAGATTACTAACTTGCTTTAATTTTGCCATACCATAAACATACCATATTGATACAAAACCGCAGAGAGAGAAAATATACTTAAATCTTTTATATCAACATCATACAATGTATTAAACATTACATTAAACCAGGGTTTCCCAAACTGGGCTTAGTGTAAGCACTGCAATGGGTCTGTGAGTTTATAAAAAGTAAATCATAAAAATGTAAAATAAACTATTTAAACTTTTGTACATTAAAAACAGGAATATTGTCGCTGCCAGTAGCCCATCTCAATAAAAAGTTATAGAAATAACTTAAAAATAGGAATATTTAACTTGTTTACCTGCACGACACGTCAATTAAGCAACATCGACCTGTAAATATGCGAATGTGTTAAATTATAAAAATATTACCTTCCTGAGAGATATATCAAGTAAGTATTTCATGTCAAAGGGGTTTGGCTGAAAACACCTTTGGGAATCTCTTTGTTTCGTACATGGACTAATTGCTTGAGAGGTTCAGAAGCATGAATCAAAATAATTTTTATGACCATTCAATATTGTGAATTTAATCAAAGCTAAATAGCATGGCAAACATACAGTACATACATATAAATGGAATAAAAGCTGAATTTATTTACATCTCCTTAAATCAGTGCAGATGTTACGAAACCTCCCACACACTTTCCCTTTCATCCAGAAATGTGAGCGACAATCACACATTCATATCCATTGAGTAAGCAGCGGTGTGGCGTTGCATACACGCACATCTCGCTCAGATTTCAGGGGCCTCTAGCACAGAGTGAGAGTTTTGAATTACTCCTCTGTGGACATTACAAAGGAGCTGCATTAAGTCTCAGACCTGCGTGGGTGGACGCTTGAAGGTTAAACAATGCAAGGCGCCTTTCTTGCATTTCAGAAACGACTTCTATTCAAAAGTCAGAGGCACACTACAGCCCGACACTGTGGACAATGACAGCGGGCACTGTGCACTCCAAGGTTAGAGGTTAGGAGGTCATGCAGTGTCAGCAGCAGAAAGAAACAGACAGGCTATCTGGCAATAAGACACTAATTATTTTATTTTGGCAGTGATGCATGTTGGGCATCCTGCAAATTATGCATTTATATCCTAAATGGCAGCTTACAATGAAGAAAACTGCATAGGGCTTGCTATTAAACAGTGATGGTAGTGTACAGTAACAAGGGTTTTAGCATGAGAGGGATTGTGTGTGTGTGTGGATTAAATATCAGCAAAAGGATATTTGTAGTATATGTGTGTGTGTCAGACATTTATTACAGGATATTAAATGGCTGGTGCAGAGGAGCATTTGTGTCTTCTGGTTATATCATTTCCTTCAGGGATCAGTTTGAGGACATTGCACAGCACTGAAAAATGAATGAGTAAACTCAAGAAATAGAATATAATAGAATAGGATAGGATAGGATAGGATAGGACATTCCAGTTCACACCAGAATTAGGTTACCTGGGATGGGAGTTATTAGATGGCGACGGGGTGTCCCACCATGACGAGGAGAACGCAGGACAGGAGACCTTACTGGGGAACCACAAAAAAACACAATGAACAGTTCACATTAATTAAATTCAAATTAAAATCCAGATTTTTCACCATCAAGTGCTCAACATATATGAAGAATGTTTAGACTGTTGAAATCACTGAAATAATGTTATGAAGCGCAGCTTAAGTGTTATTTTGATTTGGGGTTTATTTGGTCCCATTAATGGAAAACATTAATAATACAAAATTAGTAGGTATCTAAAGTTTTGACTGTTAGTGTATAAGTACTACTCAAACGTGGCAGCTAAAGTTTTAAAAGCTGAAACTATTTCTTACCAGAGCGGTTTTTAAGTATGTCATAGGCTTCAAGCTCAAAGGGCAAAACCATACTGTCAAAACGGCCCAGATCTGTGGGAGGGATGATCATTCTATATAAAAGAAAGTGAATGTTAAATTCAAACATTCCATGCAAAGTACAGTATGTGGCTGCATGATTAGTGCAAATATAGATATATGAATATATGCATTTCAGAGGCTGACATTGAAACACTCCTTACCTAACCTCCCTCAGCATCAGAAGTTTCTCAGGCTTGTCCAAGATGGCCAGCAGGGGGCGCACCAGATCCTCAACCACACGCTCAACCAGAAACTAAAGAACAGAAGGAGATGCCCTTCAGCGATTTACTCCTGATAATGGGAACTAGTCACAAGCACTGGGTTTATAGACTAAATCTTACCAAATTTGTGTAAATCACAAACACATTCTTGCAATTTAGGGCTCACAAGCTGTCAATAAAGGACTACACAATTTTGTAGTATGGTCGGCTAATATTTCCCAAGCGTTATCTGGATAACTGTGGCATTGTCTACACTGAAGAAGTTTGGTGTAGAAACTATTTTACTAGTAATTACAAGTAATTTCACAAATAATTAGAAAGAATCTGAAAGTAATGCAGTAAATGTGAATTTATTTTTAAATAGTAAGACTGAGGTATTCTCTTGTAAAACATGCTTCAGTAATTTTTGTTTTAATTACAACTAAAATGTTTTACTCTGTGGAGCTCTGTATGATTTGGACTTGATCTCAATCATAAATGGCAAATCCCTCTTTTGTAAGCATAACCAGCATGCACATTGATTAGTCAGAAATATGGAAGACAACAGAGACTTTTCTATTAACCTCGATAAACCTGTATAAAGTCATAAATAAGACATTTTTTCAACCCAGCAGACTTTTAGATGACTCACCCTTTTACAGTGTCTCATGACAGCCGCCACCTCATCCTCGTTGAGCAGCTTGCGGGCCATATCCTCTAACATGGCCATGGTCTCCGGGCTGGGGATGGGGCTGTGCTCCCTCATACCAGCACGAGTCTCTCTGGGAGAACTCAACAGGTTAATTATGGATCGACCCCGCTCTTTACCTGAGGACACAAGTGCTGGAGTCAGTCTACTACAAGCTCTGATGACAGCAAGTCATATTTAAAGATTTATGGTTTTGGCATCTTTGGTTCAATGAAGAATACATTGAAGCTTTCCATTGCACAGCAGTTTTTTTTATAGTGGAATAATTTCTTTAGAATGTTCTTCATAGAAAAAATAATAATATTTACTGTTCATTGTGAGGTCCAAAATCGCTCCAATCCTGCTCCTGGAGGACCAACGTCCTGCAGATTTCAGCTCCAACCATCTCCAGCACACTTGCCTAGAAGTTTCTAGTGAGTCTGTTAGCTGATCCAGGTGTGTTTAACTAAAGTTGAAGCTAAACTTGCAGGACAGTGGCCCTCCAGGAACAGGTTTGGACACCCCTGTTCTATGGCATTACTGCAAAAAGCCATTTTTTAGGAGTGAACTAATTGCAATTATGTACAGACAAAAGACTGGCAAAGGTGACTGGCTGACAAGCTGTGATTAGCTTGGAGTTTTCAATGTGTTTCTAAGTTTTGCTGCAGTATGCACTGTAGAGAAGGAACCAGTGCAATTCATCATTAGCTGAGCAAAACCACAGGGGTTGGACTCAAGGCCACTCCAAGAGAATTACTGCAGAACAGTGTACAGTAAAGCAGCTCTCTGATTTAGGCTCTTTAAAAAGTCATTATGCTGCTTTCTGGCTTTTCAAGTGCAAATATCTTCCTCAGCAACTCCCTGGTATCCACAGAAAGTGATCCTCATCAAAATATGTTAAACCACATGTGGACTCACCCGGTTCGTTATCTAAATGTCTCGGGGATTTGGATCTTCCTCTGTGTCCGTCCCCTGTCCCTTTGTCCTTCTTGTCTCTAGAGGACGACCTTTCCCTTCTGCGTCCGCTTTTAAAGAGCAAGCTGACAAAGGTTTTGGAGCGCTGCAGCGTGCTTCTCCCCGTCTCTACCTTGTCCTTTTGATTCTTCCTTTTCTTCTGCTTGTCCTCTGATCAACATTCAAGCAGAAACATGTCAAAGAGTGACCTCCATGCAACAAAAAAAGTACTGAATAAATAAATGTTCACAAGGAAAACATGAACATGCTCAAGTGATAAAATACATTATAGGTGGGAAAGGTTCCAAGTTCAGCCCTGAGCAATGGTGACCCATAAACTGGAGAGTCATTGAGATCACAATCCTGTGTCATCACTACTGTGTCCTCGAGAAAGTCATTCAACCCCAGGTCAATGCAGGACGAGAGCACTTTTTGGTTGAAAACAGTGACTCTGAATTCTCACCATATATATATATATATATATATATATATATATATATATATATATATATATACACAGGCATTGTGAGAATCAGAGTCACTGTTTTTCAACCAAAGTGCTCTATATATATATATATATATATATATATATATATATATATATATATATATATATATATATATATATATATACACACATCAACTACTTTTAGGACCTAAAATGTTCTTATAACGTTTTTTGAATTCATTACATTTCTTTTCATTTTAATCACTGTAAAAATCAGGAGACATTAATGAGGAACTGTACAGAGCCCCACATATCACATGCTGGGGAAAAATCAAGATATTGTGGCCAATTTGTTCCCACAATTTGTTAATTGGTTCTTCTTAAATTGGGTTTTTAAATCGACAATTTTATTAAATTAAAACAAGAAAACATTAGCTCAACATGACCACCATTTAACTACAATGAGGGAACAAATAAATAATAACTGAATTAATATGGGAACGAATTCTTAATTTGTGGCCATGATATCTATTTTTTCTTCTTCATGTTAATAAAAAAGTGCAAAAAAGTTAATGGTCTTCTATTTTTGATTTGGGGTGAAATATGACCTGGACATGTTTCCGTGAGATTCATCGAAGAAGAGCTTGTTATATTAGGTTGTGATTGAAGGTATTTGTTAAAGGCCACTTTATCTCCACAGTGTGAGGCATTACGCCTGGCAAATAAAACAGGATGATATACACTTTGCTGTGTGGATTTTGAACATACATTTCTCAAGGCATCAGCTTCTCCAGTCTGAACCGTTAATCTTTCATGGGAAGATCCCATGCATAATGCTGATGTATTATGCATTCAACCGAGTTCATTTAAATGCAGAGATACAATGGCAACACACTGCTATATATTTGACAAACAGACGTAGCAATGTGACTCTAAAGGTCCATTGCTGGTTTTCGACAACACATTTTCTATTCTGAGCGAGCTTTCACAGCGTGGTGTGTGTATCAAATAACCCAAGATCCTCATCACTGATCTGGTTGTGACCTTGGGCCCCGGCACTACAACTGAGATACGAGTTACATCAAACACAGGACGGCCCTGTGCAGCTCAACTCATTTTGATTCACAGCCTGACAGACTGTTTTTTATCTCTTCAAACCAGCCCTACTGTACCTGACACAGTGATGTGACTCTGGGATCGGCGGATGGCTTTGCGAGGCTTGCTGAGAGCCATCAGGACTGCTGTTTTAGGAGAGTCCAAAGTCTCTTTATCCCCAGCAGAGAAGGTCCTTGTCCGAGTTTTGGCAGTCCCACTGCGTATTACGGTGTCTTTTAACAGGACAGTTTCGCCAACCGTTCGGCTGGTTTCTGTGCTTAAGACCCTACTAGATCTTGATGTGGCGTCTGGCTCCTGTGGGTCCGTCTGCATGGCGGTCTCTATCCGTTTAGAGCAGTCCTCGGTGGAGATACAGACATCCACCAAGTCTGAGCCGAATAAAGGAGGGAACATGACCTGCGAGAGGCCGCTGAGAGAGCTGACCGGCGTCCCGGAGGAGAGAGAGGAAGTGGAGGAGTAGGAGTCTGAACCCTGGGAGGAAGAGGGCTGGCCTCCATTAGCCACTGCGGGGAAAAGTAGAGACATTCATTGATTATGTTTAGAGATAAAACGTTGGATCACTCAGTGCACTGGAGGTCATCCACTTCAATAAACTTAAATGCACCGTGCTGTCTACATCAAAACTTATATTTAATAACTTCACACAATTATTTCAAGTAAAACATCTGTCTGCCTAAAATGCTGTGGCAGAAATCATCATAATTATCATCTTACATATATCAAAGAACCATTAAGATATCAAGATGTTTTTTTTATTTTATTTAGGTCAAGTGTCATCTCGCTCTACATTAAAAAAGGTAATGTAAAAGATAAAGTAAAAAGGCAAGGTAAATTAACAGATTTTACTCCAGGCAACAATATGATTTAACTTCTTTATTTGCATTTATATATTTTTATAGATTTATTTTAGATATTGTACTATTTATTTATTCTTCTATCTTCTACCATTCATTATTCTATCCACCTAAATACATTCATTTATATAAACAAAATACATTTGTATGCATTAAATCAGATATAAATAGCTTTTTGTATAACAACTACATTAAATGAAATGAAATGAAATTATACTTAAGCCTTTATGTATAATGTATTATTAAAGCAGTTTTAATGCATTCATATTGCCCTGTAATGCATTTTACAATCTCATGAGTAAGTGTAACCACAGTTAATACATTAAAACACATATCAATTCATTGTTAAACTATGCATTTTAAACTTGGTTATAATTATTTACGTTAGGATATAATGTATTACAATGCATATTATGAATAATTATAATGCATTACACCTTTTAATAACCCGTTATAATGCCTTATACACAAAGGCTTGTATTAAATGTTACCAATAAAACGAAATAATAAAATAAAATGAAATAAAATAAAACAAAATAAAAAATCTTAACAAATAAAGCAACAGACATGGTGTCTAAAAGCCTCATAAATATTAAAGTTCTGATGTACTTTTACATCTGAATGAACAATATATCAGTGTTACTAATGTTAAATATGGAGCAGAATTACATGAGCTTCTGTAATGCAACATTAATACCCCTGAATCACTTTGATGTTACAAACATGCACAATCCTGGACGACTTATCTGAATGTGAACATTACGATCTAATCTGTGGCTATTTTCAGACTCTGCCATCCATGTTAAACGGAAAACAGAGAATCAGAGGGCAATGAAAAAATCTGGCTTGACATGTTGGCGTTCAGCTTTAATCTGGAGATGGGCCGTCCCAGTGCACACCATCAATTTAATTATGAAAATTGCATTTCTATAAGATACAAGTGCAAATGAGTGGGTCACACATAGTGATGTTTGCAGCTAACGGTTACGTACATTTATCAAGCCAGCTGTACTCTGCCACCATCTCCTTGTAAGCAGGATATCGGCCAGCCTCCTAGGACAGGATATTACACAAGACATAATCACAGTGAGAAAAGGAGCTACAGCCATAATTACATTGCATGCAAGTTCAAAAGTCCTTGGGTTTAGTTCATTGTGCAAATTAAGTCTAAACAGCCTAAAAATGACTTCAAACAGCATTTTCCACCAGTGAAGTCAGGAGGATATGACCTCATTTCTGATGCCCCAGGTGTATGCTGACTTCACCACAGGCTCTCATGAAGTCACAGTTTGTTACTCCATAAACATAAAACAAGCTTGAACATCGTTAGGATGATGGTAGGAGGCAGCCTGATCTGCCTTGTAGGAGAGTAAGCCGCTGTGAGGGCAGTGATGTCATGCAGGAGCTAGATTCAAACAGACTGCAGCAAAGTTCAAAAAACATCCCATTCTCCTTTTGACCCTTGTCTGACATTTTCTCACACTGTCACTTCACTTATCACCAGCAGAGCTCGTACTTACCACCACGAAGTGGCATCAATAGCTAACAAAGCAGGCATTTAGCAGCCCTATATACTTATATCACCACTGCAGGTTTGATAGAGCCTTGCCATGGGGCAATGAGAAAAGGCCATAAAATGAGGCTTTCTGCTGATTATAACTTGATCCCTAAGGCCTGGTGAATAATGCACACCCGCTGGCTGTTTTTCACAGGTGGAACCTGAGCTCTGCCTGCGTAAAGCGAGCAACCAGGAATGTGACGGCTAAATGCCAGCTGTCTGCTTTGCTATGCATTCTCACTCCCAGACGCAATAAGAGGCAGTGTTGTTTAACATGCTGTGGTGGCAATTAATATGCCAAAGCACTTTGGAAATCATTTGTCTTGCTAAACTAAAAACTAACATTTTCCTGATAAACTAAGGTGTATGCATCGATATACCTTTTTTAATGCTGTTATTAAAAAAGGACACTCTCTATAATTTATTCGTAAAATGGGGTGGGTGCTATTTCCATAAATAATACTGTTGGTAATGCTGATAATCTTAAAAAGGTCAAATATCAGGTCTATTGCTAAAGTGTTGGTTATTCTCACCTTAATGGTCAGCATCACGTGAGTGTGACACTTTAGCACTTCTACTGCATTGTTGTGCGTGATATCCTCAAAACTCACTCCATTGGCTGCCAGAATCTGATCCCCCATTTTAATTCCATTTTGCTCTGCCAGGCCACCAGGGTCCAGCCTCATCACAAAAATAAACAAATCATCCCATTAATAAAGTTCAACAATTAACCATAGCATCTAGGCAACAGTTGTCATGAAGTTGTCAGACATTGAAATGTATCCCTTAAATCGTGTGAATTTTGTCTTACTTTGAGACATAGATGCCGAGGCCAAACTCTTTGCCTCCGCGGATGTTGAAGCCCAGGCAGTAGTCATCTGAGGTTGTGTAAAGGTGCACTATTCTGCGCAGGGCTCCATCTGAACTGGCCTCTGAAGGTGTGCGACCACTTTCTTCCACCACCATCCTTCGGTGGATCAGATCTACCCTGCACACATACGTTCATATATGTTTACAAGCATTAAACAAATAAGTGATACAATAATTTAAGTCATTCTACAAAAAAAAAAAAAACGGTTCAGGGTCCTTAAAATATTTTTTTAAATAGGGTTTAGTTCACCCAAAATCTAAATTCTGTCATTAATTACCCTGATATCGTTAACCTGTAAGGTCTTCAGTTTTTGATGAAATACGAGAGCTTTCTGACACCCCAGAGACAGCAATGCAACTGACAAGGCCTTCAAGGCCCAGAAAGGTAGTAAGGGCAGCTTCATAAAATTACGGTTGGACCACTGATGGCACATGGACTATTTTAACAATGTCCTTACTACCTTTCTGGGCCTTAAACATGTCAGTTGTGTTGCCCTCAATGGAGGGTCAGAAAGCTCAAAAATATCTTAATTTGTGCTCCGAAGATGAATGAAGGTCTTACGGGTTTGGAATGACATGAATTTTTATTTTTGCGTGAACTAACCCTTCAAATTGATCAAAGGTTGCAGTAAAGACTTTTTACATTGTTATGATAGATTTAAATTTCAAATAAATTTTATTCTTGAACTTTTCTATTCATATAAGTATCTTGAAAAAGAAGAATATAATTTTTCAAAATATTAATGTTTTAATGGAGTTTTGATCAAACGAATGCAGCCTTAACCAGTATAAGAGACATCTTTAACAAACAATAAAACATTTTTGAAGAGTAACTATACAGTTTATTATCAAAGCTGAAGTGTGTCATTTCTGCACAACTAGTGTTGCCAAACAGAATTTTCCCACTCTTTCACTGCACAGACAAACTAAAAACCCCGCCCCACACTTAAGCCACTGGTTCCATGTTGCTGTATTGAGCCGGTCAGGATGATCAAAAAAGCAGAACCATTTCTTTAATGTTTACAGCATTTAAACTTTGATAAAATCAATCCAAGTGTTTTAATACAAACAATTATACACTTCACTTTTAAGTAAAATCCAGAGTTATACACAAGCGCACACACACACACACACACACACACACACACACACACATCTTCAAGTGAACACACGCTTCTGTAATAAACTTGCTCACTCTATTATCAGTTAATGAAATGGCTGAGAAGACCACTAAGGTAACTCTACCTCTGCTGTATGCTGAAACAGAAGCTGAAGGAAAAGATAACAAGTAAAAGCCAAGAGTCACAGGGTTTCCACCCCGTTAGTCAGGCAGGGGGAGAAAGAGCCCATCACTACACTCTGCTTATATTCTCAGTTCAGTTAGTCTAATTAAACCTCAGAAAACCTGCAACAGCCTAAAAATACAGTCTTACAAACACTAAAATAACCTCTAAATGTTCAAGTGCAAAACACACTCTTCTATGTTGTCAAAGAATATTTGGACAACCTCCAGGAGGCAAGCTTGTGGGAGACAGGTCAAGCTGCCATACAAACAGCAACTTGTCTTGCATAATACTAAAGGACATGTTGATGCATTTCATTACTTTTTTGTATAACTATGAAAATAAAAATAATAGCATTTTTTTACTTTTAAATGCACAGATACACAATATCTCATGCAATATATACTGTAATATCTGAAAAACTGACACCGTGTTTGATACAGACTTGATGATGCATCAGCCACAACATAATCAGTGTAATAGTTCTCAACCAAGGAACTTCAAGAAAAAGTCCACAAGATGACTTAAAATTATTTAATAATTTACAATAAAAAAATGTAACCTAAGAATAGTAGGAATACTAAGAATGGTATTTTACTTTTGAATAACTATTGTTTTTATTGAAGAGCATGAATCAGAATATATGACAAAATAAATCATGATGAATTTAATTTATCAACACTCAACACTCAATAGAAAAGTTTGAAAACAAGCAATGTTATCATGATTTTAACAGAAATAGCAAAGAAAATATCTTAGTCAACATGGGATTCAAAAAATAGGTCGAAATAACATTATAAATGACGTTCAGCCTGATGTGTGCTTAGCCTAATATAAACACATACCAAATAGTACATCATGTTCAAGTGATGACATAAAAGCTCAACTTACCATGTAGTCTTCTCTTTCGAATAGCGGATACCTGGCACCTTCCCCACACGTCTTACCACCATGCGCAGACGATTATTTCCTGTCAGGACTTTTACGGCACTGCTCATGGTGATGCTCTCCAGACTTATGCCATTCACCTCGACCAGCTTATCCCCGACACACAGGCCTGCCAACTCTGTAGTGTGGAATGAGGAAACAAAATCACATTAATATGAAACTCACCAATAGCTTATACATGCATACCTTGTTGTATTAAATCTCAAATCTCAGTCCTGTGTCCTCATCAGTAACCCCCTCTGTGTACCTGCAGAGCTCTCATCCTCCACTTTGCTGACAAAGATTCCCAGGCCGTGTTCAGAGCCTCCCCGCACACTGAAGCCCAGCCTGCCATCCTCACTTTTGTCCACAGTAATCGTGTGGATGTCTTCACAGTCTTCTCCACCTTCAGTGCACCAACATCAAAGACAAAGAGAAAGTTCCTCTGAAATAAATATAACTCACAAGTATAGTGATGGGTTTCATCAGTGTTTTTGATCCTTAGTAAAAGATTCTTTCTCATATAATACAATATAACATATGTGCGATTTTTCAATGTAAGACTTTCTTTAAAAACTAAGCATTTTTTAAGCTTTATTACATGATTTTGAATGCAAAAAGACAACATTTTTATTGCATTTTGCAACTCCTTCAATCACAGGATGCTGTTTGTGCTATTTTTGTAGTTTGATAACACTGTACTGCTATTGTCCCAGGAATGCATTATACCCCAATTTATAGAGATGGATCTGTTTGATACCCAAGTTAAATAAATTAACCATTTTAAAAGTATGCAATATTGACTGATACTAATTAATAAAAAATTATAATATTAGTCAACAACCAGTATAGTTTTATTATATTTTAGCCCATATGTGGAATAAACATACTTTAGAAAATATCACAATTCTTGAGAAATGTTTATATATTTTTAGAATTGGCGATTTTGTATCAATTTATATGATTTGATTGTTTAACAAATTGCTTTGTGTGGATGATTGTACGAAAACGTACAAGCGAGAGCTATCAATTTTCCAAAAAATAAAACAGCTTTGAACTGCCATGAGACTGTGTTGGTTACCTGCATCTAGATCAAGCTCTTGTGGGACACTTACCATCGACAGGTGCATTGATGAGGATAACCCTGCCCATAGGAGAGGACGATCTCACTCCTCTCTGGCGCTGCTGCTTCTTGTGCAGGTAGCGTGGAAGAGTAGAAGTGCCCGAGGACCCTGGCTGGGCACTGGGATGAGCCCCATTCGTCATGTCTTTGCGTGCCATATCAGACGAATGAGCCATGGCAAAGAGCCGACCTCCCCTCTAACCCTCATCCAGGGCCTGAGCTACTAAAGGGAAAGAGGGTGGATGGGGAAAACTAGAGGTCCAGTGGGTCAATACCAGTCACGAGGATTACAGTCCACAGGATTAGATCCACAAAAGGAAAGAAGTGGTGCAGGAAGAAGCTGCTATGAAACCAACATTGTTCACTTTAGATTAAAAGTCATATTGTGACTGGTCTTCACAGAGTGAATTGATCCAAAGGACTCTGACATAATTATATTCATTTCACAAAACACCTGATAAACTAATTATATTATCCAAGAAGTGGCAGAGCAACGTATATCCTTATGTGCATTGTTTGGAGGAGAGTCCCACAAAAATAAGAGGATGTGTAATAGTGGATCAGATCTTTTTGTTGAGTTGAAAGTCTGTGGGTTAGACTGGGGCATTGGGCAGGAGTCCCTCCTCACTGCCAGTGGAGCTTTTCTTGGCAGAAGACAGTCATCTGGTCCCAGGCCTCAGTGTCTCACCTTTACCTGCCAGTGACCCAAGACGACAGAGAAAGATCTGTGAGAACCCAGCCGCGCAATGACTAATTTCCCATGGGAGGTAAAGTGATATCAGCAATTATTGCATTCTGGAAAGCTAAGGGTTGCACTGTTTCCACAGCAAGAGATACTGAGCCGATGTGGAACACTAATGTGCTAATAGATATACTTTTTAAATGTGTGAATGCATAAAGGGTCAGTAATGTCATTTACATAGGTATTTTTGTGTACTGGTTCAGAAAAATATTTATATAATTTATAATGGATTAATCAAGATAATTACATTATATTTGGTTTGTGATTATTTTATTTTTACTTTCATGTTTTGTTTTGAAAATGCATTTCTATATAATTAAAAGTGTGTTCCATCCCATACAGCATAAATGATACATTACCAGTACGCATGCCATTTTTAAAATAGAGATAATAAGTAGTCAATAGGTCTGTCCAAGTGACCAGTACGAAAATAGTTTCATAAAATGTTTCCACTTCAGAAGGAAGCAGTACAGAAACTTCCTCAAATGGACAGAAAGTGCAGACTTTTTGAGTGAGATCTACTGGTTCTTTCTGACAGGATCATAGTCACATAATCGAAAGAAGTTGCCAGCACATTCACATTTAACATGTAAATACACAGGTTATAGTTATCAATGTATTTTTTTCTGTATCTTTACATGTAATGTAATAAAATTAATAAAACTGTATACAAAAAACGCTACGCGTATAAAAATAATCTATAATTATTTATTTACCAATAAAACAGGATCTATTTTCCTTAAAGAAACCCACTGAATCCAATGCGCGTCATCTTGGCCCCTCGTGCGTTCGTGTAGCTTTTTGGGTCAAGCAAGAAAAGAAGCTGGCGTTGTTATTGTGTCAGTCTAAACAGGAAGTTGGCGCTGTCTACTGACGGTCTCATCATCAGCACCTCAAGCAACAGGTTGCGTAAAGCGCATCGAAACACTTCAGTGAACAATATTCCCAGAGATGAAGTGCTGTCTCACTTCTCCAAAATAAATAGCCTAGTTTAAATGAATCAGGGTGAGAGGATCTCAAAACTATACAAATATATTCCTCTGTGAGATGTTTAAGGCACAGATGCAGTCAACAAGTTAATAGGAAATGACTTGCATTGCCAGTAAGATTCATCCTAAATAAAATACAATTTACCTTATTTACTTATCCCACTTAGGCTGTTGTTAATGTGGTGCATAAAACCCAAGAAAAACAAAGTTGTATGAAGTGAAATGCCGTTACCTGTCTCCATGTTGTGCCGCATGACCTCACCTGAGACAAAGACAATATTAGCCGTCTTTAAGCCCGCCTCCAGGGCGTGTGATTGGATTATGTGGAGCTGCTCAGAAGGACACTGCACAAACTCATTTGCTCCAGTGGTTGACAATCGTCGCTCATAGCATAAGAGTATTATATGAACAGTGGTCTTGTGGAACAGATCCAATTAAGTCTCACGTTGGTCTGCAGGTAAGCGCCCGTTGCCATATCAGGCACTAAATGAAGAGGATTTCAACAAGATGTAGCCTAAGCTTCTCTTCTATTCTGTGGTTAAATGGTCTATCATGATTAAATGGTTGCAAGTGTGTTTGATGTAGAGAATTTCTTCTGATCAAATGGTGAATGTGGTTTCGTCTTCGGGATAAACTGTAATTGATCCCCTTTGGAGCATCAAGGAGATCAGAACATCTTTCATGACACTGTACTGCCATGTAGTGGCCATTTAAAGACATTTATTTTCTTAACCCAGTTAAAGGGATAGTTCAGCCAAAAATGAAAATGATATTAAATAATATTATTCTATAAAGGACTAAAGATGTATTGCATTTTTATTTTTCATCACTTTGAGGGCTTATATAGGCTATGCGAAATAAAGTCTGTAACCTCCTGTCGCCGATCCATGTGAAAACAGCAGCGACTGAATGCTACCCCAAATAGTCGTGCAGTGTTAAAACAAGTAAACAACAGTGATCCGATGACTTTGAAAATCGTGCAGTGTAACTGAACTCGGCATTAGAGCAACTTAGCGTCCTTGGAGGTTAGTGCTACCAATGAATGAAGACATATCAGGAACAGGAACTCGTGAATCAAATAACCAACCATAATGCAGCTCTCGTCCACGCCCGCCTTCAGAACCAACAACCAATCACAGCGAAGCTCTCGTCCACGCCCGCCTTCAGAACCAACAACCAATCACAGAGCAGCTTTCTTCCACGCCCAGTCTCACGAACCAACTGTAGACCTCTCTACTCTAAACACCGCCTTTGCACACAAAAAGCGTCCGTTCATCATTTCAGCCCTCTTCAGGCTGGTTTTTAAGGCGAGAGCGAGACCGGAAGTGCGTTCAGTATACTGTCATCACGCAGAGGAAAGCAGTCAGCACTGAGGTCATCTTGTTCAAGGTGTAGCTGAACCTTACCTGTGGTGATTTAGCAAGGTCTGTCAGATATTTTATAGATTGACACTTTAAACAAAAATGCACCTTTGTCTGTTTTGATATGGTTGTTGTGTTCATGTAACGTTATGTGAGATTATGTTGAAGCTAGCTAACGGTATTTTAGCCCGTTGAAGGGGATATGAGTTTAGCCATAATTCAGTTTATTAACTTACTTTATAAGTTTAGTATAAAAAATGAACATACAAAGCAGCTTAACAGTGACAGTTTCGGTCAAATTAAATCAGAGTCATAGGAAATGTCGGTATTTTGCATGTCCTTGTCAGTTTACCAGCTGAGCAGTTAGCATTAGCTACAATAACTCCGCTGTAAATATGCGGTTTATATCGCTCGTTTTACGTGGTAAATACACAATACTATTTCCTTTAGTTAATACATTTTTTAGTTACATACTTTGCAGTAAACATCTGTGCGAGTTCAACAAACCCGTCCAGCCCTTCTTTCTATGTATTGCTAATCTCACATGTTCATCTGTCAGGTATTATTGTTTACAGGCGTGCATGGCAATAGGCGTTTTAATAAGCATGAACATAAAGAGACAGGGTCCGTCCTGTTCATGAGTAAATGTGGTTTAAAAGCTGTTTCTTTTAATTTCCCCAGTCATTCATTTTTTTGGGTTTGCTTTCACCTTTGGGACTGTTTTATTTCACCCACCACAACTATGTTGGCATAGCTGCAGTTCTACATTCTTCACGACAGAGATCTAAATCATTTGTTATTTAGTCTAAAAATACAATTAAACAACTTCTAAACCGTTTGTTTCTCAGTCTACTTGGTCGCTATAACCCAAACCTTCTTTTGTGATCTTCACAGAAGCTGATAGGATGTCTGGAGATTTGCCTCTGAGTATCAACATTAAGGAACCACGATGGGACCAGGGCACGTTTATGGGCCGAGCTCAGCACTTCTTCATGGTGACAGACCCCAGAAACGTGCTGCTGTCCAGTGAGGTTTTAGAGGATGCCAGAGTAACTGTGGAGAACTACAGGTCTGTTTGAATGCTGTATCTATGAACTTCAGGGGTGAAATCCTTTAACTTAACATAATGTGGAAACTGTAGAATTACCAATCATAACAGTACTGGAGAAGTTTTAGAGTGAAATATATATATAATGTTTGTTTTCCTTTCTAAACAAACTCTTAAAACACTGTAGCATGGATTTGTTGTTTGATACTAGGCCTTGCTGATTACATCTGTGCACGTCTTGTTTGTCTTGTTTTCATAAATAGCAGCAAGGTTTCACTTTATTGAAAGAGGAACTATGGTGAAATGAAAATCTGTTTAAATAATAATATACTTTTTATATCATGAACATTTAGTATTCTGTTGAACCAACTTGTAAACAGTGGAATAAGAGTATTTTTGTGAGAAATTAATGCTTTTATTCAGCAAGGAGGCATTACATTGATTAAAAAATAGACAGCATTTTTGACAGAATTTTACTTTGTTACAAGACATTTCCATTTCAAATAAACAGTTATTTTAAACTTTCTTTTCATAATAGAATCCTCAAAAAAGCATCACAATTTCCACAAAAAATGACAGCACAGCTCTTTTCAACTTTAGTAATATGAAATGTGTCTTAAAGCACCAAATCAGCATATTATGTTTTTAAGATCATGTGATACTGAAGACTAGAGTAATAGCTGCTGAAAATTCAGTTTTGTCATAATAGGATTTAATACAATTTTAAAATGTATAAAAATAGGAAACAATATTAATATATACAATATATAAAGCAATATTTTTGAATAAATGCTGCCTTTGTGAGCATAAGAGGCTTCTTTATAAAAAAAACATTCTCAATCTTTTGAAGTAGTATATATGTGTGTGTGTTTTACCTCCTCTGATGCCGTGTGAAGTCTTATTAATGGCTGTTTTCTAACACTCCCCCATCTTCCATTGGTCAGTCTCACCCCAAATGCCATTGGTCAGTGTTGCTGCTTGAGATACTCAAACAAAAATAGCAATGTTTTGAAAGTGCCACAGAGCTTTTCAGAGAAATCAATCCACGAATGGCTTACTTATGTCTCTCCAAATTAAGCTGGGATAGAAAAAAACATTTTAAAATCCAAAAATGACACACTTCACCTTTAAATACTGTTTTAGCTCTCCATGTTGTTGTCAGTTTATCATATGATCAGTCTGTGTTTTCATGTATTACTGTACTGCTTTGCCCTCTTTTCCAGGTTGGGAGTCGTGAAGGCTGGGCTAACAGAAGATGAACTATGGAGGGCCAAATACATCTACGACTCTGCTTTCCACCCAGACACAGGAGAGAAAATGCTGCTAGTTGGACGCATGTCTGCACAAGTGCCCATGAACATGACCGTTACGGGTTGCATGCTTACCTTTTACAGGTAAGTACTCGGTCACACTGGATCACTCATTGTTCTGGACACCATATGGCCAGAAAGTGTATATAGACCTGAAATTGTTATACATTGAAGTCAGAAAAGGAAACTGAGTAACTTTTTCCATGGCCTGGGATAAGTATCCCCGCTCAGTTCTGGGAATACTTCCTAAATGAGTCATCATGGAACAATTCACTCCTACTGAATAGTTTAGTTTAGTGGTTTGATTCAGGGTTAGAAGTTTCACTTATTAATGGTGGTATTTTGTGCTCTTCAAACATTAATCAAAAGTCAAATAATACTTTTGAATAGTGTAAAAAAAAAAGCCATTTCTTTTCACTGGTATTGTAGACACTTTTTTCAAAACTTTTTTTTTACTTGGATCAGTGAGTCATCTGAAAATGAGTCATTTTGAGCAAGACCAACATGTGACTCAAATTACAGCCTTGTGTGGGAGATTCTTATGACTGCAGCATTTTCTATGAAAGGGTTTTAATTTAAAAAATCGTCTTATAATATTTTTTTAAAGTATGCATTTTTCTTTTAATTTAAGTCTCTCTCTCTCTGTTATCAGGACAACCCCGGCAGTAGTGTTCTGGCAGTGGGTAAACCAGTCCTTCAACGCCATAGTCAACTACACTAACCGCAGTGGAGACGTGGCAATCACCATGAAGTATGAAGGCTAAGATCGCTACTAGAAACAATCTAGATGCAGGTTTCTACAGTATGTGGAGGCCTCATGGCAGCCCCTCTCTTGATGGTGTGATGGTTTCGCCCACACTATGTTGGTATATTGCACAGTTTAGTTTCCTGAAAGCTGTTGCATGAGCCAAACTGCCATGATGATACAAATGGTGGAATCTGTTCCACTTGTACTCCATGAACTTTCATGGAGCAGAGATGCAAGTGTTTCATAATCGCTACACATTCCGAATACAAGCAGATTTAGACAGCATGCTCATTTATTCATGTTTCCATTCTGATCATGTGTTTATTGGCAGTTTATCATCTAACAACATAGTTGCCTGTATCATTTTTTCACTAAGCATCAGTTGCTGTATTTACAGGTTTTGCAGTGAGGCTTGTATTGTTTTAAAATTGTTTATGACACATGCTTTATGGATGAACGCACTACTCCACATCATAGCTTTTTCTAAACCCAAGGCTTCTTGATAAATAAGAGTTGTTCATTCTGTAATATCAGTAATTATGAGCTCCATGAAAATATTAATGGTACTGATCTGTTCAGTAATACTTAAGACATATATCTTTTATTTTAACTTTAGTCAAAATGATGGAGCAGCCTATGTTAGTGCCCAACTTGTAGGCTGAAGAGTAAATAGATCCACACAGACTGAAGTCTCTGGCCAAGGTCTGTCCTTTCAGCTGTTTTCTCTCTTGACTTTTATAGTTAATCACAGGCTGACTTTAAGCAAACAAAATATTCTCTGGCATTTTGGTACAGTTGACAGAATTGTCACCTGGGTAAATTAGTCATTGTTGAAATTCACTAAAAGTGCCAATGGGAGGAATATTCTGCAGGTGATTTACTAAAGCATTAAAGAAAACAGATGCATGCCAAATCATTTCCATAATAACGCAGCACAATGTATCCAAGACTTTACCAAATTACAAGCTCAAGACATGCTTTTCTGGCCTCAAACATACGCAAATCCTTTTGTTTAGCAGATATCAGTTACCTTCCTGAGTCCGACTTTTAATAACTGTCCATGCCTCTTCAGTGCAAATTTGCTGTTCTAGCCCTTTATTCAAATAGTTCAGTAATATTTTAATGGCAAAAGAGGGTTTCGTTTCTTTATTAAGTTAATTTAGAAATATGTTTGGACTACTCACTATTGTTTTCATTTATATATTTCATATATACTACTGTTCACTTTTATTTTGAGGATTTTTAACATTAAAATGTATTTAATTTTTATATTATTTTATTGTATTTATTCTACAATCAGCAAAATGTATTTTATTTTACTGTGGTTAAATATTTACTGGAAAAATTAGATTGACCTCTTTCTTGGATTAAAGGAATAGTTCACCCCAAAATGTTGAAAAATTGGAACTATCCCTTTAATTGTTGACTGTTGTTTTTACATGTAGACCGTATATAGCAGTAGTGACTTGATATATATCTTATATTTCTAAAATGCAAAAATAAGCTAGGAATTGTTCCATTTGCTGCAGTGGCAGCAGCAAACTGTATCAACATACCCTTCATGAGACAAAGGTAGGTGAGAAAACAGTTTTTAATTACTAAAATGTACATATTGGTGTTGAATCAACTATTGAGCAAATATTTGGTAACACTTTCCATCAAGCCTTTATGTATAATGCATTATAAAGGGTAAAATGCATTATCATTATTCATAATGTACTTTTTAACACCTATCTTATTGTAAATAATTATTACTGAATTTAAAATGCATAGTGTAACAATTAATTGATTACTGTTATAATGTATTAATTTAGATTTAATGCATTATAGTTACAATTAATGCATTAAAACTACTTTTATTATGCATTATACATAAGCAACAACAAAAATCATTAATTAATGCTTTCCTCAATTCTCCTTCAACAGAGAGCTGAATTGTGGTATTCCAGTTACCGATGCTGAGGGAAAACGTCTCGGAGAATCAACTAAAGCTGCTCAGCAAGCTATTGTACAGTGTGGTCTGGTCTGCCTCAGTGCAAACAGCGCATGGCAGTGCCAGCCATTGAAAGCTTTTGTAGATCAAATAAAGTAGGGAGTTTAGTATATATATATATATATATATTAAATTATATATAATTTTGCTATATATATATATAGTCAACTGTTTGGCGTTAAAGAAATGTTAAATGACCGACAATTCTTCAGTAAAAAAATATCGACTTAATCTATTCTCAAAGTTGGGTTGGGAGTGACAGAGTCTAAGAAAAATGTGCATGTTTCACCCTGATATTTTAGCTGCATCTGTTTGTCCCTACAAACAATGAAACTGTAATTTAGTTCTACTTCAACTAGAGGCTCGTCCTACTATGGACAGATAATAAAACTTATTTTATTAAGACATAACATCCAAATGCTCATTTTATCATTCATCAACCTCAAATATGGCTTTTCATCTGAAAGATGTAAATGTTTAACTTTACATTCAATATGATGTTAACCTAGAGAAATTATTGAAGTGTTTCATGCCTTAATCTGATACAGTCACTTGATCTTAAATACACAACACAGAATTTTTGGTCATACAGATAAAGTAGCCTAATACATCTTCAATCTGTAAAGATCTTTTTTTGTATGCACTTCAGAATAATCAGATGAGCTAAAAACAGGATGCGCTTTGGCAACAATAACTTGAAGGTGAGAAATACAACATTTCAATATATCTAAATATATCTATGTGAAATGTCTAAAAAAAAAATTAAATAGAAGATGTGTTTTAATTAATGGATGATTTTTGATGAAATTGAAATTTAATGATGCATTAAAAGGAGTCTAGTTCAATATAATAAAAAACGGAATTTAGAAAAATTCAACTAATAAATGAATTTAGAAAAATATATTTTTACTGTAATTGAAAAAGTTATCGGCAAAAAAAAAAACAACAACACGGGAGTATATATATTGCGAGTGGAACGGGATTTTCCTCAGTTTTTAATTGAGTTAAATAGATGATTAAAGTTTGTGATGCATTTTGGAAACAGGAGATGAGCCCCTGGTCTAATCGCCACCACCTGTCAGAAACCCGTTCTCAAAGACTTACTTTAGTCATTATTGCAAGGACCTTCACATATTCTGAATGCCTTGCAGAATTCAAAATGAGCAAACAATAGATTAATCTAGATTAATTCATTTTAGATTAAAATGCTATGATAATCTATGAACAGATTTTTAATATTATTGTACAATAATTCCAAAAAGTTGGGACACTGTACAAATTGTGAATAAAAGTCATGGAAAAGTCATGGAAAAGTCATAAATATTTTATTCACAATAGAATATTGTTTTATCAAATTGTTTATGACACATGCTTTGAAATGGATGCCAAATATTCCACATCATTTTTTTCATGAGAGCTAAGGCTTCCAAAAAGAGTTGGGATTCTGGTAATATCAGTAATTATGAGCTCCAGAAAAGTTAAATGGTACTGTACATATCAGTAATAGCTTAGGACCAATATGCATTTTAACTTTTGCAGTCATTGGCAACATGATTGGGTATAAAAGAGCCTCTCAGAGTGGCAGTGTCTCTCAGAAGTCAGATGGGAAGAGGATCTGTCCAATTCTATGGCGAAAAATAGTGGAGCAATATCAGAAAGGAGTTTCTCAGAAAAATTGCAAAGAGTTTGAAGTTATCATCATTACAGTGCATAATATCATCCAAAGATTCAGAGAATCTAACAATCTCTGTGCCAATGGGAGGGGAATACTGGATGCAGGTGATTTACCCTTAGACGGCACTGCATCACATACAGGAATGCTACTGTAATAATAACCAGCACAATCTACCAAGAGCAGTGTAAATTACCAGAAAACATTTGGCCGTTAAATAATGGTGCAATCCAGTGCCATTCGCCGTTGCTAAAAATGTTATAGGTCAAAAGAAGCTTCTAAACATGATCCAGAAGTCCAATTTTCTGGGCCAAATTGACATTTCTACAAATGCATATTCAATAAGGTCAAGTACAAAAATAACTGTCCATGCCTTTTCAGTGTTAATTTGAAGTTCTTTAGTAAACGCCATGTCAGTACTAAAGAGGACCAAAAGAAGTTGTTATCAGCGCAAGCTGTTAGTAAGCCTGCATCTCTAAAATATCAGTTTACTACTCACTATTGTTTTCATGGGCAGCTTACATATATACTGGAAAGGCACCATCAATGCTGAAAGGTATTATCCAAGTTCTAGAACAACATATGTATCTTAACATCTCTTAAAGACCTTGCATTATTCCAACATGACAATGCCAGACCACATACTGCATCAATTGTTGTCATTTTTGACAGTGGTTAAATATTTGTTGCTAAATTAGATTGACCTCTTTCTTGGATTAAAGGAATAGTTCACCCCAAAATGATGACAAATGTAAACTATCCCTTTAATTGTTGACTGTTGCTTTTACATCTAGACAGTATATAGCAGTAGTGACTTGATATATCTTATATTCCTAAACTTGAGCAACTTGTCTCCTCAGTCCCCAGCTGCAGTGGCAGACTGTTATAAAGAGGGGATGAGACAAAGGTAGGTAGAAAACAGTTTTAATTAACTTTTGAGATGTGTTGAATCAACTATTGATGAAATATTAAAATCAACTTATTTTTCCCTTTATGATATAATTTTCTCAGTTATAAACATTTGATATGTCATCTATCATTATTCTGAATAATATTGCAATTTTAACACTTCCACATCGTAAATTCTGTGTTTGAATTTAAAATGTACAGTGTAACAATTAATTGAATTGTTATCATATATATATATATATATTTAATGCATTAAACGATAAACTGCCATTAATGCATTGAACCTATTCACTGCTCCATCAATATTATGCATTATACATAAGGCTTTAAGTAAAGTTTAAAATGTATTCCTTCTCCTGACCTCAATTCTCCTTCAACAGAGAGCTGTTGCCTGGCGTATTCCTGTTACCGATGCTGAGCGCCTCGGAGAATCAACTAAAGCTGCTGTGTGGTGCGACCGGGGGTTAACATGTTTAACATGTTCAGACTGAGCCAACAGACCATTTTAACAGGATAAATTGAATATTAGATAAATTTCATTTTCATGAAAACTATTACACACACACACACACACACACACACACACATACAGGGTTCCCACAGGTCCTTGAAAGCTTGTGAGTCTGAAAAAAACTTCAAGGCCCTGGAAAGTTTTTGAAAATAAAACATAGAGACAGGTCCTTGAAAGTGCTTGAATTTGTCCACATTATTCCCTCCGGTCTGCTAATGTTATTTCAGCAACACTTCAGGCCTATGCATATTAGCTTGATTGATTTGAAAGTTACACGCATTTATGCTTTACGTCAAGTGTTTCATGCGTGAGGTACTTTGTGTTAGAGCTGCAGCTAACGATTATTTTTATTGTCGATTAATCATTTCTCAATTAATCTATTTATTATTTTCTCATCAGTTGATGAATTCTTTAGTTAAACTATCAATAAATAATAACAGTAAATTCTGCTATTAATCTTTTGTTTTATTCAAACCTTTTCTCATAATTAATACTTTACAAAAAAGAAATAACAACAAAGAAAGAAAGAAACAAAATAACAACAAAGAAAGATAATAACAGGAAAAGAGATAAAAAGAAATAACAACAATAAATAATTAATAAAAATTAAAGAAAAGATGATAACAATAAATAAAAAATAAGAAAAGAGAGAAAAAGAATAACAATAAATAACTAATAAGAAAGAAAGGAAGGAAGGATAATTACAGGACAGTGATAGTCAATAGAGATGCAGATTATGGTGCATTCTCAGTTCTGTTTGGGACTGACAGCAGTTGCTTACAGGTGAAAGACTTGAAAGGTTTTATTTATTCAGCAGATTAAAACATCTGCTTGAATACATATCTGTATATGAATGAACCGCTGAAGTCACAACCGCATTCAGGACACTAGAGCGACAGAATCAAAAATGGCGTCACTACACCGGGAAGTTATATCACAGCTCAGCCCGTTTTTAAATAAATGAGCCCAGTCGGGACTTGTCCTATCCATCACACAGTTAAACAACTAACAATGACTTTAAATGCTTTGTTAGCGAATGCAGAGAGCATGTTTGGTGCGTGCGTCTCTGAGCTCCCACGATCACGCGCACAACCGCACACACACACACACACACACTGATGGCAGCTCCGGTTTAAGATGAATGCGAATCATTTCTCCGTCTCTGTGAGTGCATTAAACCCGTCATGATTATATAGGAAACTCGATGTCCCATGTTTTTCTGTTCCTTCAGCGCAGCTTTGATTGCGGATGTGAATCCTGACAATGTAAAGGCGTCAGTGCGGTTATATATATGTGGTTCTGACAGTCATATAATAACAGAACGCTCTATCAACGCTCTATGAACTGAAGTGATGATGCCATACTAGCCTTTACCTTCTACTCTAGAGTCTTGTTTGTGTTAAACATGGCAGAAAAAACAGTCTTATAAGTAGGGATAACTGCAGGCTCGTGCAATGGGCGTGTCTAAAGGTGTGACGATCAACACACTAAATGCTAATCAACGTATTTTTATAATCAACGTAATCGATGACGTCGACGAATCGCTGCAGCTCTACTTTATTGTACATTGCTATGTAGGGCTGTCAAATTGGCTGAAAACTACATTCAAATGTTTTACCAAAATATTATAAAAATTAGAATTATATTCTAATTTAAAAGGCATAAATTCAGTTAGAAAAAAAAGCTTTTGGCTTCTCTGAGGCCACAAGAGGGTGAATCGAGCTAAATATTACCAAATGCACATTTCTTCAAAGTAGGGCTGGGAAATATGAGCAAAAATTCATATCTCTGTATTTTTGGGCTGATTTGCTGTGTACGGTACATATCTCAGCATTTTGTATTTGGATTAAACAAATAAATAAAGTGAATGTAACTTGTAGGCATATATAATGTGCAAAAAGTGTTACAAACACATTACATTCTAACATTGCGATCTAAAAACTGCTTTTAAAGCAAAGTTACATTTACTAAACTAGAAAAAGCACAGACTAAGCTAATTGAGTAAAAAGGCTATTTTGATAACCCCATTACAGTCACTTTACAGTTAGTGCTATAATACAAATACACTTACTTGTAGGTTTAAAATGTCCAACTACAAACATTTCAGCAAAATGTATATTTTAGTCACCGTTATTGCGCTCCTATTTCATTGCGCTCTGTTTGGTGCTTCGGCGCGCATTCAGAAACAAGTCTGTGGAGTTTAGCGGAAAATCACAAGATGGAAATATTTCCATGGCTTTCTAACATTTACAGATGGAGAATATACCTGTGAAATGTAAGTAATGCATTTAGGAAAAGAGCACATAGCTCAAACAGCGCGTCTCTGTCAGGGCACACACAGCCTTTCTGTCAGAGCCGCTATAAACTCGAAGATGTATCATTGCCTGCTGATCCACGTAATTCATTAACATTTAATCATATGATCGCAAGGTTCGTGTTTACGCAGTTAATATGCACGTTCACTAACAAGATCATTTCTTAATCTAGTAATTACATATATATTTTTTTAATTGAACTTGCATTAATTTGACATGTCTTTTTGGGCTCTCTTGTGTGACACGCGAGTGCAACGATGATAGATGTCCCTCTAGAAAATGCAATAAATATGCGTTCTGTATGAACAGCTTGGTTTCAGTTTTGAGATAAACAACATCTTCTCCACATTGATGTTCTTGTTTTCCACAATATTTTGAATGTGCAGCACCGCATCGAATGTGGGTTCAACTGGACAGGCTAAAACTGGAAAAAGGCATTAAAATGCAACGACACCTCGTCATCACATCTCGTGTGCCAAGCTGCCTGACGGACACCTACAATTCGAATGCAGTGTTTTACATTCGAAAGTGGATTTTTATTTTAAATTTGACGAATATAAAAAAAAAAAAAAAATTGCCAGCCCTATTGCTATGACATTCACACATGTACGAAACTTCTACGATGGTACCTCAACGTTTCACAGACACACCATGTTCAATAAACATAAAACATTTGTGATAATCTGTTGCTCAAATATTTAATTTAATGTAATGTTAAATTGCTTTGCTTGTTAAGATAATGTAAATCCATGAGGCAAGAAAAACTTAAAAGCACATTCATACATCTTTAAGCTTCTGGTTACATGAGCCCAAACTCTTTTCAATAACATCCATGCAAAAGTTAATATCAGATCATTTTAGAATACAGTATAGGACAGATAGGTCTGATCTATCAAAAATTATACATCACTAGAGATCAGCAATTCATTTGTTCTTGTAGAGCCTACATAAGCTGATAAAAGGTTTAAAATAGTAATATTTTGGCCAAAGCGTGCGTTCAGTGCTGTTTGCAAGAATCTCGACAGCAAACTACTGATGTTTCAGATTCAAGCTGCTACGTAGCTTGTTTGTGGTAATAGTGAAAATAAAGATTTTTTGAACAGCAGAAAAAGGGTAAAAGTATGTATTAAAAAAATAGTGACAGGACTGAAACATATACTTTGTTTTATAGAAGATGGTGTTCCATGTGCCAAGAGCCAGTATGAAACATACTAAGTATGTAGTATGAATCCTTTCGCCGGTTACTTTTCGCTTTCTCCGCGCAGCTTTCAGCTGGTGGGATTTATTTGATTTTTTTTTGTACTAATTTTCAATCTAGGTATGACCAATGTGTCTTTTAGGTCATACAAGATTTACACATGGATATGTATTAAAAGGTGAAGAACCACCATCATGCCTTACTTGCCAAATTAAAATGACTGTGAAACACATTTTATTGGATTGTACTGTTTTTAATGTAAATAGACAGGTTTTATTCAGAGGTGTGTCTAACTGATTTATTAAAAAATGTATCACCTGAATGTATTTTATAATTTTTGTCTAGTGTACATCTGAAATGTCTTTTACAACCTCTTATTAATTGTATACTTGTATAAATTATTCAGAGATGGACAATAAAAAGTGATGCTGGCATGCCGTTAAAAAGTGAATAAATAAATCACAGCCAAATAAATTAGTTAAATATGAATTTAAAAATATTTTTGTGAATTTTTCCTCAAACAGCTATTCCTCCGGTTATCATGAATGCCTTGGAGAAGAAGGCCTTCATGAAGGTAAGGAATCACAAACACTCATTTCAAGCATCTGTCTGAGAGGACGTGTTTTAAACGGCTTCTTAAAAATGTGTTCATTTCTCAGCGGTTCCCGGTTCTCAATGCCCCTGTACAAGTCGGACTTGTTGGACTCTGGTGAGTTTTTAAGGCTCTGTTTGTTTGCTACGCACTGCGATCATGGTTTAAAACAATGAATGAATGGCTTATTGTACATATCCATCTCCACAGTCTGGTGTTTGCCACGCCGCTGTGCTGTGCTCTGTTCCCACAGAAGAGGTGAGTGCTTCTCATTTAGAAACGCTTTTGCCATGGTTTGGTTGACGTGCTGATTTGTGTTGTTGTTCTGTCTCTGTGAAGTTCTATGAAGGTGAACAGCCTGGAGCCGGAGCTTCAAGAGAGCCTACGAAAAAGCAATCCTAACATCACTACGGTTTATTTTAACAAGGGTCTGTAGAAAGGCCTAGGTTGCAGCCCATTTTGATATCCTCCGCTGCACTGGAGGTTAATGGGCACAACTTGAAGGGTAGAACATATTTATTTTTGTTTTGCTGTCTGGATTTATATATATTTTTTTTCAATTAAACCCATGTTGTTGTACTATCCAAAATTACTATATGTACTGATAAGATCAGATCCTGCTACTGGATTTAGTTAAAGATGCTTACACGTTAACTGCTGCATTGCTTTACGCCTCCATCTTGTGTTGACCACACACACGTAGACTTATTTACCAGTATATTCATTACTTTGATTTATACTAGATTATCATAGGCATGTTTTATGAAAAAAATTTCACTAATGATCTTTGGCTCAGAACTGTCTAAGATTTCCAGGTTTGTGGCTCAAACATCTCTTCATCTCCACTCTCCCATGTGCATTGTTTCTAAAGACAGTTAGATGAATAGGGTTTTCAACGTTATTCTGCCAGGAGTATTTCAACCTTTCATGCTCCACTATGTGCCCATTAAGTGCACTTACGCAGTGAATGCGGGGTGCTTTACTCTGTACTACAAAAGAACCCCTGAGATGTGCAAACACTTCTTCATGAGCACATCAAAAGTTATCGGGTGACTATCACTGATATCAGTTCCTGCTGGCCATACTTCATCATTTTTTCTGTCTAAGCCTTATAGACCTGTGTGGTTTGAGCTCATTGCACATGTCTCCAAGACATTTGCTTGTGTGGATTGTAGTTTGTGTACTGAAGAACGGTCAAAATAATATTTATTGGAGTATTTAATACTTCTTATTAGAATTTGTGAATGTATGAATAATTTCCCCATATAGAACAGAATGTGTCTGGGTTTAAAGACAAGCATTACATATCTCGGGCAGCAAGAGCAAATGATAAGAACAAAGTTAGCTCATGTTCGATAGAAATATGCTCAGTTGAAGAAAATGCTGCTTGATCATGTATTACATCTCAGTACAGTTATTTCTTTATTGTTGTCATGGGGAAATCTATTATGTGTTTTATTAATAATATATATGATGATGTCAGTCACAGTGTCTGTAGTATATGATATAACCATTTGTTAGTTCAGTAGCCTCTGGTCCTGTAAACTGAGTGCATATGATCAAACTTGTTTTTCCTGATGTATTGTGGTAATGTTACGGTGCATAGTGTAGTATTTTTGGGATGAAGTTAACAAACCTTTACAGTGTTTGTTTAGTTTTTTTTTTTTTCATCAGACTCACAACTCTGCTTTTTGGGTGCAACAGCACATAGACTTGTCGTTATTCTCGTCATATCCTCTAAGAGGCAGTAGAGATCTGTTGTTTTTGACCTTAGCACTCCATTGTAGGCGTATCATTTAGCCTAATATCTAAGCACATTAAATGTTACGCAAGTATGCTGTTGAAAAGGGTTGCACAGTTGAAAGCAGTCGGGGTTTTGATGCTTTATTTAATGCACAAATTCTCTGTTACGTTGATAATAGTACAAAAACACGTTTAAGTTTGATATGGAGAAGTGTTGGATTTGTTATGCAAATGACTATTTGATTGTGATTTATACAAAACTGTTTGATTTCTTCCTGGGAAGATCTGTTACACCAAACACAGACCACTTCAGCCACCTAGTATCAAGACTCGTCCTTTCTTTCAAAATGCGCAGTGTACCAGCATATACAGTTTGGTTGGTCGTGTAATGCTTACCAGCGTCACAATGATTTATAGAGATGCGCACCATGATAGACACAGAATAACAAACTTAAACTGACAGACGTTATACTGTCATAGCATCCTCAACCGCACTGACCCAGCTTACTGTCTAATATCAGCAATACACCCAATTATTAGCAAAGGTGGTGTTTCAAGATCTTTCAAATAGTTTAGGATTGTAAATTGCACTAGACCACTTACAATGTTTATAAGATGTAAAACCATAATGTTGTAATTGTACAGATTTGAACTTGCAGTGATCATGTTATTTTCTATATATGCAGTAACATTATGGTTGTCCATCAAATTGTCATATGTTAAAACAAAATATAGATTGTCACACCAAATAAGACCTCTCCAGAAGAAAATTGATTCACTGCACACATATGCTTGATGCTTAGAGCACAATTTATTGATTGTCTCCTTTGTGAAAAGTGCAGATAAATGCAAGTGCAATAATTGGGGTGATGTTACTTGCATGTAAAGGAAGACCCACTTCAGCAGTTATTATATCAGTGCTTCCCAAACCTGTCCTGGAGCCCCCAGCCCTTATCTCCCTTGTCTAACACACCTGATTCCACTCATCAGCTCGTTTGTAGAGACCGCAAGAACTAAACTCTGATTAAGGAGACATACAAAATGTGCAGGTTTGGGAAGCACTGTTCTATGTTATTATTGGTGCTTATAGTTTTATTTTTCCAGCATGTCATATTGTTTGTTAAATCCTTGTGTATTTTATCTGGAACAATGTAATAAAGATATTAAACTATGTCTGACTGAGAACACTTTGTTAGTTAGCATTTGCTATAGAGGGGCATCATACTTAGAAGAACCAAGAAGATATTTGGCATAAACCAGTTGATTTAAAGGAATAGTTTAACCAAAAAGTACCATTTGCCCGCAGGTCATTAAAGATGTAGAAGAGTTTGTTTTTATTGGAATATATTTGGAGAAATGTAGCATTACATCTTGCTCACCAATGAATGCTCTGCAGTGAATGGGTGCCGTCAGAATGAGAGTCCAAACAGCTGATGGAAAAACAAAAAATCCACCATACTCTAGTGTCTAGTCCATCAGTTAAGTGTCGTGAAGTGAGACGCTGTGTGTAACATTCACAGACATTAACTTAAAAAAAAAACGTAAATAATATTCCAGTTAAAATTCAAGCCTCGTCTGAATCAGGAAATATGCACAGATCGAGCAGCATTTACAAGCAAAAACAGCATGGAACACAGATTTCTAATTAAGCAACAAGCAAAATGCCGCTTTTAAAGTCCTGCCTTTAAAATACAAGCATACCAGTAGGTGTGCAGAGAAATGTATTTGTTGCATATGCAAATATACTAATCAGGGATTAGATCTGAATGGCTCAGTAGCAAGTTGTGTTGTGGAGAAATACAATGTAAATGACTGAAATTCATATGGACAATACACAAAAGAATCTCAGAAATTGAATTTATGGAGATGACATGTTTATTGATCATTGTGTCCACCCCTAGCTGGACCTTTGGCTGCTCACTGACCAGAAACCAGCAGGTTTGGAAGCATGTGTTTGCATCAAATCTGCTCTTTCAACATGGAGTTTGGAGACAGACTTTCATTAATACACATACCACAGAAAACCACCAGTGTGGCAGCAGGCAACCAAAGGTGAAAAACGCCAAGCAATTTCTAAAGTGCAACAACAACATAACTTAATTACTCCCATTTGTACATACTTTAAAATGAGGCCACATGCAACTCTGTGGCATTGTTACTTCGCTCTTAAATGTACCAGTCAGTGCTAAATCATAAACCTGAGCTTTTCTCTCTATTCACAGCATTAGTAGGAGAGATGAGGTGGGATGTGACTATATCAAGGGAAAACTTTTCTTAATCTATTTTAATCAAACTTGGCAGCTTTGCTGCACCTGACAAACTTTGACAGCATCTACTTTTCTACCACAATTTTCTTAGCGGCTTCCAAAACCCACTCTATGTTGACTTTATCTCCAAACTCCTTTTCTCTGTGCTCTAGAAGAACCCCCTGAAAACAAGAAAAAACAGGACAAGCAAGTGGTTGAAGAAGCTCTGAAATGCACTTTGTTGCTTTGTAACGGTACAATGAAATATCGAATAGATTACCTGTTCACCAGATCCGATGACAAACACCCCTCCCAGGATGAAACCTTCTCCATTCATGTTGCCTTGGTGACCTGACCTCCAGGCCCTTATAAAGTTTTGCCAGACTCCCAAGCGAATGAAACCAAGCACACCCATCTTCCTCTGTTGTGGCCCATAAAAAGCTTGCTGTGCAGTTGAATAATGCAAAATGAATAATGAATGAATAATTATTGGTAGCTTTATGCTCTATTCTGTAATAAATCACGCAGGCATGATTGAGCTTCTGTTTAACATGTTTAAATTTGCTCTATGTGTCTTTCAGAAGACTTGGATTAAATAGCTCAATTCATATGGATTTCTTTCATGATCCCTTTATTCAGTTTTTTAAGTGTCAAAGTTTTGGTTTCATGGATTTACAATGAAACGAGGCACGGAAAACTCAGGTTTCATTAAAACATCTTCATTTGTGTTTTGAAGATGAAAAAAGTCTGGGTTTGAAATGAAAGTAAACGATGACAGAATTTCAATTTTGGGGTAAACTATGCCTTTAATGTTTACTAACCTTTTCATCCAGGAAGATCTCCCCTGCAAAGTGAGGCCTGAAGTCCTGAATCTCTGTTTCTACATTCTCCTTCACAACAGCATACAGAGGGACCCCGAGCTCGTCCAGCTGGGGCTTCAGAGAGGACAGCTCAGAGGCCTCCTGCAGATACACAAGCATGGCATTATTCATTCAGACTTATGGGTTTGTGCTTTTTGCAACTAATAATATTGTAGTAGTACTTCTTTTTAAGGAGTAGTTCACCCAAAACGAACATTTGCTGAAAATGTACTCAACCCCAGGCTGTCCAAGATGTAGAGGAGTTTGTTTCTTCAGTTGAACAGATTGAAGAAATTCAATATTACATCACTTGTTCACCAGCGGATCCTCTGCAGTGAATGGGTGCCGTCAGAATGAGAGTCCAAACAGCTGACCAAAACATTACAATAATCCACAAGTGATCCACAGCATTAGTGGAGTCCAGTCCATCAATTAATGTCTTAAAAAGCTGTATGTTAACAGTTTATTTGTGTTAAATAAATACATCTGTTATTTCTGGCAAAAATGCAGATAATTCTGAATCAGGAGAGTAATGTACACAGATCAATCTCCATTTACAAGACAAAACAGTTCAAAACAGTTTTGATGAGAGAGGAGAAAAGGGGATGGGCTTTTTTCACTGAAGGAAGCATTATTATGGATTGTGGACTTGTATGTTGGTCAGAAGCAATTGTTTAGCAAATGCCTTGATGGATTTGTTTCCAACAAACAGGCAGCTTATCGCTTCACGGGATGTTAACAGATAGACTGGAGTTATTGTGATGTTTTTCTCAGCTGTTTGGACTCTCATACTGACGGCATCCATTCACTGCAGAGGATCCATTGGTGAGCAAATGATGTAATGCTAAAATCTGATATGATGAAGAAACAAACTCATTTATATCTTGGCCTGAGGGTGAGTAAATAAAAAACAAAAACTTGGGTGAACCATTCCTTTATATTTTCCCCCAAATCAGTGCAGAAAATGCAAAAAGTGCTCAGATTTTGCCTGGGCAAAAATATAAGAACAACTGAACTTTGTTATGGGAACATGATCACTACCTCTCTGCACAAAAATCATCCAGGTCGCCGGACAGCCATGACCACTGCACCAGATTTCTCCCAGAGGGTTTTTGCTTTTAAAGCCCTCTCATCTGAATAGATTAAGATGACAAAAACATTCAATAAATACTGTGTTTCCTTCAATGCTCTTCTTAATTATCACAGCACCTGGCCAAAATTTAAGTGAAAAATGCTTATCACTTCATGTGGATTTCAGTTCATTTCGTACCACTGTCGATGGTTTTGAGGTCAGCATTTCCTAGATACTCTACAGAAGCAGCTCCTGGTTTAGTCAGCAAGAAGTCAGTGTTTGCAAGTATTATGCCGGCGATGGCGGCCCCCACAGCGCCAAGACCGAGTGACCACATGCCCATAGCAAGCGTCTCCCCCTCCAGGACAGACGATGACACTGCGGGGGACATATGTATGGTAGGTTACATTAAACATTGTTTCAATAACAAAGAGTAATTTGTGGAAGCCAAGATGTAATTTCCTTTTCATGATCAACTCAAGTAGGCAAAGAATACCATTTCACACAGAGTATGTTTTTTTTTTACCTGACATATTTGTACTAAAGGCAACTCTATAATAAGTCATGTTGGGGCAGGAGCAGTACCTTCTGTCTTTCTAAAGGGAGACTCGCTGTTCTGGCTTTTCCTTGAAAAGTACCGGTTTGTCGAAAAAGCACGTAAGCATATAGAGTTGACAGAAGTGGGCAGCACTAATGTCAGGAATGCCGGTCTGCATGTAGTGATGGTCAGCGGGAGATACTGTGGAGGGAAATTATGAGTCACGACTGTTTTATCGAAGGCTAGAAGCTGGGGGGACTGGGACACAGAGACTCTGCACTTGAGACCACTATTCAAACAAAGAGAAAATCTTCCTCTTGGTGACAAAAGAGTCAAACGCATGGGTCGCAGTCGCATGAGGGCCATTGAAAACATCCAAGGCCAGTTTAGCCAACCTTTCCCAATCGGGTAAAAGCTCTGGAGAGGAAAGGAAAACAGTACTTTACCTCTCAATGTAGGAAAAATTAAACACAAAAATAAGGCCTCTCTGGGTGTACAAATTTTAAAAGTACTTATTAAAGAAATAAAATACTTCAAAAGAACCTCTAATTGCAAAATATGTTTTTGGACATTTAATTGCAATTAAATTAAAATTTGTATTTAATGCAATTAAATAAGGAATAAGTACATCTTTATATGTATTTCAGAATTCTATTGCCTTTGAAATATGGTTAAAGTATACTGTCGATTGCACTTACAATCAATTATGGTAAACCGAAATATACTTTAATATATTTTCTATTAAAATGTGTATGTCATGTAATTATACAATTGTAATGAAGTTTCAATTTGCAATAATGATAAACACAACAGTTTAAACTATAATAAATCAATCACTTTACATGTGCAGTAGTATATTAGTATCAAAATCAAGTGTACTTCTTTTTAAAAGTGTAGTCTTCTAGAGCACTTAAATGGCAAAACACTACGTGTCCATGTATAATTAGTGCATTTCTTTTGAAGGGCATACTGTACATCTCTGAAGGTATGATTTACCTAATTAAAGGTCTGCACTGCTTTAAAATCTATATTTATGCTCCTCCCAGAATCTATATTTGTGGGTTTCCTGATAATAAAAAAACTGTAATGTACGTCACGAAATGGAAAAACAACTGAACTGCAAAGGATATTTTTATATAACGTAAGGCACATATTAAAATGATGCGTAGGCTGATATGACTGCCAATAAACTGTTTATCCTGAACACTTGTGCGGATTTCTGTTAGTCATGTGATGTAACGTTACTTAACTCTAGAAAGATCAAAAGCGTCACCAAACGTAGTGTTACAGAGTTAATACAATCGTCTAGCCTACATTTGGCGTGGACGTGCAAAGAAATAAAATAAACAATGAGTAAATACTTAATTGCTTACTGATCCCAAGCAAAGATTGGGATGACTAAGATATACATAATATGCTAATTAAACGTAAGGATACTAAAGCAATGATGTAAGTTAGTTAATGGTGAGTCAACATGGAGATTGCTATTTTGTGCACCTTTTGCACAGGAGGCTACAGTACATTAAGCTAACACCTGCTGGCTAGCTTGTTTGACTAGCTAGAGAGTTAGTTTGTTGTCACAATACCAGATACAAGCGTTGACAATTCGAATATAATATACATTATTATCTGCATTAATGCGCAAAAGTAATAAATGAATAATACTCACGGGTTGCGGCTCAACGGCTGTTATTTGGCTGTTAAACGGCGGTCGGTGTGGGACAGAGACGCGTCACGCGTTCAGCTGCAGTCGGAGGAGCCTGTCTAACCTCTTAAAGAGACAGGCAACACAAACATATGTACTGCTCAAAACTTTTACTAATCCTTTATTGTAGTTCATGTAGACACACATTTAATGGCACCGGCTGTGACAATGATTAAATATAATTTCTATATTGTATACAGTAAGGCCAGGACAAATTTCGCGAGACAAATAAGCAACCACAGCTTCAAAAACAAGCCCAATATTTTTTTAATGATTTATTATCATCAATATTATGTATTATCAATTATTTATTACCAATAAATGAGACTGCAACATATTCAACTAAAAACACTCTTTTATCTGAAAAGCAAAAAAGAGAAGCTATTTTACAAAAATTTGCAACCTGCAACAAAAGTGGAAACAAAACTCATCTCCAATCACCTGTGAGCAGAATATGATTGGAGAGATGGAAAAGGAGAAACGCACAAGAGCTTCAAAGGGGAGCAGTAACCACCTATTTATAGCCTAAAATATATAGGGGTCATTCTATGGAAATTTCACTTTTTCTGTCCCTGGCCTTAACATAAATATTACATTTGAAAAACACTTGACACGTTTTTGTTTAATATATATATATATTTGAAAATTAAACAATGTGTTATTTGAACAATTGCACCTTCTTGAGCCATCAATGTGTCAGTATTTGTTTTTAATGAATTCTAAAGAATTCCAAGCACCACACAACTGCTCGTCCCCGCAGCCATGTATAGCGGGAAAGTGCTGAAAACAGGTTTGTCTACCATTTAAAATAATTAATGTATACATTACTATCAAAGAAATGACAGAAAAAACAAAATTCAAAATAAATATTATAGAATATATATATATATATATATATATATATATACAATTATAATATATATTATATAAAAAAATGAAATATTATGTGTATTATCATTTATGTATACTCATTAAGTCAAAAGCTAATCTAATAATGTGGTCTAATTTTAAATGTAAAAAAGAAATACATTTTAATACATCTTGCCATACCAGGCTATTCGAACCAAATGTATTTACTCTTAGTTTTAGGATATGACTACTTGTTTTTTATTACAGCCCGTGATCATTAATACTTACATTACAAAAACATTGTAAAAATGAGGTTAAAAGAAAGTCATCCCACTTCGCATGCTCCTTCTTTCTGAATGTAATTGTTCTCCAATGACGGGGCGGAACATTTGGCAAATTACACTACTGCACGTATATTATTGCACTGGTTTGCTATTGACTGCAAGCAGACAGAGTCAATCAATGCATTGGATAATACGGCGAACATAAATAAAGAAACGAAGTTGCTTGTCAGATTTCCCTAACAAGCAACCATGTTTATTTAAATAAGCCCCCAAAAAAAAAAAAAAACCAACCCACAGCCAGGGATTTTTTCCCGCAACTTTACAAAAAAAGAAGTCCAAAGTAACGTATAATAAGCGGACTTGGCAACCTTAAAGGCCTGTTTTTTTCATAAGAAAACATTCATAAACACACTTTCAGCCACTGAGATAAAGTAGCTGAAGAAAATGTTTTTTCAGAAACATTGAATAATCTCACTGACCACAAACTTTCAGTTTTGTATGTCAAGTTTAATTATTGGAAAAATACATATAAAGTTTCAGAAATCTTTGAATAGGCTGTCATCATAGCTGATGATCAAGGCCAAGAACACTTCGCCTAGAACACAGCCATCAACTCTCAAACTACTCATGAAATGTCTTTGCAAGGCCCACAAAATGAACCCACCACATCCCTATGTGCTCAAATCCTAACAAGTCCATCTATCACAGACAAAACATTTAGAAAGAGTTCTTCATATGACCAAAAGTAGCAAGAAAATATATTCAAGTCTATTTAATGACATCAAATGTTTCGTTATATTTACTGGTATTTAATATACATATAAACAACTTCTATTATTTGCAATTATAAGGTTAAAGGGTGTTTTTAGTGTAAGATTAATTTCTCTTTCCTGAGATTACTTCCTCTTTTTGGCCGGGTTTCGTTTCTCCATGTCGTAAACTCTAGGGGCGAGGCTTATAAACCGGGGTGTTTTTAGGGGTGTGATATTCAAATTACGATTGTTTTCAACCAGCACATTTATCAACGTACAATCTTTCGTTAATTGGGATTGGCAGCATACGAATGTTTCATAAATTACATGTGAACTCTGTCGTAAGTTGATTTACGCGCTCGGATCTGCGCTCGTTTCTACGTTAGATTGATAAATGAGAGCCATTGTCTTGCTGAAATGTCCACCCTTGTTTCATATTCATCATCCTTACTGTAGGTGTTGGGACTGAACCAGCTAATATTAATTTCCACTGTCAAGGGGCAGGATTACTTTTTAATTACTGATAGATTTCAGCTGGTGTCTTGGCTTTCCATGACTTTTTGCACCTCCCTTTCTTCATGTGTTCAATACGTTTTCCCTGTGTCATTCCATTTTATTACACATAACTTAATTCCTGAACTTATTTGTTTTGTTTTCTTTGTATTTATGGATTACTTGAGTTGTTACCATCATCTGGTGAAAATGTCAAGTCAACAGCATATTTAGAAACATATTTACTGAGAAAAATGGTGACGTGTTCAATGCTTATTTTACCTATATATATATATATATATATCATATGATAGTTCAATATTCTAAATTTAAACCCTTTGTACAAAAGTAGTTCTTGTAAAAGCAGGTGTAAAATATATAGGCCACAGGTGCATCTAAAAAAATTATATCGTGAAAAAGTAAATTTTTTATTTTAACTTATTTCAAAAAGAATATAAAGTTTTATATATTCTAGATTCATTAAATGTGAAGTAAAACATTTCAAAAGTTTTTTGTTGTAATTTTGATCATTGGAGCTTACTGCTCATGAAAGTCAAAAATCCAGTATCTCAAAATATTAGAATATTTACATTTGAGCTTCATTAAATGACCATCCATACAGTATACATTCTGTGTATCTCTTGTTCTTTGAAACCACAATAATGGGGAAGACTGTTGTCTTGGCAATGGCCCAGAAGATGATCATTGATGCCCTCCATAAAGAGAGTAAGTCACAGAGGGTCATTACTGAAAGGGGTGGCTGTTGAAGGAGTGCTGTATCAAAGCATATTAAATGCAAAGTTGACTGGAAGGAAGAAATTGGGTTGGACAATGTGCGCAAGCAACCGGGATGACCGCAAGCTTGAGAATACAGTCAAGCAAAGCCGATTCAAACACTTGGGAGAGCTTCACAAGGAGTGAACTGAAGCTGGAGTGAGTAAATCAAGAGTCATCACGCTCAGACATCTTCAGGAAAAGAGCTACCAAGCCACTTCTGAAACAGAAACATCGTCAGAAGCATCTTACCTGGGCTCAAGAGAAAAAGAACTGGACTGTTGCTCAGTGGTCCAAAGTCCTCTTTTCAGATAAAGGTACATTTTCTATTTCGGTTTGGAAATCAAGGTCTGGAGGAAGATTGGAGAGGAACAGAATCCAAGCTGCTTGAAGTCCAGTGTGAAGTTTCCACAGTCAGTGATGATTTGGGGTGCCGTGACGTCTGCTGGTGTTGGTGCATTGTGTTTGATCAAGTCCAAAGTCAATGCAGCCATCTACCAGGACATTTTGGAGCACTTCATGCTTCCTTCTGCTGACAAGCTTTATGGAGATGCTGATTTCCTTTTCCCTGGTCATGATATCACTGTGCTTGATTGGCCAGCCGACATGCCTGAGTGAACCCCGTATGGAATTTAGGGTATATTTTCAAGAGAAAGATGAGAAACAATCGATCCAACAATCCAGACAAGCTGAGCGCTCAATAGTGCCTCAGCAGTGGCACAGGCTGATCGCTTCCATGACACACCTCACTGATGCTGGATTTTTGTGCTAAAGGAGCCCCGACCAAGTACTGAGTACATAAATTAACAAACTTTAAAGAGCTTAAACTTTTCTGTTTGGCAAATCCTTTTTCTGATTGATCTTAGGCAGGGATGTGCAGAGAGTTCCTCAGGGCAGGGGCTCAAATGTAAAAAAGGGACAATATGAGAAGGGGAAAAATCATAGGGCAAAATATTGGATACATTACTATTTTATATTTTTGCAAGAAGTCACTTATAGTCATCAAGCCTGCATTTATTTGATCAAATAAAATGTCTATATACGTGATCAATTTACTTGATTTACTTTGCATTTTATGCAATGTTTAATTATTAACAATGTTGAAAACCTGTGATACTTTTTTCAGGATTCTTCGATAAATAAAAAGTTAAATAAGCACAGCATCTATTTAAATTATAACTTTTGTAACAATATACACTACTGTTCAAAAGCTTGAGGTCAGTATTTTTTTTTTTTTTAAGAAATTTGTTTTTATTCAGCAATAATTTGTTAAATTGATAGAAACAGTGATAGCAAAGACTGATATTGTTAGAAAACATCTTTATTTTGAATAAATGCTGTTCTATAAAAAATTTTTTATCAATGAACCCCAAACAAGTATCACAGGTTCCAATAAAAAAATAAGCAACACATCTGTTTCCAACATTGATAATAAATCAGCATATTAGAATAATATCAGAAGGACCATGCATTGAAGAATGGAGTAATGATGCTTAAAATTCAGCTTTGAATCACAGAAATAAATTATATTTTATTAAAATAGTATAAATGTATATTAAAATAGAAAAAATATTATTTTAAATTGTAATAATATTTAGCATTTTCTGTATTTTTGATCAAACTAATTCAGGCTTGATGAGCATAAGACACTTTCATAATGCTGCGTAATTATGAAAAAGAACGGAAAATGACCGCTCCACTTCACACATTGTCAATGAAATTTGATCTTCTTGAGCCAGATCATGATTAGTTGGTGTAGCTATATGACTAATGGCCATTGGTGAATTATGTAATATTCTAAAATATGTAATATATGGATTTTTTTATCAAATCGACATTGATTATTGATGAAAAGTGTTTAAAATGTTGTTTGGTTTATTTTTTCCTTCCGTCGACACACCCACTGAAAGAACAATAGGCCCATATGGCTCGAGAGCCTAACGCCTCAGATTGACAGATATGTAAAAATAAACAGGAATTGTCACACTTTTGAGCGAATAGTAACTTTTTTGTACAAATTGTCATATTAATTAGAATTCAAATGCATTTTGTTTTATTGTCCACAATATCATTGCTATTTTTCCGAGAGGGGCACTTTTGAATAATTTTGAAAAAGGGCAGAGTAATATAGCACATTACTGCCCTCTACAGTCTAATTTACTGCATTTACTTGAAGCAGCTGCATTATATATACAAGTTTGTACATCACTTTCCTCTGGGCCAGACAGACTCTGCTGGGGATACAGATGATTTATTCATCTAAAAATGTATATCTGTTGTTTATGTCATGCACCAGTTATTGCTTTACATATAAATGAAGATATGTCACTGTGGTCCTGGTGCTCTAGGCAGAGTCTCAGTGTCAATTACAGGCATAACTTTGTAAGAAAATCAGATGCCAGTCACACAATTACCATATTTTATAGATTACCGTAGATCTAAGGATATCATGCTATCATACTGACCAAAAGAATGGCAAAACCCCATTAGACCACATTAAAGCTCACTGAATGAGACACAGAAGTTTAAAAAGGTGAAGATGTCTTTGTACTGATATTTTGAGGACATTATTATAACCACGAAAGTCCAGTATAGACGACTGCACAATGAATTTATGTGATAACATGGACATATAAAACAAGGTAGTTTGTATACATTAAATTTGTATAGAGGCTTTCACACTAATCTCAGCCATAAAGTTATATATTTCACAAATAAAGAGAATGTCATGCCTTTCTGTAAATTTCACACAGACCTTTACAAGATCTGTTTGTCCTTCATGAGTTCAAAGCTCTTTCCACTAAATTAGCACATAGTCAGTCTGAGTTGTGTTTGCTTAAAAGTGTTAAGAACTTGATTATGTAAGATGATACAGGTAGGTTAGTGGATCTGCAGCTCTGTTTTGGTGTTAATAGTTATTTTTAGGGGAGAGAGGCAGAGGCCAGTTGCTTCTGGCTGCTGTAGGCTGGAATGTGCTGAGATGAAAGTTGTCCCAACATCCCACCCTCTCCTGCAGCTGCTGCATTCCAGACGACCACCGAACCAATGTGAAAACCTCCTTCCCTTGTTATACTAGCAACTGCGGTTACAGAATTTAGTTGATTATTACTGTAATGACAATGAAGCAGTATCAGAGTGCTTAATGGTATTTTTGAATGAAAATAAATGTAAAATAATTGTTCCATGCTTCATGTACAGTGAATTGATTTAGTTTGAAGGCTCTAAACTGGCAATGAGATGGCAGTGAGTGTTGGGGTGGAGACTGGAGATCTATTGTGTTATACATAATGAAAGGTCTTAAATAAAGGGCACGGTTTCAAATCCAAGACGCAGCTTATGTTTCATACCCAGCACCAGCTGTAAAGTTAACCCAGGTCCACCTCACTGGAGCACTTTCAAGAGTTTCTGTCTTACCCATGTGTCTGAGTTAGGGGCCAATCAGCTGTAAGCATACGTACCCCACCTACTAAACATCCTCGTCTCAGTTAGCCATTGGCTGAAGTATTTCACTCCTCCATGCTTATCAGAAATTTACCTTTAAAAAAACGGGGCAAGGCAGGTGACAACTTGTGTTTATCACCGTACACCAACCAGCAGCAGCCGCGTACATTTTGTACCAATAGAACGGTAACAAAACATAAACAGATGCTTGTCACCTCAACTAACATCAACCTTTCAACCTGTGTATTTCGGCCACAATTACATCATCATCTTGATACAAAAACTGACCCGCCTAACAAAAAGATGTAAAACAAATGCATATCCATGTTTTATATACAATAGATTCTATTTCTCAACATATTATCATGTTATACATTATACATTATTTTATTGTTATGTAAAAGTATTAATTCTCTCTCTTGGATGCAGCAGAAGCAACAACAACACCTTCCTAGTAAAACTGAAATGATGCACCTCATCCACACCAACTGGAATCATATTCTGGATGAAGGATAATGATTAAAAGACCATTTTTAATGAGTGAACCTGGTCGAAAAGGAAGATAAATCAAAAGAATTAAAACACACAGAAATGCCCACAAAAGGAACACCTGTAAGAAAAGCCACAAACAAGTCAGTAATTATAAGCCACATAGTTCAGAAACCAACTACGCCGTAAAGGTGCGCCAGTCAACAATACAATACAAAGAAGTGATACAAAAGAAGCCAAATCTAAAGTTTGCCAAAAAGCAAGCTGTTGTGGTCAGATAACCACAAAACCAGCTGTTCTTTAAAAAATACATAAACAAATTCAAAATCCAAACAATGCCCAGACTTGAAACTATCTAAATTGCAATATGATGATGACAATCCTTAGTTGAACGACTATATGTCTTGTTTAAATCAAGCAAGGATGGATGGAAATACATTGGAGAATGTCCTACAAGTCTGTTGAAACTATAGCGTGGGAGAAAGTTAATCTTTTAGCTGGACAATGATCTTGAACACAAGGGCAAATGAATACTAGGGTAACACATAAGGTGAATGTCCTACATCACTGTCCAGTTGAGAAATTGTGGCATTTTTTTAAAACTGAGGTCAATGGGTCAAAATCATATCTGGACAGCCTGAAAAACTGCCACCTACTTATTGTACAGGAAATTTAGGCACAATGAGATAACTAAAATGGTAAACATAATCTATAACTAAACATTTGATCACTTGTTTGTTTACGGACCAATTCTCACTATTAACTAGTTGTTAACTAGCTATTAACTAGCCCTGCAGGCATCCGTTTTCTGATCCTGTTTGGTTGAATTTGTTTTCTGACCAGATTGTTGGGCCATCTCTGAACAGTTACCACGTATCTACTCACAGCTAAAAGATCATAGTCCATGTGGTCTCACGTGCTCACCTGTTTGTCCGTGTGTAGTTTACATGAAAAAAGAGAATCAATGCTCATTTTCTTTTCTTTCTTTTGTAAAAAGTTTTTATTACAATTAATTATTTTTAGAATGTAATGATTATAGAAAATTATTTTCTTCAACTGTTCAGTGGAAATATTTCAGTGGACAAAATTATCTGGGGGGGGGTCTGTTTTTTTTCTTTCATGCCACATATCTCAGGTTGAGAGTTCAACAAGAAGCTGACCTTTGTCTTGCCATCTCACTTCATTGACTCATTTGTTCTCTAAAAATTATCCTTCCAAAATTCAACTGTCATGTGAAAAACTAAATTTGTAACTGTAAACTGTGTAACTGTAAAATGATAATATGATAATGCTTAAGTTAAACACACTGTTCACAGATAAGCATTAATGCATTTATTCAGCATCTGTGCAATCCACCATCACAGTTCAGCCAGTTCAGTAGTTATGTAGGTCATTCCTATAGGTTCATAGATTTTGTTTGTCTTTCTGCTCAAGCATAAAAGTTGTAGGTTTAATCCCGTGTGTGGCACCTAAAGAACTGGAGAGTAACTAAGATTACAATCCTGCCCTGTCACCATTGTGCCTTTGACAGCAGGGCATGAGAATGTTTCAGGGGATTTACTGCATTTACTGTACTACAATTTGCTTTGTAACATCTACTACATGATAATAAATTATTAACTATTAAACTTGATTTCTATCAAGTCAAGTCACCTTTAATACAATACAGCACTTTATACAATACTGATTCATCACAGCAATAAACAAAGACATAAAAGATGTGATGCAAAATTAAGACAAATTCAAATTCTGCTGCAAAGTAACCCTACAAAGACAAGTGTCAATATTCAGTGCAAAATCATGTATTAGAACTCTTGAAATATTGGTAGTTGTAGTGGTATGCAAATCAACCAAACACCCTAAGATCAGAGAATGAAGCAGCTAAATAAAAATAAATTCTGTACACTTTAAATTTGCAAAGTTTTGATCCAGTGGGTCTTCCTAATTTGACATTTAAACCCTTGTACACATCCTTGCTTGACCCATTTTACAGCTTTGAAAGGGAACTTTTAATTGAGAATGTGGAAATCTTCAATCTGCATTTAGCTAGAGAGGGGGGGAAGAATCGGTCACATCGGATACACAATAATCCAAACCCTGCACACTCTGAGAATAGACAGTTTAAAATTGAACAGAGATCAGCACAGCATGTTTTGGAACAGACCTTGATTGTTATTTGTTAAACCATTATGTTTTTAAAGGGTTTTGCGATGCATTTATTACACAACCACAAAAATAATACTTTTTCAAATGAGAGGAATGCTGTATCATCCAATCACATCTGCAGTTAACTTCACCACACCCCACTTTAGATTTGATATTACTTGATATAACTTTTCCACAAAGTTTATCATAAATCACCTTCAGGTCTGTTTGTCATTGCTCCATGCTATACCCACAAGTGTTTTTTTCTAGCCCACAAGTGTCTGTCCACTTTGTCCACTGACAGCAGCAGCATCCCACCCCAAAGGAAACTGTCCTATGACTGAGCTGAGCACACAAGGGGTTAACAGAACATTTCTGAAAGTTTCAATCTCCTCCCCCCAAACAACACCCTCTGGAATGGTCTGCCCCACTGGTTCACATGACATGTGTGTGTATGTGTGTATATTTGTGAGTGAGAGAGTGAGTAAAGCTTAGTGTGTGTGTTTTCTTTCTGCCATATATAGGGGCAAACTTGCTTCGAGACGAGGTTGTGTGTTATATAGTCTTTGATCTATCTGCAAACCTTTTTCTTTCCATCATTCTTTCCTCTATACCCTCGGGACTATAAGGAGCTCTGCATACTTGGCCTGCTTTAGCCAAAGTTGGAGGAAGATTATTGAGCACTTGATACATTATTTTGTCCTGATTTTGATTTCGAAGATCTGTTCAGTTGCTGACAAACATGGAAGAAATGAATGACAATCATGATGACGGATCCTTCATGTTCACCTCAGAGTCTGTGGGAGAAGGGCATCCAGGTGATTTTCAATATGACTTTTACATTTCAATTCAATTTTGTAGGATGTACTATATATCTTTTGCATTCTGGACCTGGGTACTTGCATGGAGAAAACCCCTCAAGACATGTAGCTAATAGACTAATTCACCTGCCTCGACAAGTCATTGGAGCATATAGAAGTGGTGAGCTGGTTTAGCAACAGTTCGTCCAGAAGTAAGCTGCTTAAGCAACAGTTCAATGGGGTTCATTCACACTTTCAGTAGCAACACTTCCAAAGTACCATGTGCTTAGCTGGTATTTCATTGAGTGAAAGTGTAGTAGACAAAAATAGTCAATTAGAGGTCATGACTTTTACATAGGTGTTAAATTACTGCATATCACTTGGAGGCTTTTCTCAGTTACATATTTACTATGCAATTTATTTCATAATGAACTTACAGATACAGTGAATGATGTGATTATGATACCGTTCCATGGCTGTCTAGTGAGTTAACTATCGGTGCACCTGTATGCCAACAGATTTTGCTTCAGTAGTTATTTCTGTTTCATGTGGGAACTTGCCAGACCTCACATTTCTTATCAACCATATTGCGGTTCTCTCATGTCATGCTGCAAGGCCAAAGTGCTATAGACATTTTCATATGCTGCACTCCTGAAAAATGCTAAGTCGGTTCGATTGGCATAGTGCATTTCACAACACATATTTCAAAGCTTCTTTCAAACTTAATGACCCTTAATACGTTCTAATGACTTTTAATCTAATCCGGTCTGGTTCCTCCTAGACTAATTTTGCAACACTGTAAACTAACCTGTCTGGTTCACATTAACACATTTTGTGAGTCTTGCTTAACATCTCCCATCAGCACATATTTCAGCAGATCAATCAATAGGCACGCATGGGCAAGATGCAAAAAAATCTATTCCATAATGTTCCAGACTTAAGCGGTCTCATAGATTTGACTTGTTTGTCTCATATTATCACCTGAGATGTTGTTTTGGACAGCGTATTTTCTGATGTAACTCACCTAAACTGTTGCCTCAGCCAGCAGCCCAAATATAGACTGAGTGAGTGATTCTGAAAAGAGAGGACCGGTGGTATTGTCCTCCAGCTGCTCAGCTGGGGTTTTGCTTTGTTGGGATTCCTGTGTCCTACAGTCTTACTATAATAGAGGCATTTCAACTCTTAAACTGAAACTTTCTGGTGTTATAACACTAACCACACACTTGAACCTTCATCTGAGCCATTACATAACTTTGTTTCATAATGTGTGATTTCATTAATAGATAAAATCTGTGACCAAATCAGTGATGCAGTTCTTGACGCACACTTGAAGCAGGACCCGGATGCTAAAGTGGCCTGTGGTTAGTGAACATTTTTAATCGCAAACAAAATAAACATGTAAAGGCTTTCTGTATAAACATGACTGTCAATATATTCTTTGAAAGTTTATAGTCCAACAGTTGAACTTATCTTGACTCCTGTTCAGTTATAGAGTGACCATTTTTGTACTCTTTCTGTCCCTAATGTTTAATAGCATTTCAATGGATAACATCTCCGTTTCTAACCTAGCAATGGATTATAAAGTGTCATTTTTCCTTTGTCGTGGGTCAGTTGACTATTTAAGGTTGTTTTAATCATCAGAAACTGTTTGTAAGACTGGTATGGTACTTCTCTGTGGTGAGATCACATCTCGGGCCAACGTTGACTACCAGAAGATCGTGCGAGACACCATTAAACACATTGGTTACGACAACTCTGAAAAAGGTCAAGATCAATATATACTTTGATTTTCAACATACTGCCTGGTACTTCAGATCTTAACTAACTCATCCACCATTTTTTCCCACTCTTTGCTCTTCCATCTGTTCAGGTTTCGACTATAAAACCTGCAATGTGCTGGTGGCTCTCGAGCAGCAGTCTCCTGATATAGCGCAGGGTGTCCACATTGACAGAAATGAGGAAGATATTGGAGCTGGAGACCAGGTCCGAACACAATGGATGTGTACAAATGTGTTTGAGCATGTTGATTGAGACACATATCCTCATATTGCATTTACATTGTGTCTTAGGGGCTCATGTTTGGCTACGCCACTGATGAGACGGAGGAGTCCATGCCACTCACCATAGTCCTTGCTCACAAACTTAATACCAAAATGGCTGAGCTGCGGCGGGATGGCACCATCCCATGGCTCCGCCCAGACTCAAAAACCCAGGTGAGCAAAATAAGACTGAAAAAACTATGTTTAGAGTAAAAAATATTGTGAAGTTATTTTTGCACACTTACAATCGCAAGTGGATATAATTGAGTCTTTAGAGCCACAATGTGCAGGTTCAAAGCCCCTGACTGACATTGACCATGCTATCTTATCACCCGAGTGTTCATTGAACCAACACATTGGCCAATATGTGTGACGGCTGTTAAGCAAGATAGTGACCATGGGGCGGTCTCTTTTAATGCTTGAGAGAAAATGACCCCAGCATGACATCCAGGGCTCCCGGGCCTTACATTTCCCAGTGGGACAGAGGACACGGCTGTACACCCGTCAATCTCAGGAGCATGCCAGCAACACAAGCTGGGCAGCTCTCAGGAAGCTGCACCTCTGGTCTATTTTAGAGTTTTGCCATTTTCAGATCATACAGCAGGAAATGTCCTTCACATTTCCTATGTCAATTGAAATGATGACTTCAAATGTTTTCCACAACTTCAGGTCACTGTGCACTACAAGCAGGAGAATGGTGCTGTGATTCCTTTGCGTGTGCACACAGTGGTCATCTCCGTCCAACATGACGACAACATTTCACTGGAGGAGCAGAAGCGCATTCTGAAGGAGAAGGTCATTAAAGCTGTGGTGCCAGCAAAATATCTCGACGATAAGACTTTCTACCATCTGCAGCCAAGTGGACGCTTTGTCATCGGAGGGCCTCAGGTGAGCGCTTTCTATGGTTCAAACGGTTGTATGAAACACTGTTGTATAATACATTTTAAAGGTTTAATTCACCTAAAAACAGAAAATCAGTGATTACATTTTCACCCGTATGTTGTTTTAAACCTTTATGCTGTATTTTTTTCTACAGAATGAACTTCTATGAGGTGAAGAGCTGTTTCATAATTCTTCACAAAATTCTCCATTTGTTTTTCCACAGAAAAACCAAACCATTCCTAGTTTGGAATGACATTAGGATGACAGAATTCAGATTTTTGGTGAACTATGGTTTAAACCATATAAAATCTTTGCTTTTTAGGGAGATGCTGGTGTCACGGGTAGGAAGATTATTGTGGACACATATGGTGGATGGGGGGCTCATGGTGGTGGAGCATTCTCTGGAAAGGACTACACCAAGGTGGACCGCTCTGCTGCCTATGCTGCACGCTGGGTGGCTAAATCTCTGGTGAAGGCCAAACTGTGCAGAAGAGTGTTGGTTCAGGTAAGACCAAAGTGTAGACATCTTAAATAAAAAACTGTGAACAATGCATAAGATTGTGTCACTCTAGACAAAAAAGTAGATCCACATTATTGACCAATTCGGTCTGATATGGATTAAAACTGGAATGGATGAGCTGGTGTCTGGGAACAGGGTCATGAATATTTCATGTGTTCTGTAGGTGGCTTACGCCATTGGAGTCGCCCACCCTCTCTCAATTTCCATTTTCACCTACGGATCATCGGAAAAAACAGAGAAGGAGTTGCTACAGATTGTCAACAAGAACTTTGACCTCCGACCAGGTGTCATTGTTAGGTAAACAATTAATAAGATAATGTGTTCTTTTTATGTTCTTCTACTTTAAGGGAGGGAAACAACATTAAACACCTAATGGTTAAGTTCAGTACTTTATCTGGGTGAGTTAAAATTGAGGGAAACATTATTTACGTGGAATGTAGTTCACTAAAATAAAGGGGAATTAAGGGTTATTCTCTGGTATTACATCTGTTCAATAAGTGCCACGTAGTTATACCCATCCAATCAGTTTTACTTAGACTAAGATAGCAGCTACTTTAGTAGACAAAAATAACATTTTAGTCAATGAGTAAGCACAGAATAAAACTAAATGAATATGTTCTATATTAATTTAAGTAAATATAAATATTTAATATAAACAGCAAGTACCTCTTGAAATAATGAGGACACTATTGTTATACAATGTTGCGAATTCTACACTTAAGTCTTTTCATGTCTGGGTTTTAAAGTATTAAGTGCATTTACAACATGACTTACACATTCTGACTAGCATGTAACTTAGTTCACGTTCACGTTTGCACTATTTTGGGCAGATTCAAAGGTGTAATATTACGAATGTGTGTCCATGTGTGTGTGTGTGTGTCCACAAGGATAGTAAAACCTGAAGGTCTTGACTGGCTTGCGGTCCCCACAAGGGAAAACAAAAATGTTAAATAGTAAATTATGTTTGAAAGTGTAACAATACAAACAGGTTTTCTTTAAGGGTTAGGTTTAGGGTTAAGGCTGGGTTATGGGATAGAAAATATTATTTGGTCAGTATAAAAGTATGGAATGGCCCCATAATTCACAGAAACAAACACGCGCATGTGTGTGTGTGTGTGTGTGTGTGTGTACCTAGTATTTCCTTCCAAATGTCCCCAAAAGGATAGTAACACCAGTACATTTTTGATCCCCTTGAGAAAAACAGCTTATAAATCATACTAAATGCTATTTTCTGTAAGGGGTAGATTTGGGGTTAAGGGACAGAAAAAAAAGTTTAAAAACCATTACACCTATTGTAATTCCCCATTGTGTGTATATGAAACATTGTAATTTTTTTTTTACAAATTTAAGAAATACAAATTACAATTCTGCTCTATCGTCATAGTAGGCTAATATATGTAAACATGACACTTCCCGATATTTCCTCTAGGGGGAGTATCGCTACCACCAATAGGCCTCATGCATGGCGGATCTACTATGTATTAAGCGTCTTTTAATAAGTGGGTCATTCTACAGAAACGTCCACTTTTGGTATAGCAAGATGTCTCAAAATGTATTTATTTTCTAACATTTAAACTACCACATTACTAGACCACATTATTAGATTACCGTTTGGCTTTATGAATACATATTTTTTGTGCAATTATTTCAAGACCACATGTACCATTTTTTTGTCACTGTTGTTATCCATAAGGAAGGTAGCACCAGTGAGAATTTTCATGAAAAATGCATTTAACAAAGTGTCTGCTGCAAGGTATCAACCACATGTTGTCAATCATGGTATACTCACTAAATTAAGTAGTTTAATCCATTTGTATTATAATTTTTTTATTCCCTAACAATAAATAGGTCATACCAGTGACGTCAACTAAAAGCTTCATGTGAAATCATGAGATAAATGATCAAATGTATCATAACTGAAAAGAAACATGGGCCTTAGGGCCTTTTTTCATAGATGTTTAGAAAATAGGAAGGAGGAAGTCAAGTGATGTCATCAGTGTGATTTTATTTCAAAATAACAGTTTTTTGTTAAATGGTAACACACTCCAGGGGACCACTGTTTTCATTATATATTTTTATAATATTTATTCAGCATTTTGTTTTATTATGCCATTCATATCATCGATCGTTATGAATACATTATTGTATTTTTAAATGGTAGAAAACCCAGTTTTTGACCTCAAAATAAAGCCCTTTCCCGCTATAACGTTTTGTGGTGCTCGGAATTCTTTATAATTAATTAAACAAATATTGCCACATTGATGACTCAAGAAGGTGTAATTGTTAAAATGAACAGTTTCATTTTAAAATATAAAGAAATTGTAACTCTAAAGTGTTTTTCAAGTGTAATATTTCTGTAAATGCTAGGGACAGAGAAATGGACATTTCCATAGAATGACCCAAGTAGGCTTAAGATGCACAGAAATTAGCCTACATTTGATTTAATTAAGTACAGTTTTGGTGTAAGTAGGATTCAGGTTTGGTGAAAAGCTAACAAACTAATTTTCCACTGACAGGGAGCTGAACCTGAAGAGACCGATCTACCAGAGCACCGCCTGCTACGGTCATTTTGGGCGACCGGAGTTCCCCTGGGAGATGGCCAAGAGTCTCAAGGTTTAAACCGAGAGGAGTACCCGAGTCTTACCTTCAGTCATTCAGTCGCTCCTCTCTCAGCTGAGGTTTGGTTCTCTTCCCGCATTTGCTACATTTAAGATTAGACGAATACTGTAAATGTCAATTAAATCGGGACTTTTATTAAGAAGTCTATTGTGAAAGGATCCTTCTGTTTCACCAGCACATCGGCACTCATGACAATCTATCATTCCTTAAAGCTAAAGTGCGTCCTATAGCAGCTCAGAATCTAGAGAAAATATAGAGAAGTTTGATTACCTTAAAAAGCGTTAGTACTGTGACTCTGTGGTGCTATCAAAACATTACTCTGTCAGCAGCAGCACTGGCGCGAGATTTGGGCGGGAAGATCTGTTTTTCTGATCAACGGAGGGGAGCTCGGGATAACTGCAGTGCCTCAGTAAAACACATTTCAGATTTATAGCCTACTTAAAATTATTTAAATCATAATTATTCAGTTTTTACTACATTGTAATTTCTTTTTCTTTTTCATGAGCCAAATGAACCATTTAGTCAGTTTTCATTGTGGCTGTAACCAGTTACAGCAGCCTGTTGCGAAGAATTATAAGCATATTGTGGACCATTGGGAGCTTTGGGTTGTATAAGTTGTACAATCTGATAAACATATTCCTTGCATCATACATTTACAGTCTTAAAAGGGTCTAATTTGTGTGTCTTTTTCTTGCATCACAAGAACATCTGCTTTTTAATGCTTCATTTTTTGACTGCATTATCTCATTAATGTTTGATAATGGCAGAAGGATATTATGAGAATATTGTTGTTTACGTGTACAGATCCTGTGCTGGTCTTACATTATTTGTCACCCCTGGAGAGTGAGCATATGAGTATCATGTATCAGTTATGAAAAAAGCCAGATTATGTTGCACACTTGAGATGTGTGTGAAAGCCACTCATTTGTTTTCTTTAGACTTCTGGGAGTTCAACAGAGGCATTAACCCCTAAAAACACAATAAACCATCTTCTTACTGTTCTCTTTCAGATGTTCAACTTTTGTCTTAAAGATTGAATCAAGAATTTGACATGTAAATAATTGTGAATAATTAAAGTGTGGATAATTCTTCATATGTCTGGTGTCAGTATGGATGACTTTAAACACAAGGAATGACTCATTTGTTGGTTAAAATGCCAACCAATCATTTTATTATGTTGCATTATGTGCAAATAATACGTTTAACACACAGCTTTGCAATAAGTCACCAAAAGCTGAAGCAAAACACTTGAGAAGTCAAACAAGAATGACCAAATCCAAACTTGAAGGCCATGGTGACTAACAGGAATGACAGTCTACATGACTTAAGCAAAGTTCATTCACAGAGATGAGAGAAAGATTAGAGTGTAATGTCTGATTCTGCTTTATTTCCATACATTTACAGCACAATCAAACACATCCTGCCATATAACCCCAAAACATTTCTCCAATGAGCAATGCAATCTTTGGTTGAAACAAAGGCACGTGAAGGTATTTTTGCGATCTGGTATGTCATTAAATGCTGATGTGTGGCAGTCTTGTTGAATGATGACAGCAGGTTTGCCGTAGTACAGCTATTGACTGTCAGAGTTCAAGATTAAGCAAACTAATAGATAATACATGAAAGAACACCAGTCTAGGCAAAAGGTAATGCAGAAAAAATTACTCTTTAACTGTGTTTTAAAGGACTAGACAAAAATGACTTTTTCACCCTCATGTTGCCATCTTTATTTATTTTTTTCCCGTAGAACACAAAAATGGGAATAGTTGCAAACTTTTGAAGATACTGGTTCTTTGCATGTTACTTAAAAAATGTATCTCATACCTGTTAAGCAAAAACTGTGTGCTGTTGTGTGACTTGGTTGCTGTATTTCAATTCTTCTAGCCATGGGAACATTTATGTGAGAAACAAAATGAAATGTAATATTTTTCTAAAAGAAAATCCTCCCTATATTTGATGGCACTGATGGAGTGATACATCACTCTTTTTAGATTTCATAGCTTCAGCAAAGTGGAAGATGATCAGTGAAATAACACTTGGAACAATTGAAATAGACAAAATGAGTCTTATGAGCTACTTTTACAGGGGTCATTACTGTGAATTGTCCATTGAGGAATAGAGCTGGATAACAATTCTTCAAATTTCTTCTTTTGACTTCCACAAGGAACATAGCCGTTCTAAACAAGTAACGGAAATGGTAAAACTTTCACTTATATCTGGTGGATCGACAGTCTTGAACACAGAGAGAAGATATGTGACAGCAAAAGAAAGATCTGAAATTCCTGAGCGAGGAGAATTAATAAACCAAAATGACACGAATGATTTTTTCAGGACAGCACTGGTATGATCAATCGGTGATAAGCATAAATATGGCTCTTATCCTGACAAATTAAATGACTAAACTCCCTTGATATTAATTGAGGAAAAATACGACTTTTTGTCATGCTGGTAGTGTGAAAACATTTGACCAATGTAAACCAAATTGCATCTGTTTTACAAAACAAAATCAATTATGAACTTGCAGTCCTGCTGCAAGTAATTGTGTCTGCAAAAAACATCTCACAGAGACATACTGTACATCTAAGAACACCTAAAGTGGTCGACCTTTACATTAAAGGGCAGCTTTTGGGAAAATTCAATCTTTCACTACTAGAAGCTTCCTTGTAACCAACTCCCATAAACCCCCAACACACACAACAATTCCCACAGTGACAGAAAGAGGAAAACCTATGATCACACTGACCTCAGGACAAACTCTCTTCTCAATTACATTTGGTCACAATGTGCAGCAATACTCATAGACTTCAACATGACATCTGGAATGGCACCAATTACTGGCGACTTAATGTGATAAGCTTATGCGCCTGTTTCGCGAGAGGTTTTTGCTTATCTCGTTCAGCTTAGTTGTTTACAACAGCATAATATTGGTTGCATATCAAAAATACATGCCTTATATATTCAAGGTAGTTTGACTATTGACATTCTATTAAATATCGGTATTTGGCTTTTGGTATAAGGCACATCGGTAATGACAGTCTCCTGAAAAAGACAGCATATGGTGATTAAGGCAAAAGGAAACACCGTGATCAGCTAACAGACAGCAGAGATAAGTAACAATAACAGCAATGTTATTTAACCATCTCTGCCTTTGAGAAAAACCTAAAGGCACAGAAAACATCAGCATTTTGGGATCCATAGTCTTGGAATTGGCACAGTAACATTTGTTTTAAAGCACTATGTTAAAATACTTGAGTGCTGATGGTTGTAAAAGGCAGTTTTGTTTACTACACTATTGACGTAGCGGTCCTCTGGTTTCACCAATGGACGCATGTAGTTTAGCCAACTAGCAGGTCTGTAGTTTCTTTATCCAAGTAACGCAGATACTTAAAAATCCCAATGAGATCTAATGGAAACTCCAACACATCCAGGCAATGATCTTGGTTTTTCCCAGCATGGAAGCTGTGCAATTCAAAAACTTCCCAGAGAGTGAAGTAGTCTCTCAAAAATGTGCAAAATCTGAGCTGGATTCTTTGGCAAAGGTGTATTAGAGTCATATCCAGTTTCTGTTGCCTTCCCTCTGCGGTTGTAGTGTTTTTTTAATAGTGTTGAGAGAGATACAGGACACTAAGGTTATAGTATGGACAGGCTCTCAGGCTGGTGCTGACTGGCCCCAGCAAGAGAGTCCATTTTGTGGTCTCGGCTTACAGACTGTAGCGACTGTCCTCGGGCCAGCACCATCATTGTGTCACTAGATATCCCGGCGAATTCAAAAGCGAATGTGCCGTAGAACAGCATAATAATGACACAGAAGACCCACTCAAAATGGCTGATGCATGTTGAAGGACAAAACTCTCCTGGACAAAAAACACCCCGCCTGAGGAAAGTTTCGTCAAGGAATCATAGTGAACACTGTAAATTCATGCTCAGGCCTGTTTGCATTACAGGAAGAACATGCATGAACTCAGTGACTGAGAAAGAAATACAACAGGATATTCAAACATTCTGGGAATATATGTTATCTGAGTATATTGCAACAATAAGCCTGATTAATGAAAAAATAACAGCTACAGAACACAGCTGTCAGAATTAATACTTTTAAAATGCTGTTAATGTTTTTAACATTAAATAAAATGTTTTCGATGAAAAAAAAAGTTCAGGCCACTCATCAAATGCTTATGTTATGTAAAGTGTGACAAAATTATTTTACTTTGCAATAAAGTCTAAAGTTTCCTGTGCATTTTAATGCATATTTTATGCACACAATGAACATACAGTTTTAAAATCAGTGCTTGATATTTTGGTCACACGTTAGTTTGGGGACCAGTACTCACTATTAATTATGACTTTTGCCTCAATAAACTCCTAATTTGCTGCTTATTAATAGGTAGTTGTTGAGTTTAGGTATGGGGTAGGAATAAGAGATCTAAAATGTTAATAGAGAATAATGCATTAATATTTGCTTTATAAGTAGTAATAATCAGCCAATAAGCTAGTAATGTGGATGTTAATCAGCAGCAACTAGTTAAGAGTGAGAATTGATCCTTAAAATAAAGTGTTACCGATATTTTAAAACCGCATTTACCTTTACATTATATTTATTATTACACTTATCAGATTTATTTTTTTTACTTAAAAAGAATGTACAAATGACTCAATTAACTCCTAATTTGCTGATTATTATTAGTTGCTTTATAAGTACCAATAAACAGATAATATGTTATTAATAGGCACGCTAGTAAGCAACTACTTATTAGTGAGAATTGCTCCCTATACTAAAGTGTTACACAAAAAATGAATAAAGACCAAATAAATACACATTATTTGTTAATTACTAAATATGTAAACATGTTAATTTTCTCTCTGCATCTTCTTGGGGTAATTCATAGGCCAAAAAAGAGAAAACAAACTAAACAAAATAATAGAGAAGGATTTGATTGTGTGTTTTTTTTTGATTTACTGATTTACTAAACTGATTTACAATCTTAATACAAATATACAATATAATAGCATGAGGATGAGTGATAGTGTAAAGGATACTAAGCACCAGGGCCACAAAGGCCAGCAGGGTCATAAAGAGGCGCAAATGACCCATATTATATTCTCCCTGAGTCTTCGCCAGGCGGTAGGTCAGCGCAGACTGCAGACACACAAACAGCATACTGGTGGGGAAGGCTACCCCTGCTCCAACATAGTGAAGAACCTTGGCGTTATCCACCTGTGAGGAACACAGAGTACAGATTCACCAATCAAAACTACAGATAAGGGTAACAACATGTGGGTGTAGTATAGCTGGTGGGGAATCCATGGGGGGATTGTTCTGCATTTTCCCTTTATTTGAAGGGAGTAACTTTCTGGAGTTTTTTTTCCTTTCTAAAAATAGCCACATAACTAGATTTTTTATTTTTTTTGTTAGCTGTGGAAAAATCACATTTAGAGCCCTAACGGTTCAGTACAAACTAGAATAAACATCAGTTCAGGAAGGACTCATTAAAACCATGAGTCATATTGCAACACATTAAACTCATATTGAAAACATATGTCAACATGTTTTATAGACTTAATCTGTAATCAAAATTACTTGATTTAAAAAAAAATTGCTCACACAAGTAATTAAAAAGTACGTAAATAAATATTTCAGCTTTTCATTGTTTTTTTTTTTATTTTTTGTACTTGAAACAATGAAAGCTGGGTTAAAATGGTCAGTACAGTAAGCCTAAGTGGATCTGGTCAGTTATAAATCAACAGTCCCAAATTTGTCACGGACATATTGGGAAACACAAGAAAATAGCAGTTTATGCAGAATTTCCATTTTTAAAGCAGCAAGCTTTGCTGTGCTTGCCAGCATATGACTGACTGTGTGGTGTTTTTCTGGTCTGAACACTGAAGGCAGAGAAAGGGGAGTTCACAATGCCACATCACACATCACATCCAGCACCATCAGCAGCAGAGGGCAGCAGAACACCCACAACTACAATTAACTCCACTATAAACCACTCAAGACAAGCTCCCTAATAACCGGGAAAATCCATATCACGCTTTAAAGTCAATATCATGCATTAAAATGTACCATAATATAAGGAATATACAACATTTCTAAAAGAAGTCTCCTGTGCTCACCAAGGCTTCATTTATTTGATCAAAATTATAGTAAAACAGTGAAATATCGCAATTTAAAATAACTGTTTTCTTAAAAAACTACATACTAATTTCTTCCGGTGATGCAAAGCTGAATTGTCAGCATCGTTACTCCAGTACTCAGTGTCACATGATCCTTCAGAAATCATGCTAATATGCTGATTTGCTGCTCAAGGAACATTTCTTACTATTATCAATGTTGACAATGAAAAATGTTTCGATTGATCAATTTAAAGCCTCTTAGCTGGTTAAAAGTATTAATTTCTTTCAAAACATTATTGCATGGCACTCTATTTTTGCATAGTTTAGCAGCATACAATATGTCACTGTCCCTCAATCTTTCCCTTTCAATAACGCATCTGTATTTATTCTTTTACTTATTTTTTTTAACACACAAACAAAAGCCAAGTATCAAGTGTTGCAGGAGGAACTTTGGAAACTATAAATCAACTCCAGGCTTTGTCAGCGAACCACTGATTATCTCAGCAAATGATATCCTGTATGTTCCCCTAAGGCTAAGACTTTACTTCAGTGTCTAAATATTGAACCGCTGCTTACATCACTGTCATTATGACAAGGACATGTAATGTGCATCTCAGATTTAAGGACAACGATTAAAGCTCTTGAAAGCTCCCTAGTCTTGTGGAAACAAGCACAAGCGATGAGACTGTGATAATGTGACCTAACACACTTTGATGTATTAATCTGCTAAGAGAAAATGTTGGCCACTCACATTTCACCTTCAATGAGTTAACAGCTGAGTTAAAGGAATAGTTCACCCAAATTTGCTGAAAATGTACTTACTCTCATGCTATCAAAGATGAGTTTGATTCTTTATTGCAACAGTTTTTGAGTAATTCACTATTAAATCATTTGCTCACCAGTGGATCCTCAGCAGTGAATGGGTGCCATCAGAATGAGAGTCCAAACAGCTGATTAAAACATTACAATAAATCACAAGTAATCCACATGACTCCAGTCCATCAATTAACATCTTGTGAAGCGAAACGCTGCTTGTTTGTAAAAAAACAAATCCATCATCCATCAATGTGTTGTAACTTTAAACTGTCGCTTTTAGACAAAATGCAAATCCATAAACAACAACAATGCTTCCAGCCATCCAGTCCGTCCCTTGTTGTTCTTCGTGTGGTTTACTTGTGGATTATTATAATGTTTTTATCAGCTGTTTGGACTCTCATTCTGACGGCACCCATTCACTGCAGAGGATCCATTGGTGAACAAGTGATGCAATGCTACGTTTCTCTCAATCTTTCCAGATGAAAAAATCAAACTAATTTACATCTTAGCATGGCGTGAGGGTACATTTTCAGCGAATTTTCATTTTGGAATTAACTATTCCTTTAAGAAAGAGCACCTAATAACATGCCCAAATAAGACAGACATATAAGAGCAAGTTATTTTCTAAAGCCCTTGGATGCCAAATTAGCAAGAGAGAGGAGGGGAGCTCTCACATGGACTTGCTTTAACATGTGGTTGAATGCCTACCTTACAGGAAAACGTGTAGATCTCTTTATAGAGTTTGATAGAACTCAATAAGGAGGTGCTGTCAAATCCAAATCTCAATCGAATTACATAATATCTGACTAATTAATCAAATTTAAGTCAGGTCTTGGTTTTTCAGCATCTCAAGCTTGTCTTTAAGATGCTGTGCGAAGTTAAAAGTAGTTCAACTTTAAACGTTTAGTCCTGCTGGGCTCCATCCAGCTGTTTTGGAGACATGAACATGCCCTGTGTGAACAGCTCCACTCATTCTGTACTGTCTGCTTTCAGTAAGTGTTTGGCAAGGCATGTTGTCTGTAGTAGCAGTAATATTAGACTTCGCAAAAGCATAAAAGTGGTATTTCAAGCTTGAATTGGCACAAAAAAAGAGTTAATATTCGAGTCAGTGGCCATGATTAATTGCACATTTTTAATCACATCATTTTTTTCAAATAATATTAATGGTGTTAAACTGAGTGGCCTAATAATAAGTAATGGGATTTTCAATAGGTATTTCATTCATCATGTCCATGTGTATCTTTTCCTTCAGGGGCCCCTTCCTCTACTCTGGGAATCCAGAAGAAAAGATCTTCACAGGCTGGCAGAAGGAATCTACAGTTTGCTTTGGCAGCCAGTAGCTGTCAGACCATCAGGACCAAGACCAAGTGAGAAACTCTGTGCACAGAACACGCAACTACACACACTTAAACAGCCAAACACAGGAAGAGCCCCATGCTTCATTTATTCAGGATGATTCATCCAGTCCAATTCTGATTAAGAAACACACGTCTGGCTGTAGTTAAATGTTTATAGGGGACCACACAAGCATGCACATAAACAAACATTCACACTCACGTATAAAACATGCACACATGCTCACAGGAACTCTAGCAGTTCTCATGAACTCTAACTTTAGAGTCAGACTCTAACTGTAACCTCACAAATCACAGACCTGATTTCTCATAAGAACCCTGAAACCTGCCAAAAAACTAGATAATTTGCACAGTAATTTTCACCAAGGTTATGTGAGAAAAACACTATTAAATTTGGATGAGCTTAAAAGTACAACTGCAAAAAAACTACATTCACAGGGCTCTAGAGTGCGACCAATTTGGTCGCATGTGTGACCTAATTTCTCAATGGTGCGACTAAAAAAACTCTGAGGTCGCACCTGTGAGACCAGCCGTTCAAGAAAAAAAACATGTATCCGCGACTCTGAAAGTCTCCATGTGGTTTAACAACAGACAGACATTTGGCTCATATCGTGGTCAAAAACGTACAGGAATATCTGGACCACGGCCAATCAGAGGAGTCCGCCCTTCACTATCTCTGATTGGCCGTGGTCCAGATATTCCTGTACGTATGTGTATGTTTGAAAATGCGTGTGCTGCTGCAGTCAGACAGACAGAGAGAGAGGTTAGTAGAGATGCGCACAGTGTTGCCAACTTAGCGACTTTGTCACTAGATTTAGCGATTTTTCAGACCCCCTAGCAACTTTTTTTCCACAAAAGCGACTAGTGACAAATCTAGCGACTTCTTGGACAAACTTTAGCGAATCTCTGTGATCGTTGGTACTGCTGCAAAAGCGCGAGATCAGTGCACAGGCAGCTCTTTCTCTGCATCTGCTCTCTTCAGTGAGCGTCTGAGAGGAGCAGCCCGTTCAGTTAAAAGAGATATTATTGCTTCTCTAATTTTACATGCAAATATAGCCAAAATCACAGCACAGGAATTATCTTTGTCTTGTCTTATCTTGTCTTGTGTGTATTATATGATTTCATCGGACAACGGCTCAATAAAATTATACATTTGGATTTTTGTGCAGACTAGCTTCTTGGAAGCTTATGTATTCTTAAAGGGCTGTGTTTCAGTCATTATTTAATTTTCATCCCGTTGACTGACAAGAGAAATAGTAAAATATATAAAGTAAAAGTTTTATTGAGAATTTGGCTGCATTAAAATACAGTATGAGAACAGAGAGACAATTAGACAGAACAGGTGTTTTTCTCTTTAAATACTTTTTTTCATAATGTTTAGTGAAATTATTTGGTAGTCTGAGGTGGTATGGGGGCGCGGATTTTTTATAGGTTTAGGGGGCATGACTAAAGAAGTTTGAGAACCACTATTCTAGAGCATCCCTTCATTCAGACACAGTGGAAGATCTGATAAGAATCAGTGTAGAGGGGGGCACTAGAGCATCCTTTCATTCAGACACAGTGGAAGATCTGATAAGAATCAGTGTAGGGGGGGCACTAGAGCATCCTTTCATTCAGACACAGTGGAAGATCTGATAAGAATCAGTGTAGAGGGGGGCACTAGAGCATCCTTTCATTCAGACACAGTGGAAGATCTGATAAGAATCAGTGTAGAGGGGGCACTAGAGCATCCTTTCATTCAGACACAGTGGAAGATCTGATAAGAATCAGTGTAGAGGGGGGCACTAGAGCATCCTTTCATTCAGACACAGTGGAAGATCTGATAAGAATCAGTGTAGAGGGGGGCACTAGAGCATCCTTTCATTCAGACACAGTGGAAGATCTGATAAGAATCAGTGTAGATGGGGGCACTAGAGCATCCTTTCATTCAGACACAGTGGAAGATCTGATAAGAATCAGTGTGGGGGCACTAGAGCATCCTTTCATTCAGACACAGTGGAAGATCTGATAAGAATCAGTGTAGAGGGGGGCACTAGAACATCCTTTCATTCAGACACAGTGGAAGATCTGATAAGAATCAGTGTAGTGGGGGGCACTAGAGCATCCTTTCATTCAGACACAGTGGAAGATCTGATAAGAATCAGTGTAGAGGGGGGCACTAGAACATCCTTTCATTCAGACACAGTGCAAGATCTGATAAGAATCAGTGTGGGGGGCACTAGAGCATCCTTTCATTCAGACACAGTGGAAGATCTATATATTGTATTTATTAAATTATATTTAGACATTTATGAATGACATTGATAAAAGTTCATTTTAAACTGCATCTCAACTACCCAGACAGCACAAGTACATCTGTAAGACATCTGCTAAAGATCTGGGAAACATCCGCTGTGTAATCTGATAAACGTCTCAGAAGCAGTTTTACATGCATTTAATAAATCTCTATTTGACATTTGACTGGAAACATATTAGAGATGTATTGCAGATGAGCTGCATGTTATATTGCAGATAACACTCTTAAAAATACCTCTTGAATATGTAAATGCAGACATCAGATAGACATCTCTAAGATGCACATGTGTGATCAGGGTGAGTGCTTTACTGTCAGGTGCTGGTGCCACCTTCTGTAGAAATTAAAGGCACTGGTGCTGGTGTCCTTAAATGCTAGTCTGGAGCCCTACAATGGTTCTCGAAGTCAGAAAAGTCATAACAATATTAGAAGAATGTTGTCTGTGGTATATTTTGAAGGATTTTTTATAGGTTTAAGGGAGGGTTTGAAAGCACAGCACTAGAGCATCCCTTCATTCAGACACAGTGGAAGATCTGATCAGAATCTGTGTAGGGGCAAGTCTGGAAGATGTTGATGCTAGAGAGATGTGTTCAGCTGGTTTAGCTGAGGCCAAAGATCAAGAAGGATAAACTACAGGAGTTGGCCATCCGAGGGGCATGTGACTGTAATGGAGGATAGTCCATAAGACATTGAGCCATGAGGTATTCAGTTTGAAGCCCTTTAAAACACTTAATTTAGATTTTATTTTTATTTTATTTTTATTTCATTTATCTTGAGATGTTTTTAAGTTATTAGCTCAGTGAAGCACTTTAAGCACCATCGCTTTTTCAGTAAGTTATCCTTTCAAAATGGCTTTCCATGGCTTTCTAACATTTCCAGATGGAGAATATACCTATGAAATATAAGTTATGCATTTAGGAGAACAGCACATCTCAAACACATTAACCTGTTAAGCTGCACGAGGACGCTGACGTCCTGAATGCTCTTTGTTTGCACGTCATCGTTTACAAATAGATTAAATGAAAATTAATCTTGACAAACTATTTATCATTCTGAAGGTCTAAGCCTCAAGCATCGACGATAGAGCGCTGTTTTTCGATGGAAAGCTTATTAGGAATGTATTTGCTAAATTTGTGTAAGCAGTACACAACAAAACATCCATATTAATAATAAAAAACATTACTTACCAGCTTTGTATAATATTGCGTCACAAACACATCCACTGCTGTAAATCCTGGTTTAGTTAGAGGTAATAGTCCATGGAACAACAACACATCGAGCAGTTAGTCCAGCGAAGCAATAACGTTGTTATATGGACAGATATTCCTTTGTTTACGTCTCCTTTCTTCACGGACAGTTATTGTTTGTATCCGTTTTGGAATAGCTAATGCTCAAGAAACTCCATCTTGGTTGTTAAAAAACACATGGTTTTGTAGTATACAGTGTTACACATAGACTGAGAACCCCAAACCCCCAAAAAGTAAAAAAAAAAGTGGAAAATCGTTTATTTGAATTCTCGCGCTGGCTGTGACACACCTGTCATGTGATGGGGCGGAACATAGCGATCGTTTTTTTCCGCACCAACTCACAGAGCAGGTCGCGAACCCGGGACTCCGGCGTGGGAGGCGGGCGCTCTAACAAGGAACGCCAAAGGCTACAGCCGCTAGCGTCAGTCGCCAGAGCGCCTCATTTTGAGGTCAGGAGAGTGAGGTTTACACACCGCCTTTACTGGCATACATCCGTTACACATGGTTAGCTGAGTTTATTCCCATTAATAGAAATATTGAATGGGAAACATTTTGGGATAATACATTTCATGCATCCACAACCCCCAATCATCAATTCATCCATTTTGAGATTATTCACAGGGCATATTAAACCATGCGCACAAGACATATTATGGGTTTATCACCACATCCTTATAGTAATTTTTGTGGGCCGGGTTGCTTGGGCACACTGATGCATATGCTTTGGGAATGTCTAGATGTGCAAGATTTTTGGGATATGGTGCTTGATGTTCTGCACAAGGTCACCGGGATTCATTTTCCCAAAGATCCTGTTCTGTTATTGTTGAATGACAACTCTCAATTTCCTCTAAATAAGAAGGACTGTACATTTTGGTTGGCTGCCTCGACTGCTGCAAAGAAACTTTTAGTTCAACGATGGAAACCTCCTCATGACCTTTCTATCAAGCATTGGTTACATTCCTTACTTGAGATACTATATTTGGAACTGTCATCAGCACGGACCACTCATGCTAAACTGGTCATTTTGTCTATGTGGAAGAAATGTATATGTTCAGCTAGGGAGATCTTGGACATTTAAACAATCTCTATTATTTTTGTAGTTATTTTATTTATTTATCTGTATTTTATTTATTTATTTTTTTCATTCAAATTCCTGATCTGCGGTGGGTTGGAGGGAGGGCAGTAGTTGTCTGCTACATTTTCTTGTTGTTATAATCTACATGCTACTTTGAAAATAAATAAAAACAATGAATACAATTTTTTCTTTAAATATTCTGATTTTATTTTTAGTGGTCAAATAAATCACTTATATAATGTCTAATATTCTGTCTATAATAATTTTATAATTGGAAAACATACAGTGGTATGCATAATGACTAAAATAGTTTGTAGAACTCTTCAATATATTTGATAAACAAATATTTTTCCTAAAAAGTGTGTGTGTGGGGGCGGTCTATATATAGTCTCAGGAAAATCTAATTTTTCATGGTATATTCTTCAGATTTGAAATATAAACTCACGAGACGTGACTTTCAACCCATTACTTTTCTGGATTGCTCCAGGACTTATTTCATGTATTGTTATATGAAATACAATTATTATTTTTCATTCAGTGTGGTACACTTTTTAAGACACTTCAGTCTCTATAACTTTTTATCTTTTTGAGCATTATCAACTCCGGATGATGGATAGTAAAGCCCAAAGGGTCTTCTTTGCAAAGACACCAAAATTGTGTGTGTAGCACACTGAAGTCAGGAAATGTTATAATTTTAAGATTGGGACGTCTTTTTCAACTGTGAGTCCAAAAATCCCAAAATGGGGGGTGCTGGCTAACAGGTTAAACAGCGTGAGCAGAGTCTCTGTCAGCGGCACATGCAGCCTTTCTGTCTGAGTCGCTTTAAACTGAAACTATAGGCTACTATATTTTACCAGTTTTTTAAAGCCCATCATATAAAGCTTGTCACATGTTTAGAACAAATTGCATTGCACTTTCTCCGCAGCAGTTCAGTCTGTGTCCTCCGCTCCGCTAGATATTTTTTCAGATGTGCTCATATCAAACCCCTGTATATCGATAATAATGGTATTGCTTCATACCGTATCTCTTATAAAAAATATATTGATATATCGTACAAACTCGATATACCGCCCAGCCCTACTATCAAGTTATATCAAATTTCGGATACTGAAACAGCGCAGCCAGAGTTATATAACGTGACTTCCCTTTTTCCTGATGCTAATAATAAGAGTTTGCCTGCACCCTTGTCATCCTACACCGCAGCGGCGGAACGCTCCAGAAGGGCAAGCGGGCCTGCTGATGAGGTGCAGATGTGGCGTTTGGGCCACGTGCTCGTTCCTGCCTCTCCCGCCTGTCAGATCATGGTAGCTCTGGACTCCGTACACACAGCACATGGTACACTGTGACTCACTCACCCACATTTCCAGTAAACTTCCCTCCATTTCGTAGAAAATAGGAAGGATGAAACAATCAATTTTTCTATCCAAAAATATTTTGGGATTGAATGTTGGTGATGGGAATGGAATAAGTAAGTCTAAATTTTTAGTTGTCATAACAAAACAGTTAAAAACTAAATACTGAAAGGCTGGACTGTACTGTAATCAAGACAATTCAATCATCTGCAATTAAAGTCACTTTACAGAGTGCTGTTTACTACTTTTTAAATGTATTGAACATGATTCATTGGTGCACGTTATTCTAAAGAAATCATGTTTGAAAAAATAGGATAATCTCTGAAACAGAATTATCCTTTTTGGCCAAAGTCACTAAGCCATCTTGGCATTCAACTTCTTCCCTCCAAGCTTCTGCATCCATTTGAAATTCTCAATCAATTCCCAATGGATAAAATCAAGTCCCATACATCCCATTTTTCTGGTCAAATATTCCATTCACTTGGAAATATGTCACATTAAGGAAGTAAAGAATACCATTTCAAGACATTTAAGACCCCATGAAGTTACTTTACGAGAGCAGCGTTCTTTCCTATGTTGACAAATTTCCTACTAAACTAGAAGCAGGACATTTTGAAGTGTTTGTTTCTTAAAAAAAATTGAGTGCATCAGTTACATCACAACTACGAACCGTGATTTGCTAGAGACTTGCTGTTGCATTTCAGCTCATTTAAACGAAGGCCGGATTGGATCACAATGTGACAGGCAGTGGGCAGGAACGTTCTGTACACGTTTTCCTTGCACAAACAGAGGAGGAGGGAGGGACTTCAAGAGCAGACAGCTCTTTTTCTTTCTTTTAACAGCTCCAGACTACTGACAGAGGAAAACATCAGAGCAGAATGGAAAGAGGGCTGGCAAACGTGACCTAAAGGACTGCAGACTTCACATGTGGGACCCAAACATGGATCTCTCTGCTCAGTATACACTGTTGCTCTCCATACAGCGCGGGTGGTCCCGTATCATCACAATGACCTAACGCGAGTCATTAAAGCTATCTTCCCTGCTGGAAAGACTGAGTTAAACCAGCATGAATTTCCATGATGTTTTTCATGCTGGAGATGCTGCTCAGATATCATGATATTTCTGGAGAAGTTGGTAGAGGTGGTTAAAGGTTAGTTCACCCAAAAATGTCAATTCTATCATCATTTACTCATGTTGTTCCAACACTTTCCATCATACTCCAAACACAAACATTTTTAAAGAAACTTGTCCATCTATTCAAACTCCTTGCAACCAAAATGTTGAAGTTTAAAAAGGCCATAAAGAGATATTAAAGTAACCCAAATGAATTGAGCAGTTTGAGCATGTTAAGCATGAAGCAGTGAGGATCTTACACATCAAGCAAGTACGGTAGATCTTTTATTTACCATACTGAATGTGCTCTATAAGTGCAGTAATGTATGCTTATACAGTATGTGAATCAAAGCCTAAATTAAATCTGTTCATCATATACAGCGATCATGTTTCTTAAGTAGAATTACATTTATCCACTCAATTAGTGTGGATGTCGTTTATTATCTCGTGAACTTTTTATCAGTGTTTTGATGGAAGACTTTCAATAGAGGGACAGAAAACTCTAAGGTTTCATTAAAAATATCTTAATTTGTGTTCCAAAAATGAACAGATGGTTAAGAAACAAATGAGTAAAGGATGACAGAATTTTGTGTTAAAACATTTTTGATCAACCTCATCACACTTTATTTTAAGGTCCAATTCTCATCATTAACAAACCATTAAATCCAACTTTTGCCTCAGTAAGCTCCTAATTTGCTGCTTATTATTAGTTAGTAAGGTAGTTGGTAAATTTAGGTATTGGGTAGGATTAGGGATGTGGAATATGTTTATGTAGAATATGTACTTTATAAATACTTATAACAGCTAATAGTTGCATTTAGCATGCCTATTATTAACCTATCTAATAGTTAAAATGGGTCCCTAAGTTAAAGTGTTGCCGCTAACCCTTTATATCAATCCATCCCAAACCATCTCCGGACGTAACAAACAAATGCTTCAAGAGCCAGCTATTGGACTAATCTCAACAAAATGCAAGGGAGTAGCTTTGCTTGATTTAAAAATATTCCAAATATGCAGGGGAGCAGAACCAAAACAACTCTACGTCAACAACAAAATTGTTGATAAGATGAATTAAGTTCATTATGCTGCAAGGATGAAGGTTCAAGCCTCTTTTTTAACACCTGCCTATGAAAGTTAATAAGATATTAATATAACCCGCTTCAGTGAGGGATGGACAAACAAGTCTGAACCTGTGCTCCTACACATAAGATTATGCATTGCTTTTGATGGAGTAATTAAGACGCGGGTGTTTATATTATCAGGAGAAAGATTTGTCTCCCCCTTCTGTCTCTATGGCAACCGGCCCATAAAAACCTGCGATGCCCCCGTTGGCCGACTTCCCTACATCACTAGCGGTCTGGGCACTCGGCCAAACATTTCAACCGGCAAAGACGCTGTCGCCAAGGGCTCACGCCAATTCATGAATAAACGTAAAGGATGTTGGTTTCACAGTACTCAGAGGAGCATGTGGCCCTAGGCATGAGGGGCTTTATGAAGTCTGCCGTTTATCGTTCATCTAAACACTCTGGAGGAGGATCCAGTGTAGAACGGGAGTAAAGTATAACTCAAGCACAGGTATTCTCAAGAAATATTTAACAGTTAAACTCTAACCCAAACACCGGTATATATACACATGGACACAACTGCACACTAAGACTCACTCGTAAACACAAACACAGATATATATATATATATATATATATTGAAATAGTGCTAACAAACAAGGACTAGGTGTGTCCAAACATTTGACTAGTCTTATAAATCACCAGCTCTACAGCAGGTCATAACAGTATTTCTACAGGAAACCACTGTGCATAAATAAAAGCCTGAAGCCTATGAGAGTGCGTTTCCTCTTCTGCTGTCAAATGCTCAACCTGAAGACCCTGAAGAAAACTTCCTGTGCTGACGTGGAGCAGTTTTTGTACACAGTAAGTAAGGTTTATGCAAGCTGTACCTGGAAGTTGCCGACCATGATGAGTCCTGCACCACAGACCCAGCCGGTGGAGAGACTTGCTGTGTTTAACACACAGTTCTGGTTCTTCTCTATCACATGGGCATAGCGTAGCATCACTATCACCATCACTGAGAGTGGGAAGAGAACAAAACATATTTTATAAAGAAACACAATAAAAGACAATATCCCTTTTAAAGAGAAAATGAAAATACTGTCATTAATTACTCACCCTCGTGTCATTCCAAACCTGTAAGACTTTCGTTCATCTTCGGAGCACAAATTAAGATATTTTTGATGGTCTTACAGGTTTGGAACGACATGAGTTTGAATAATTAATGACAGAATTTTCATTTTTGGGTGACTTAAAAAATGAAATACAAATCAATGCAAAATTCCCAAAGAAAAGCCTTGCAGCCTTAAACAATGTGGCTTTGAAATATAGAACAGTTTGTGCCAATCATCTGGACAGTCTCCAACAGTCACTAAGATGTGCCTTGTCAAATGTGTATAACAACATTTAGCAGTTTTGAAACATTTAAGATTTCTAAAGTATGCGAGTTCATATTTGCATTCATATTTGGCAGACACTGTTAACCAAAGCTCATTCAAGTTATACAATGTTATCTGTATAAACATTGTCCAAAAGTAACACTCAATAATGGCTTTGGTGAGTACAAGCATGCGAGTAAGTGGTGTGTGCTATCCAAAACAATCGGAAAAATCTGTTGTGACATGCCTCGTCTTCTAATGATTTCAACTTCTCATTGAGAAATCTTCCACTGACGTACATCAAAGATGATACATATGAGGCATATCTATTTTTTTTCTCCAGTAGTAGTGACACTAGTCATAATAGTAGTGACACTAGTGAAGTAGTGAAAATACCCATTTGCCAAAATGAATACAATAAAACAGCGAAGCATTTTAATGTATTTGTGATAGGCACAGTTTCACAGAGAGACCGGTTCACTTATCTTAAGTAACACAATCACCAGGTTTTTAATGAACAGAAACAGCTAAATTGTCCAGTTATCATAATATAGCCCATATCAACCAATCATTATCCAAAACACTTGTCCTCTGTACAGTCACAGAGATGCTAGAGCCTATTTAGCCTATTTACTTAATAATTTTGAAATTTGAAATGTATTTATTTGATTAAAAGTAAAATTCTTAAAATATTATAACTATTTCGAACTGTTATATATTGTAATATTTTAAATGTGATGCAAAGCTGTATTTTCAGCATCATTACTCCCGTCTTCAATGTCACACGATCCTTCAGAAATCATTCTTAAATGCAGATTTGCTGCTCAAGAAACATCTTTTTAACATTATACAGTCTTTGCAACATTATAAAGCCTTCTATTATCACCTTTGATCAATTTAATGCATCTGAATAAAAATATAAAAACAAATCTTACTTGCTTCCAACTTTTGAACAGTAGCGCACCACACATTTTCAAAAAACAGTTTAAGGATATAATTTAAAGTACAAGTTAATTCACTCTCCTTTGGTTGTTTTATCAGATGTTTGTACAAATGAGTCATGAAGGCATGCAGCATGTTATCTTACTAGGTTAGCGTGAGCCAAAAATGAGACAGAAGAACAATAACCTCTTTACTTGTTTCCAAACCAGCGGTCCTCAGACTCACTGAGTCAGACTCACTCTTACAAAACATGATTTCCAGTATTCTTTGGACAAGAAAACGCTCATTGTTTTCCTGGAAAATCTAAAAATCCTGGCAATGTGGAAAGATGAGGAGAAAGTGGACAAAAGAGGGGCTTCACGGTGAGATCTCTAACGTAAATCAAGCTGCTGCAATCTGCTCTACTGTTTTACTGCTGGGTTAATACTTAATGAAAACTGACTGGGGCAGATGTGGCCCGTTAGAGTGGCAATGTGGGAGGGGGGTAGACAATAAACCACCCCTCCTTTCTCAGCCCAATCCACCTCCCAGAACACTCCTAGTCAACATTAAAGCTGTCATGACACGATTATAGTACTGAGACACTGCATGAAGGACCAAAATGAATTTACATGCTGGTTAGTGCTGGTCTTGCTCATGGACCACTATAGCCATGTTTCTAACCAGTATGGTGCAAGTCAACCAGCATGGTGAAGCTGGTTGATCAAGAAAGTCCTACTGGTTAAGCTAGATCAATTAGAGCTTACTGAGGACCAGCATCCAAAACAAAACATGCCGGTGACCATGTATGCTGGTCTTTTTTGGAGAAAGCTAAGATGTAACTACTGTACATACAAGATATGTAACTTTTGTGGTATTAACTTATTTAGGATGTTTGTTAAAACATGGGCTAGTTGAAGTTACGAGCATGGAAAAAACAAACAAGTCTGCAGGGGAAGATAATTAACTCGGTTTAATAAAATCCAGCTGAAACGGCACAACAGCAACAGAAATTGTGGGGTGTAAGAGTTGTTTAATACATTGGACTACACTGTCTTACCAAGCATCTACTGTTGACGTTTCCCCATGAATGGGCCCTCAGTGGATATGGGCACAGGAAACAATGGGAATTCAGCATAGACAGAAATCGGAAAATGGCTAAATATATCTGCTAACCGCGGACTAAATTTAAACTTTGTCTTCTTGTGCTCTGGACAACCCCAGAATCCCATTCTTCTAAAAGGGTGTAACAAAAGGTCTTTCCAACTGCCTGTCTGTGTATATGTTTGTGTGTACGTATGTTTGTAAGCACGGTTTCCAGGAAATACGTTCTGCAGGACACAAGACTGAGGACTCAGAAACATATGGTGCCCATTGGACATGGGCTATTATTATTTCTGCTGTGTAACTACCTCCACACTTCACAGACAAACAAAGCTATATGTTCAACTCCAATCAAACTCACTTTAAATTAATAGCAATGTTTAGCATGAAAACGTGCCTCTCTTGAGATAGATATTTCACATTTGGAAAGGTCAAGGCGAGTAATATGCCTTGAGTGTGTCATTGGTTTGGCATCAATATGACAGTGTGAGAGAAGGACTTCCAGACAGGGTGCTTGCAAACTACTGTTGTGCTTTATTCAGAACTGAACTGAATTTCAATTGAGGGATGCAGAATTCAATTCAAATTTGAAAGAAAAGGAAGTAGATTTTTAATTAATTAAATTAATAATTAATTAAATTAAGATAAATATTTTTGTGGTGGTGGATGAGGAGATAGCCCCCTTACTATGTAAAGCACTTTGAGTGTCTAGAAAAGCGCTATATAAATGTAACAAATTATTATTATTATTATTATTTTATAAAAGCTTTTTAAAGTCGAACTTTGAACGCTGGCTTGACAAAAAAAAAATGCGTCCCCACCCCCCAAAAAAAACAACATGTGGAAGATTTGCAGACAGACAGAGACTAAACTTTGAATTAATTCAAATCAGTGTTATTGTAGTATTATTTAGTATATACTATAATAGTATTTCTTAATATTTAACATGTTATTTTATATTTTCAGTTTAAGTTCAGTAATTTCATTATGTGCTTTTGTCATTTTGTTTTTTATTTGCTTTAATTTAGCTTTACTTTATTTGATTAATTTTATTTTTAATTAGTAATTTAAGTTAATTTAGTTAGTAGCCTTATTTGAGCAATTTCAGGACTTTAACTTAGTTATTTTATTTCAGTTAGTTGCAAGGGAACATTTCAAATCTTTGGTTTTTAAGTTTTTCATCTAATATTTATATTTAATTACATTTTTGATTTATTCCCATTAAGGAACACAATTTGTAATAGTTTTAATTACAATTTAATTTCCTGTGGGAGAAAAAAATCCTAAAAAAACGATGAGATATTCTATGATTAATGTGGATGAGACTGCTTTAAATCACAGGACAGAGACTCATCCACCAACCATCCTTGGACAACCCTTTAACGGGCAATGAGATGTGAAAACTAGATCTTGTGAAGAATATTATATGAGGATGACATGACGACTAAATCAGCACTCATAATGAATTTCAGTCACGTAATCTCCTCTAATTTCTGTGCATCTCTGCTCAGAGAAGGTTCCAGTTAGTAAGGGGTGAAATGTGGCGGAAATACTGCAGCTCAAACACATTAGCGAGACGACACCTGTGTATTTATGGATCATGGGTTTTCACCTTCGTGCAGCCTCAAGAGAACAAAAAACAGGAGATAAAAGTAAACAACGGCCCTGTCACAAGGTCTACGAGAGCCTAAACTAGCTTCGGTCAGTTCCTGCTGTGAACTCTCTCAACCCCGTTTCCCCTCTGTTAGAGCGCTACAGTGCCGAGAGATGTTTCCTCTAGTGCCGTGCTGACATCAAAAAAGCTCTTGAAAGCTCAGATTTGGGAACGCTGAGCATTACATAAGCCACAAGAAAACAATGCAGCCCTGGGGAACCGCTGGTCACCCTTGATCAAAAGGTCAGCATGAGTTTTTATCAGGCCATGCACTGCGTTTTATAAACTTTTTAGTGTAAACAACTGTATTAAGGTCCTATTTTCCTGGAACGGTGATGCGATAAATCACGTAGCATTCGAGGAGGTTTTGTTTGATAGTTGTGTTATATAAAACACAACTTTCTTGTATTGTTAGATGAACAACGGTAATTTCCTTGTGCAAACAGGCAGAGCCCGAATCTCCCAGCAGGAGAACACTCACTTATCGTTACACAGGGTGCGGGATTGAACACAACAATACAGCCCTTCAGCTCTCAGCATGAACACTGCCACCAGGCCCAGTCGCTTGGGTCAGAGGTCACGCTGAACCAATCATTCTTTACAAGTCTCTCCTCTCACTGACCTGCTGTATAGTTTGCCCTCAGCTGTAGCTGACAGTATCTGTGTGAAGTATAGCTCTGCTCACAAATGATACAGCTGAATTTATGTTCAGAGAGACCCATGAGCCAAGTTTTATGGCTATGACTCACCGGTTCTTTAAAAAGAAAAATATTTTTATTATTCGATTTAGCGTAAGCATCTAAATGTTAGCTATTAACATTTGTATTTTAAGAGATTTCTGTTCTTGTTTTTCTTCTTGGCCTCTGGTTCTTGTTTTTGCTGTGATTCAAATTCAATTCAGATCATTTCTGAAGATGATTCATCCTTCCTGAACAGCAACTCACTTGGCGTCTGATGACAATGTTTTGTAATGCGCGGTGACTGCTCAGTTTTATAAATGCTTGAACGCACATATCCACTTAGCTTTTTTTGAGTTGTGAAATACCAAAGTGACACGTAAACAATTGCTTTTCCGGGCCAGCTTTGAGAATGAGCAGTGTGTATAGTCAGCTTTTACATGATAATGTCTTCTCCTAAAAATGTGACATGAGTGAACATAAAAACATCCATAGTTTTGAAGACAGTTGGCCTTGTATAGTTCGTCAACCAGTGGCGGTGATATTGCACGAAGGCAAACACACTAAGCCTGTGGTTTCCTGAGCTGATTGCTGCCCAGACACTGAATCATTGTGCTACAGATGGGAATCATTTACTGGGGAGTTAGCTACAGATTGATCTGAAATTCTAAAATCCAAATAAAGTTCAGGAATGCTATAAATGAGAGGAAGACGGAAGTTAACGCTTAAAGGTGAAGTGTGCAATCTGCTCATTTTTAAATGCTTTCTCCTATCCCAGGTTAACATGCAATAAATATGAAAGAAAGGTTGATTTCCCCAAAAAGTGTAAACACTGAGCTCTATGTTTGAGCATAACAATTAGCTAGACACAAGTTTTAGGATGGCACTTTCTGTTAGTGTGATTTTTTTGTGGCTAAGGATTTTTCATAGCCACAATGTAAAATTAAAGGCAAATAATCGAGAATTTATTAATAGAATATACACGGCTGTTTAAACGTTTTTGGCCAATAGGTTTTTGTTTTTTCTTCAGAAAATTATACTTTTATTCAGCAAGGATGCATTAAATTTGATAAAAAGTGTCACATTTATGATGCTACAAAACATTTATATTTCAAATAAATGCTGTTCTTTTGAACTTTCTATTCATCTGAGAATCCTGAAAAGGAGTATTGTGGTTTCTATGAAGCTCAAGTGTTTTTAACATTGATAATAATAAGAAATAGTTGTTGAGCAGCAAATCAGCATTTTAGAATGATTTCTGAAGGATCATGTGAAATGAAAACTGGGGTAATGGTGCTGAACATTCAGTTTTGCGTCACAGAAATAAATGAAATTTAAAGCTGCAGTCCGTAAGATTTGCCTCTATGTCGCCATCTCTGTTAGAAACCTGCAATTGCATTTATTTGCTAAATTATTTGCCTTACGTGACCCACCTGCACCGGCACGGCTCCAGTGAGGATGAATCTAATGTTTTGAGGAGTATGTGTGGATATTCACTGTACTTTGGAAATCACAGAATCTAGCCTACGTCTTGAAAGAATGACCCAAATAAGAATTTTCACCCGATATTGTCATCTGAACAAGTAACAAGACTGACACTTTTGCTCTGACCAACTGAGGAAAAAAAATATTACAATAAATTGCGCTACAACGATGATTAAATCAAACGATCGGATAGCTCATATGACATCAAATTATGCGTAGTGTGTATTAGCGTTAGAAATAAATTATTTTCACCCAAGAAGCTAATTATTTTTCCTTAGAACTGGTTCTCTTTGAAATACAAAACTTGTGTAATCCCCTGTAGTCTTTCTGTAATCAGATGCGCATTTAAAACTGGAATATAATCTAATTTCAGTCACTTGTGTTTCATAAACACAAACCTTTTTGGATTACAATCCGCCATCAAAATGAAAAGTTGAATTATTCCAGTTGCTGTGAGGAGGAGGCTAAACGATGCACCACCTGCAGGATCCTCACGTGCGATATAGTCTACTAGCAGGGACAACTTCTTTATGTTTACAGACGTGACGTAATGACACGGATGCTTGCTCGAATTTCCCACAAATTCCTACCAGTACCACTCAAATTAAAAAACATTATTATAAGCTAACCGTTGTGAATCGGGCTAAGGTAAGGAGATATACTTAGAAAACTAGCCAGTTATGTACTTGCTCAAAAAATTATTTTGCATAATTTTTTACCAAAAAAAGTTCCGGACAGCAGCTTATTATAAAATAGAAAACGGCTATTTTAAATTGCAATACTATTTTACAATATTATCATTTTTACTGTATTTTTGATCTAATAAATGCAGCCTTGGTGAGCATGAATATTTCAAAAACATCTTCCTGACTTCTAAACTGTAATGTAAGTAGGAGTAAACTCACCCATAAAGGATCCAGTGCTGCAGATGAGACTGAAGAAGCAGCTCTCTGGAGGAAGTGTGCCGCATTTACTGTAGATCAGAACATCAGAACAGCGGTTAGATACGCAGAGTTCGCATACATGCACATTCCAAAGCAAAGGGCCCTGAGGGATGAACTCCTATTGGCAGCTGACTAAAATAGGCCTGTTCGGCTCTTGGGAGCACACTGGCAGCTGTGGGCAATTGGGAAAAAGAAAGATAGAGCTAGAAGAGGGCTTGAGGACCCTTAGCTTTTCTCACACAGCTGTCACTCTGTATGGGAACAAGACAAAAGATAAGCAAAGATAGGGCCTTAACGGATGAAAGACTGGGCCAGCACCACACCATGAAAGGAAATTGTCCTTATAAACACACGTAATCATTAATGAAGAACATGTCACTGTGGTATGAAGCCTTTGAAAGGAGATGCAAATAAAAGAGTAAACAAACGTAAACTTACAGGCAATCAGCTGAAAAGTGTTGAGAATAACAGACTCACTGGATCTCAACCAAAGATGTCAATTCTGTCATCATTTAATCACACTCATGTCTTTCTAAACCTGTATGGCTTTTATTTCTTCTGTAGTTAGACTGAAGAATCTTCATGTCTTTTCAAAACAAACAGTTTACTGACAAGTGTTGTTAAGATTTAAAACAATGACAAAAAACATCATAATAGTCTCATGAATGTGATAAATATGACTTTGAAACCATATGATAGTCTTGTGTGAGGGACACACTAAAATCTAATCCTTATTCATTGAAAATGATATTCAACTTGTCATTTTATGGAAAAAGACCTATACGAACATACAAATTATTGTTACACAGAAGTCAGTTTTTTGGGACATGAGTTATAATGAATTGACAGAATAACTCAAATCAACAGTAAGGCCATGTTCCCCTAATAAAAACTATCTGAACCAAACTCAGCTTTCCTAAACCATGTAGGTTTACCAAGTTCCAGCCAAATGAGCCTCTGCTGGATTACATGTAGCTATGCTTTCTATAAATAAATCACTGAGGTGTTGAGCTCTAGAAATGTGTATGCTGTTAGTGTGAGTGTGTGTGGATCTGACCTTTCACCCACTTCAGAGCACCTCTGGGCTCAGAACCACAGACTACAGTGGGTAGCAGTCAAAATAAACCCACACACAAACACACACAAATGCAGATCATGGACACACCCAAAGGCACACATAAATAAGACTTAACATATAACTCAAGTTCATACTCCATAAACCACACAGCTCTGAAGGCAAAGGAGACAGTCGGTCTATTGAACAGCTCGGGTCAAAGATCCCACAAGTTATTCCAGAGTCCACAATATATGCATTGTCAGATTTCCCTTTGATGATAAAATGCCTAGAAGAGTCAAATAAATGAACAACATGTTTCAAGCTAAAACTATCTCTATGTTCTTGCCCTTTTTGTCAGTTTGGTTTTTCCTCAGTAAGTTGGGAAATTCCTTTGTGTGGTGGACAAGTTGTAGCTCCTCTAAGTGTTTTTCTCTCAGCAGGAACAATGACTTGTAAAGGTGAAATACAGACTGAGGAATATAGAAATGACAAGCATGCAGAGGAAAGGAAGGAGTCGTGGCAAGAAGCATGTGACACAGACACTTCCTCAGGTAGGGAGGCGGGCTGAGAACGGCACTTTCCAGGAATAAGGTGCACTTTGGTATTCAATTACTTTTTTGAAGGCATTAGAAACACAAATTCCATATTTTTTGTAAGAACTATTGGATAGTTTCGAGAAACTGTTATCCAGGGCTATTATAGTTAACTGTACCTAAAACTATCAAAAAACATCTTTGTTACTTGAAAAAGAATAATGTTAAAACCATAATTATGATGTTATATAAACAATTTAAAATAGTAAACTAGAATAAATTTAAATAAATGTTGTGTTTAAAACATTTTCAACAGTTTAAAACGGTTTAAATTGGTGTAACTTACAAAAATACAAGAAAACTTACTATTACTGAAATTAAAATCAAAACAGAAATGATAAAAATAGAAATTAATCAAAAACATTTTAAAGTATAATAACATTAAATTGTAGAGTTGCCTGCATTTGTAAGGCGCAAGCATTCAACCCAGTCATTGCATGAATGTTTGTTTTTAATATTTTTCTCAAATTATTGTGAAGCATAAATGTATCAGTAATTACAATTAACCTTTAGTCCCAAACTAGCTAGGCCTTATAGCTTTATCTATAACCCTGTTCAATTGGTGCAGTTTTTTCTTGATGTTATTTCATACAGACCTTATGAGAGGAACATTATCCAGAGTACAGCACAAGGTTGGTCCCCTCTGCATCGGCAGATCCACGTCACATGACTGGTTATACATCCTGTAAACAAATAAACAGACGTGTTATTAATACACATATAGAGTTAAAACAGAGCCAAAACGAGTCCATCAGATCTGTGGGAGTCTACTTTGAGATACACTCACTGGGCATAAATAGTAATCAATCATATCAGACAGATCTGAGTGTATTCAGTAGGACATCTGTCTGTGAATTTGTACAAGTTACACGCCGCTGGCATTCCTACTGTACACTGGATGAAACGACCACAGTTACAACTCACTTCCAGTGTAAACATGTTTTGACAGTCACCATAACTTTGATCATACTACACCATGCAGAACTCAAGGCAATCATAATGTGGCTACACTTCATTACTAAAGCAAACACATCCCACACTACAGGACTAATGCTCCTCCCTCCAAGCGAAAAAAGTAAATGAAAGACCACTGTTGTTTCCAGAGTGTAAAAATTACCCAGAAATGCAAAGCATTTTAAAAGTTAAAGGCAGCCTGTGGGCAACGTTTCATTAAACAGACCAAATCTGATCTTGTTTGCTCAGCTTCAGCTCTACATATGACAACTTGTCAGAAAGTAAATTTTCACTGATATTCTGGGACAGTGGGTTTTATTCTAGAGATGCACCGATTGCGATTTTCAGATTTGACCTGCCGATACCGATTTTTGCCGATTCCGATTTTCTTTCTAAGAACTATAATTGACAGCATATACAAACAAAAATCTATGCAAATATCAACGAAAAATGATTTACATAATAAAATAAAATATAAAAAATTACAATTCCCCCAATCTGGACTAATTTACAGATTTTCTCTCACTTACACAACTCTCAAAATAAAGTGCTCTGTGACTGGAAAGTGGAAGATAAAGTTAACTTAAAATGAGTTGCTTTATGTAACGAAACAAATGTCATTACCCACTGTTTATAAATGGTCATTTCTTTCCCTAACCTTATTAAATGTCATCTTTCACCGTTTACCGTTCAAATGAAGTTAGTATTAACAAACTCTATATTTCCACTGCTGAGGAAACAGAAGCTGCTTCTGAAGTGGCATTAGATGTATTTACACAGACAGTTTGATGAAGCTGAGGTGCCATAAATGCATTTGCACTGCAAAAATTCAAATCCATAAATAATATAAGATTAATGTTTCACATATTTTTTTAAACATGCAAATAAATGTTGAAAAAAATGCAATGATACTTTTAAATATGACTAAACCACCAGTATGTGGCAGCAAATGTCTGTTTTCATGAGCGAGTCATTTATTAATTCAACAGATTCATTCAAACGGCTGATTCATTCAGAAACCAGTCAATTGGCTGTCGTTATGAATGGGCCACTGAATCATTGACTCACTCGATTCATTCAAAAACATGGATTCATTCAGCACCGAAACACTGCTGTGTGTTGATCAGAGACACACAACAGTTCTGCTGTGGCTTTGATCGGAACTATTTTTGTCAGTGAAATTGAGAAAAAAACTGTCAATATTTTGTCTAAAATCTAAGTCACTTAATTTCAACCTCTTGTTTATTGAAATACTATTGTATAAAATCAGTGTCACATTGCAATCGTGCTGATATTGTTATTCGGGGAAACATCATGGCCATCTAATGATGCTTACCTAAATCATATTTTATCAATCTCTTTTTTTTTTTTGCAGTATGCATCTATACATTTCTGTGAGTTACTTTGTGTGTCTCTCTCACACACTCCCTCAGGCTGTGCAAGCCTCATCTGGCACGACATCAATACATTATCAGTCACCGTTTACACTGAAAGCCATTCAAATTAGAATTATTCTCACGCGAAATGACATGTTTACTCACGACTGTGATATCTACTCTGAGTGTGCGCATGGCTGTGACGTCTCTGCCTGCGTTGCTGGAAATAAAAGGATCAGCTCGGAATCGGCAAGACGTGAGACTGTCCGGGCCGGTCATGCGAGAAATCGTCTGATTCCGATCACTGGCCGGTCAATCAGTGCATCTCTATTTTATTCATCACTCATTTTAATGATGAGTAACCCTCTGTGACCATCTCTGCTCACAGACCCACACACAGACGCCAATATTACTGCTTTGAATAATTAAAGCACAATGTGCCACCTCCCAAAGCCCAAGAGCAGCGCTAACACTGAAGTTACCTAGTCACCGCTATGCTCCATATGCTAATGTTTGACTAAAGCTCTCATGGTAAGAAGCACAAGTTAACCTGCGATTAACAATGAAAATAAACAGGACTCAATTTCTCACTGGCTAACACATTCTTGAGCCAAATAAAGTTAATGAGAAAGAATTCGGACACTCGTTCAACATCTCATATCAACTACATCACTCAGAGCAGATGACACTAGAAATGGAGAAGATATAAAGTCAGGAGGTCTCTCTCTGATGTGTGCATTTTAAAAATCTCTTTTCTTTCAAAAGATGAATATATGAACATCAGTCAGCAACATAATAAACATTTAAAAATAGAAATACTCTAACAAAAACCATACATAATTTTACAAAATTGACATTCAAAAAATACATTTGTGTTTCACATTTCATGTGTATTCTAAAATGTAACATTTAAAAAATATATATATATATATATATTTAATCATTAAATTAAAATATATAAACTATAACATATTCCATAGTATAATCTAATATAACAATTAATAAAAAACACTCAATAATATCTAGTTCAATTCTTACCAGTTGTCCACAGGACAGACATGCTGGTTATATAAGGCCATGGCATACCTGGGAAAATAGAAATGATGACACATTAGCCACACACAATATAATCAGTGAAAACCAAAATATAAGTTTTAAAAGAAGAATTCTAACTTTTATTTCATTCCTATTTGCAAGGACACATTTGTCTCATTTAAAAAGTGAATTTGTGAACATTTATTGTTGCATTGGTAATACTTTTCAACAAGGTCTCTTTTATCAACATAAGTTAATGCTTTCACTAACATGAACTAACAATATATGTTTACAGCATTTATTAAAAATATTTATGTTTATGTCAGTTCACATTGCATTATCTGATGTTGACAGATGCAACTTTTGATCTTAAAGTATTAGTAAATTTTGAGATTAACAAAAACATTAATAAAAGTGAAATAAATGCTTTAGAAGTATTTTTAATTGTTAGTTCATGCCAGCTAATGTAGTTAACTAAATAAACCTTCTAATGGTAAAGTGTTACCATTGCATCTGTACATGATAAACATCATGTAAACAGAATGGACATAAACAAAAACATCATGTCCTTAAACAATCTGTCTTTGAATGAAACCATGATTCTGTCAAATTTAAAACTGTTTCAAATCAATGTTCAAGTCAAGCTGACCACAAAGCCAATTTAAACCACTGATGTCTGAGATTACACAAAGAGACACAGTACAGGCCTAAGGCTTAGAGGCATGAAACATCAAATCCAGCAAGTTACTTTATTATTAAACATGACGCTTATGGACAGACAGAAAAACTATCAAAATATGCTTTGGTGTCACTGCAACAGCCTGAGTATTCACTGATAAAACCACAGTTTAAAACCATCATTATGTGTCATTCTTTATTCACGCTGATGCAACAAGGTCAACACCCTCCTGATCAAGTCACATCGACCCTCAAGAGATGTCAATGACCACAGGACCATCAGACAACGGTCAAAGCAAACGTCTGCCTACAGATTTCAACAGAACCTGATGAAAGAGCATTTCCATGCAAAGCAAAAGTTGCTTACAAATGAATAACGAGATAAGAAAAGCTATTAAGTGCTCGGTGGCATGTAAACACACACGGCACCTGCTGCTGGATACCATCTCTGTCCATCTTTATCCCATGCGGATCTCACTGATGATATACACACACAAACACATTTGAATATGTCCAGCGTAACTGCATCTGACAGCACGCAGGGTCAGGAGTGGGCTAAGCAGCAATTAGGTTTGTTTTCATCTCGAGTAAATGTGTGTGTCTGTGTCCACAAGAGGCAGATCACCTGTGTCTTGCACTACACTTAGCACAACGCTGAGAGAAATTACATTTGGTAAACAAACATTCTGCCATCTGCCCTGGCTGGTGTTGTGAATAATCACGCAGGCTGTTACCAGGTCACTCTCAACATCACAGAGAGTCACACAGGCCTTCCTCAGAAAACACAGTCTGGATACAGAGTAGCCCTGCTCCCGCTTAGAAACCCCAGCACATCTGCTCACCATAAGATTTGGGTTCGTTCTTTGGAATAACTCGTGACGGGAGTTGATATAGACTTTTTTTGGCCTGCTTCTTAATTTTTGTTCTTTGACGGTTTCTTTCAAAGGGATAGTACACACAAAAATGAGTTTCCATCATCATTTACTCAAAATCATGTCATTCTAAAGCTGTATGACTTTCTTTCTTCGGTGGAACATAAAATATAATTGAAATAATAAATAATGTTGGTAAACAAACAGATTTGGTGACCATTGACTTCCATCGTATTAACTAAAAACACTGTGACACTTCTCAAAATATATTCTTTTACGTTCTGCAGAAGAAAAGTCTTACACAAGGGGTGAGTAAATGACAGAATTTTAAATCACTTAAAATTAAGACTTAAGTTAAGCCCTGACGGAGGTTTATAGTATTTGCTCATTTCCAAGTCAAAACTAGAATGGAAATACTAAAGCGTAAAGCAAAAATTATTTAAACAATATTTTAAAAGCAAAGAAGTTGCATTTTTCAACATCAAACTGATTTGTGTAAGGAAATCAGTTTTATTTATTACTATTGTTTTTTGTCAATTGCAAAACACTGACAGATTTGAGAGCACAACTAAAAATGTGTAATGGGGACGAAAAGTGCTACAAACTAATATGCTACGTTATAAAAAATGAATTGATGCATAATATTTTTCATTCTATATATTTTCAATGTTTGAAATTATATACTGTGTGTTTTTAAAACAATAATTTTATTGTACAAAAATCTTGAAAAAAATGTATAATTTCCACAAAAATATTAAGCAGCAAAACTGTTTTCAAGATGGATAATAATAAGAAATGTTTCTTGAGCATCAAAGCAACATATTCAACTAAGACAGTACTCTCCTAAGAAAGAGGCTCTGTTGAATGCTTCATAGTCTTAGAAACATGTTTTAATTAACGAACCCTCTTCTAACTACTTATTTCTGATTTACGAACAACCTCCTAAACAGATGGCAGGCTCCACCAGTGTCCATACCCCCTCCATGCAACATCATATACTCCGGTCATTCACAATTTGTGCAGCACATCTACAGCAGGTATATGTAAGTGTGAGAAATGAATCAGAAAGAGCTTTGGTCCAATCAACCAAACCTGATCTAATTGGAAAATCAGGCTTCATCCCCAACCAGAGAGGCACAATGCTAGTATTTCCAAACCTTTCATCACAAACACAAAGGACACAGATGTAGCACTGACCGTTTCAGCTGTTACCGTGCACAAGCTTTAAAATATAAAGCCTTTGTTATGAATACATATTCTCAGTGTTGTTTGCATAAACAATGAGTTCCACGCTGCAGGGAACAGCACATATTTGTGGGACTATTCAAGTCTGTGTGACGTTACCATAAACAACAGCCTCAACGTATAGTAATAACGTCAAGTGGAAACACAGGGGCCTACGTACTACTCAAAAACAGCCTATAACTGAGCGTTTAACTAACAAAACGTACATTTTGAAACAATTCAGTGACTATTCAGCAAACAGTTTCAGTTGTGCTTTGAACTGTTAGTGGTTGTTATTTTTGGAAACCATAACTCATTTCTTTTATAGGTCATAATTAGAGGTTTCATTTTCAGCTTTGAAAACATGCCCTTTCTTGCACAGATAATGGAAGAAAACGTCTCTAGAACGGGACACGTTTAGTCCGTGTTGTATCGGGAACTTCTCCCAGACCGTCACTACAGGAGTCATGAAAAGAATAAACCAAACGTTCTCCCTCTGGCATAGTAAATGAGAAGCCGCTGATGCTGCTCTAACTTGCCCTGCTCTGTTTTACTCACACAGGCTTTATGTAACCACCTCAGTGACTCCAAACTCAAGGCTCTACAGGAGAGGAAGGGGATCTTGAACTCTCTTTTGAAACAGGGCGCCTGCAAGCATTCCACGGGAAGGAAGTAGGGACAAGCAATGAGACGCCAGCACAACACCTTCAAGCAAATAAAATCACATAAAAGGTATTCCACATCCACTTGATCACATACTTCCAGCAACTGTGATCACCCATGAAGTTTAAAAACTGATTTCCTTTAAAATGACTCTTCAGTCAATCACATGCCAGTTCATGCACCGCTCTCTACCTGAATGAACATCATGGGTTTTCTCTCATTTCTGTACCATGACGAATTTACTAAAAATGACCTCATAGTCTTCAACATTTTTCAGGCAAGATTAGGCGAGTCAGACATGGGCAACTTTGCAGATTTATGTATAGCCCACTCCTCAAAGAGTAGGTTCAGGACTCTGACTATAAATTCTACTGAAAGTGGCTGCATTTCAGATGTGTTGGCTCGTGATTTAATACATGCCTTTCCACAACAAATTATGCTCAATTGAAAACTGCACAAATCAGAAGCAGCTTTGAGGTGCTCCAAAAAAGAAAATGAAACTAGATATATAATTTTGGGAGAGGTAGAAGACAATCTCTGTATACTATATATATATATATATATATATAAAACATTTTAATGCAGCAAAACATAAACTGGCTTCTACATATTCTACATATACCAGGAACTGCTCTCAGAATTTGTTCCGACAAGGTTCTCTCAAATTACTGAACAAAAGTTATACAAATTATTCAATGAAATATTGCCATAATCTTTGCAAAACCAAGACATTTTGATCATTCAGAAATACAATTGTATAACTTAATGGGTATGTTAGCAAAACAACCTTTTTGTTAGCTGGGCACTGGTTACATCACACTATTAAAACAATCTGTAACAAATCAAAGCTACATCATTTATTCTTCCAGACCATAAAGTTGCAAATGGACCAACACTGTAAAATAAACACTGTTGAATTGGTGTGCATCCAGTAAAAAATCAAACTAGGTTGAAAGTTATGTAATCTATCAAAGCATACATGACACCTGCACATGTTATCAATAATAGGTATGTGTCCAGACGAGCATGATCCATATACATATCGATATTCAAAGCATGATCGTTTCATATGACATGACATAAAATAGACTTACACGACCCATATTCCAGTGATGGTCAGAGCTGGGAGGCTGATGGGTAATATCATCCACAGAGACATCTCCTGCACACGATCCTCTACTGCTCCCCTCAAAAAACCCACTTCTTTCGCCTTCGCCAGCCTGTCTCCCTCTGCTCATCAATGTGCATTTATACTTGTTGCATGACCCCAAACCGGCTTATCTTAAAGATCATATCTGCAATATAAAACAAATAATCACTACAGTGACAAAAACATGATAAACAGTTCCCTAGACTGTTACATGGCATTCTGCATATGTGATATTGTAATGCACCATGCATACCTGTTTGCCAAGCTGTGATATTAGCAGTATTCGACACACTTTTGTAAATATTCTTAACTCGTAGTTTATATCTGTTATTCTGTCCATGCTCTTCTCTGGACCTGTAGAAACTACAGAACGTTTCGTTGCCTACAATTACTGCTGAAAAGCTGGTCTGCATTTGAATGAATAAACTTGACTATAACTGAAAACTGTAAGTCGCTTAAATGTATAAATACATCCTTTAGGTATCAAGGCAAAATGGCCGATTGAAGTTGCAGTTAAACGTAATTGTAACATCCGTGTGTGTAGTGCATGTGTGGACACTGTATCTCACCTTCCCCCTGTGATAGGGGACCGCAGACGCGTCTCCCACCTTTGTTAAACCCTCAGACAGAGCGCAGACTGTTCAGAAACGGGCTGCATCAATCGCCAGTGACCGCTACAGGTTTGTCGTTATTCCTCAAACGTCCAAATGACAGCGTCTGTGTAAAGTTCCTTCGCTCTCGCTGTTTTTCGGCAGATTTGTGGTGCCTCGCTGCTCTGTCTCGTGCCGTGTCCCGCCGAGTGGACTGAAGGCGCTTAAAACAGTCCAGCTGTTCGCAAAGCTCCGCCTCACAACACAACACACACACACACACACACACACACACTACAACATCATGAGACACTGAGAGAGAGAAAAACATCCTGATACACTGAGAGAAAAAAAAACTTCCTGATACACTGTACAAAATGTTTGTCATTTTGAAGTGAAACGATGTACAAAAACCGCTAGAGAGACAAACACAATCTGTTTACGTACTGTATGTTTCCATATAGCCTACACGGAAACTAGATCTAGATACAATAAATATAAAAGAGATAACAAATTATTTAATTTACAGTAAACATCTATATTACATTCAACATGTGTTTTTAGAGTTATATGTAGGTCAGTACTCAGTGTTGGGGAGTAACTAGTTACATGTAACGGCGTTACTTAATTAAATTACAAAAGTAATTGTAATCAGTTACAGTTACTGAGAAATATGTTTAATTAAATTACAGTTACTTATGAAAATGTTAATGATTACAATTTTCATCCACACCCACATACAGATTTAACTGATTTATTTCCCAAATTGCATTGACTGCTCTAAAATATGAAATAATGTTTCAGGAGTTTAGGACACAGAATAGGACACTTATTCGATAACTGTTTTATTTCCTGATTCGGTTTATGTGTATACTTTATTTCTTAAGATTAACTGTTTTTACCAAGGCATTAGTTAGATGCCAGTGTTTCCTAAGATTTGATTTCAAAAAGAGTATCTGTAAATAGTTGTAATTTTTTATTTGAATCATGGTTCATAAAAAGCCTAACTTAACAACACTACAAATAATTTAGTTGTTGAAATAGCCTAATTCATTACATTTAATATGTACCATTACAGTCTTTGTTGGATGGAGAAGTCATTGCTACATTATGTGAGATAGGTAGCTAGAAGTGACCATTTGATGTAATGTCATGACATACTTGCTGAGAATTATCTAATTAGGTTAATGATATTTAATTTGGCCGTTCTTAAATATCAACTTTGATAATACACGTCCCCAACACTTTCAGCCATCTTCAACATGTTATTCATGTTACTTAATGTTAACTAAAATTCAATTTTCCTTTCCACGCAAATTGTTATGCTAATTTGTAATAATAATAATGAAACAAACATTAAAAGGATAGGAAAAAATGCTACATGTAAGTGTTTTCACTAGTGGTCAGTGGTCACTGATTTTGACCGGTGTCTTGAATAATTATCAATTGCTTATCATCTTGTCATCTTCAAGTTAGAATATCTGCTTATTTTCTTCTCAAACTTATTAAACACCAGTAAAGTTTCTGTTTAGATGAACTATGTTGACCTAACTGCTGATGTCTTGAAAAACTGCGCAATGAGTGCAATGCTTTTTATAGGCCTCAGACATCATTGCATCAAAAGTTGAGCTACCTCTGAAGTAAACCATTACAAGTGACAGAATAAGTTAGCTAAACAATCTTGTTGAATGAACATAATATGATTATCATTATAAAACGTAAGTCTAGTCTATGAAATGCTGCTGCTTGTATTTAATAAAGTGGTTGTACATCCTGATGTTTTGTTCTGCTACAAGATATGCTATGCATGATATAAACACCTACATTGGAGTTTTAGCACTGGTAGTTCTCCTCTGATTAGATGTGCTACTGGTGTTGTAATGTTCAATGTATTACTCATCTTGTCTAAAAAGTACTTTTTATCAGACAAGCATCACAGCTGATATTATTATCCTGCTGCAGGGATGGTCACATTTTCAGAATAGCTGTTACCAAACGTATTCTGTCCACAGAATAGCCTACTATGAAAATAATATTCAACAATAAATATGGTTTGTAATTAAACACTGTTTCTATTTCTACAAATTGCCATAGCAACAACCAATCTGAAGAAAACGAGCCTAATCAATGTTTACATTGCTGCGTGTTTCTTCGCCATCTTTTCTTTGTTCTTTGATGGTCTGACGTAACCAGCTGACGCTATGGGCAAATTATGAAAATAATATTCATGGATAAGAACGTGGTCAGAAGAATGAGTGATGTATGAGTCATAAAAACAGACTTGTGAATGTAGATATTGATTGTGAAAAGTTTGTTTCATTTGAACATATTAATATTATATGACAATGATGACTTAGTCATATCGATTAATTGTAATACATTTTAAATGTGCTAATGTGTCAAATAAAAAAGTTGCTTACCTCACTTTTATTAAGAAAAATAAATCTGATAAAATCTCAAAAAGTTTGTAATGGCTCCATCTAGTGGATGTGTTTTGAATAAAACACATGGCCATTACAAATAGTCGTGCATTTTTATTTTATTCGAATCCTTTCAGATATGTAATGAAATACATTATTTTCGCCGTGTATTAAAATACAATTATACATTATTGTCTTATGTTGTAACTTGTAATGAAATCACAACACCATAGCAACACAGCATACAAAAAGATTCACAGTTAACGTTTTCTTCATTTGTCAGATATAATATTCTATAATTCTACTTCTCTGTGTAACATAGAACACACAATATACCCAGTCTCCGTGTTTCTCATGGGGTCAGGGTGCTGGTATAAAGCATTTTGAACCAAGAAATAACTAAATCAATCAATCAATAAGCTAATTTATGCATCACACATGAATAAATATCAGTTTTTTTTTTTTAGGATCGCCCACTGCTGATAGTGAAAACTGATGTTTATATAGCCACTGATATAGGCCTACACATCAGAATGACTGTCAGTGATTCATATTTTAAATGCCCAGGGAAGGAAAGTAGCTCACTTCCTTTTCTCACTGAATTGACTAAAATGATAAATAAGATACAAAGCATATGGGAGAACCACAATCTGATCAATATTTAGCAAACCGATTTTACTCTATAATTACAGATGTACTGTACTCCCATATCCCCAGACTCCAAGGCCAGGGTACAGAGGCTCATTGAATTTAGCTTGAACCTTGTGCAAGAGCTTCATGGTGTCAGACACACTGTAAAATGCCACTGTCCCAGCCTCGTAATCTACATACACCCCTATCCTGGAGGAATCGGGGACAGTTATAGCTGTGCTTTTGCTGTTATGTACAAAAGAGTACTTGGATTCAGAGCAGTACAAACTCCAAGACTTCTCATTCCCCCCAAAGCTGCCAGCATTATCATTTCCTTTCCTCTGAATCCCCCTGTAAGTCACAGCGATGTCTATTTCGGTGCCACTCCAGTCCACTTCCCAGTAGTAGCGACCGCCGGCCAGACCCTCCTTACAGAGCACCTGCTGCCAGTATTCGAAGCGATCGGGATGCTCCGGGTATGACTTTGGCTCATTGCTCATTCGCACAACCGTGTTTCTGTCTGACAGGTGCAGGTTTGGATGGGCTGTTGAAGGATCTATTGAGAGCTGACAGGAATCTAGTTCAAGAAAGGGTGTTGTTAAATCAATCAGCATAAACAAATTTGTTTATGTAGCACATTTTCTTACTGTTGATTATATTGATATTAAACTTACATTCTAAAAACTCCTCCCTTTTTGCAGGGTCCAGAGTCTGGAGAATTTTAACCTCCTTCACTGCAGATGAAAAGCATGTGTAAATGTATTATATAATACATACATATATACATTACCGTTCAAGAGGTTGGGGTCAGTAAGATTGATAAAAAAAAAAGATTAATACTTTTATCTTTTGTTTAAAAAGACAGTAAAGAGGGTAAAGATTTTACAAATAAATTATATTCCAAATAAAAGCTGTGCTTTTGAATTTCTAATTGTTCAAATAATAAATAAAAAAACACTATTTCATGGATTCCACAAAATACTACTTATTAATAATTCAATGTTTTCAACACTGATAATAATGAAATGCTTTTGAGCAGCAAATCAGCATATTAGAATGCTTTCTGAAGGATCGTGTGCAACTGAAGACTGGAGTAATGATGCTGAAAATTCAGCTTTGATATCACAGGAATAAATTACATTCAAAAATATATTAAAATAGAAAACAGTTTATTTATACATTTGTAATAAAGAGTTTCAAGCACCTGCTGATGAGAATTTGTTCAGTTCTTCTTTGCTTATGTCTTCTAATTGCACTTTCAGGTCAAAGATTGCTTTCTTTGTATTTTCAAAAGTGTGATGAGGTGCTAATGTCACCTTGGACAAGTCTTCATATCCAGAAGGAGCAGAAAGAGACTGCCAGCTCTAGGAGAAAATAAGCATGTTATTTAAAGGACTGTTTAGTGAAAATGCTAATTCCTTGTGGGCCACAGTGCTCTTCAACAATACCTGTAAGAAATGAATATGATCATCAGATTGGGACAGCTGCTCCAGGTCATTATGTTTCTTTCTCAGTAATGTGATCTCCTCCTCCAGCCGGGCCAGGTGTCCCTCTGCACGTGTCAGCAGAAGGGTTTCCTGCGCTCGGATCATCTCCTTCACTTCTCCATGCCTCCTCTCTAGTGCCCGCAGCAGTTCCGCAAAAATACGCTCATTTTCATCTAGTACACTCTGAGATGAATGCTATAATGAGAAAAACACCATGGATGAGACAGGGACTATTTGTCTTTAACCTGTCAAATGTTTTCTCTCATTTAAGACATGGAACAGGTGGAACAGAATGACCTTTTGGGGTCCCCAAAGTACCTTTTAGTGAACCGTTTTGAAAAGAGCCCTATATTTCTTACTGTGAAGAGCATTTTAATAATCTTAAGAACCTTTTTTCCACAACAAAGAATCTTTTGTAGAATGGAAAGGTTCCATGGATGTTAAAGGTTCCATATGGAATCACTGATGCCAATAAAGATCCTTTATTTTTAAGAACACTTTACAATAAAGTTCAACTAACATTAGGTAATGCATTAAATATCACAAACTAACAATTTACAGTGTTTAATAATCATTTAATTTATAATCACACCATTCATTTTTAATTAATGTTTATTCATGATACTTTAATTCATGTTAATTTGCACATCCTAAAATGTTGTAAATGCATTAGGATAGGTGCAGGAATCCCCAAAGTTTATTTTCAATTAAACCCATTTAACCAAAAAGATTTACTTGAAGAATCACCTGAGATTATAAAGCATTTTTAATTAATGAACAACACATTTGTTCACAGTTCTCAGTGTTGGTTAATAGTACAATGAAGTTTTGTTTTTGTTGTAAATATTCTATTTTGATTTTTTAATGACATTTTTACTTTTAATTAATTATTATCTCTTCATTAACTCAAAAACCCCACTTTGGGAAACCCTGACCCAAATTGCATTAAATTAATTGCATTCAATTACAACAAATTAAACCTCAAAGTAGCAGCAGTTTATTTAACAAGCAATTAACTAACATAATAGATATTAACGGAAATTCCTTCCCAATCATTTTCTAAATTCCTCACTTTTAGGGATGCCACTGCCTGCCTGAGATCTTGCCATTTCTTTATCCTTTCTTCAATTTTCTGCTGTGAAGCCATCAGTTTAGATCCAAGCTGTTTCTGTTTAAAAAAAGCACATTTGTGAGACATGACTGGTTGATTCTCTCATTGTGAGAAAGCACTGAATGTATTGACGATCATGATTTAGTTGAATTGAGTATCATAGACATTATACGCTTCTTCATGGCAGTCAATGTTCTCTCAGCTGATAAGCTCACCTGCTTTTCTGTTCTCTCAGCAGCAGCTGAAACAATATCATGTTTTTTGTGTTCCTCCATGATACACAAAACACAAACGCATGCTTGGTCAGTCCGGCAGAAAACCTCCAAAAGTTTATCATGTTCCGCACAGATCTTCTCACGCAGTTGCCCTGTCGCTGCCACCAGTTTGTGCTTCATGAGAGCTGGATACTCATAATGAGCCTGGAGATGCGTCTCACACAACGAGGTTAAGCATGTCAGACATGACTTCACTGCTTTGTTCTTCTTAGCCAGACAAAAATCACACAGTACTTCTCTAGAGCTGTTCCGGCTGCTGGAGCTGCTGTATCTTCCAGACCGCCGGGGTTTTTCCAGAGTGCTGTAACGGCTTTGGTTTGCTGTACTGCTCCGAGACATGTTTAAACTCTCTCGGCAAATGTAGTTTCAATGAAACTGTACCGACACATGCATTATATAGAGGAATGTGAAGCATGTGATAAACCAGTTTACCAGGTTAGGGTGACACCTCCTGCATAGGTGCGACAGCTGATGTCAGAAGCAAATATGTGAATTTTGTAACATACACGTTGTAAACATCTTTTACACACACAAGGCCATTATGTTGGTGATCCATAATGAGGAGTAAAAGACTGCGGTTTCAGCTGTAAATATTTGATGTCAGGCTCAAAAAGCTGTTTATGTTTCCTCTAGTGAAAACTTGATAAACAATGAAAACTTGATTTCTCTATATATAAACGTTTGACTGTTGCAACACTGAAAAAAGTACACTTCAATTCATTTCCACATGCAACGACTTAAAAGTAATTAAAACACACACACACACACACATATATAAAATACATAAAATATATAATGTAATACATACATCAGCACTCATAGACTATTTAAGTAAAAACTTCACAAGTATCATCATATCATCGATATGAAAGCCCAAAAATATATATTAATAAATGTTGTTTTCTTTACATTCTTATATGAACTATGATCTAAGTTCAGAGAGAGACAGGGGGAGAGAGAGAAGTGAATCTCCTAATGGGTAATCAAGTGAAAAAGAACAAACTACAGTAGGTTGGAAATTCAGCTACAGGGTCATCATGCACACAATGAGGAACTTTACCGTTGCTATTTCTAGAATATTACTTAATAAATCCACACGTCAATGTTTCCAGTAACACTTTTATTAGAAGTGAGGCTTGAATTTATTTGACTGCAAAAAAACAATCCAAAAAACAATAGTGTATAATATAGTTCTGTTTAGACTGTATTTTCACTTATTAATGTGTGCATGCAACTTTCACTTCGCACCTTTGGTTCAGGAGAGACATGCATACCAAGAAGAGCTGAAAGTGTGCAGTATCCACAACACATGAAGCATTTCAGACAGTTTGCCTTGTGAAAAAATGACTGAAATAAATAAATAAATACTAAGTCCACTTTAGATTATTTGTTTAAACTTAAATTACACACATTCACATACATATATGTCTAGATTAATGATCTAAAATAGCTTTCCTGAGGCATATCCAGAATCTCATGTTACTCAAAGGGTCTCTGCTCCACTTTAGGTATGTGTTCTTTTTCAGATGCTTATGAAGTCCAAACACTTTCTTAGTCTTTCTCTCTTCCACATCTTCCAGAATTATGATGATGATGTTGGCATTGCGTTCCATCATAAATCGAGATTGAGCTAATTCAAACTCAAAGCGACACCAGTCACTGTCAATGAAGTGTTGAGACACAACCACAATGATTTTACGACTGCCCATTATTCCTTCATCGATAATGTTGGAGGCGATGGACTTCCCTGCTTGAAAGTCCCGCATATGAAGGCAAAGCTGAATAGGTGGAACACCGTTCTCCAGATTCTCCATCAGTTCATTCATGACCCAGACTTCATCATAGCTGGAGAAAATCACAAATGCGTCATAGGAACATTCTTGTGGTCCTGGTGATCTATATCCTCTCAGTAGAATACAGCAATACTGAAGATAAAACTGGAACCTATAAACCAAGAATGACAAAAGAACTACTACTGTAACAAAACATACAGATAAAACAATTGTGAGTCTTTTCTTGTGCACACAGCTGTCAATGTCAAAGTCTGTTGCTCTAAAATCTGAGGTTTTACAGAAAATATTTTCTGGTTGCTTCAAAATGTTCTGATTTTGTAAAATCCACAAAATAAAATCTGTCTGGGAGCAGGAGCAATCGATGGGGTTAGAGGACAAATCAAACTCTGAAAGGTTTGTGGGTAACGTTTGGAGAACATGAAGTGGGATGCTAGTAATGCTGTTTTTATCGACATAAAGAGATGTTAATTGTTTCAGGTTTTGGAGGGCCAGAAAATCCAAAATCATCAATTTGTTTTGACTTAAATATAATTTCCTTATTTTCTGGGTGCCAATAAATGATCTCCTGGAGATGTTTTCAATGCCACAGTGTGAGACGTCAAGAACCTCCAAACCTGTTAGATTTTGCAAGAGGTAACTCAATGCATCGCCATGAAAACTGTTTCCCTCCATTTTAAGCACAGTCAAATTGTTCAGGCCATGAAAAATGATTTGTCTTGTTAAAGTAATACTTGTGTAAGATATATCCAAATACTTTAAATTTTTCAGACCATGTAAAAATCCAAGGTAAAAAACTAGGATTAGTTTTGTATGGTGGAGGTCCAACACTTCAAGCAAGTCTAATCCAGAAAATGGGTTATCCGCCAACCCTATCTCTGAATTTTGACTAAAATTCATGAAATTAATATTTGGTGTCCTTTGAAAAAACTGGGCACAGCAGTCTTTTAAAATCAAACAGTTTCCACTCAAATCTACAAACTGAAGAACAGGCAAATCACTAATGCCATAAAAGGTCATGGGTATATTGTTCCTCACCACTAGTTTTTCTAAGCTAGGTATGTGTGAAATCAATGGTACAGCAGATAAGGAAGTGGGGCCTAAATACAGTTCTTTAAGACGATGAAATGGAATATATTCCATCCTTTTAATATATCCTTTTTTCAATGTGATTTTTGTCGCATTGATCATACAGCGGAACAAGTGCATTTCAGAGTCAGAAAATTCTTTCTGAACAAAATATATTTCATTGAAATGAATTGAGCAAAGTCCATCAAGGTAACTTCCATTTGAAACCTTGACTTTCCATTGCATTCTGTAACTACCTATGAACAACTTATCCACACTGAGCCCAGTCAGAGCTTCTAGACACTCCTTTTGTGCATTTAACGAAACAAAGGCAGATTGTATGTGAAACTCCTTGAGATAAATGTCTTTGAATGCTCCTGGTTCAATGTATAATAATTGATTCCTAGAGAGGATCAAAGTCATGTTTCTGCCGATCTCTCGCAACATAACCGTGTCACCGGTTGTGATGATGGATATATTATTGGCATGTAGATCAAGTACACTGAAGTATTTGAAGGTGCTCATGAATGGAGGGAGAGACATGGACTGGATGATATTTGTCCCGACTCTAAGCTCCTGCAGCTTGGTAAGGTTATTAATTTGCAGCTGTAATGATGAGAGACCAACATCCACAAGAACTAGCCGTTGTAGATTATGTAAAGAATTCAAGCATTCGGGTCCAAAATATGTAATGGGATTTCCAGTGAGAATCAAAATAGTCAAATTCTTCACATTGTAGAAAGTATCATTTTCAATGTGCTTGATGTGGCATCTGAAAGGCAAAAAGATAAAAAATGAGTAGGCCTACATTTAAAAATAGTAGCAAACTTGTTTCAATTGTAACACATAATGATTCATGGTTGTTAATTTACCTCGTGAGATCCAAGACTTGCAAATTGACCAATACAGGAAATGCACACTTATGTAAAGAGCTCAAGAAATTGAAACTGAAATCCAGAAACATCACAGTGAAGGGAAGACTGCTGGGAATATGAGTCAAATTTCTCCCAGAACACGAGTACTCCATATTCTTGATTATCTAGAAGTGAAAGAAAGACACAAAAAAAGGCCCATTTTTTTAAAATAATTTTACTAACTTTGTTACTTTTATGTTACCTTTTGATATTTTAGATTTTCTATTAGCCTTTATGTTCTCTCTGAGAGACACCAATACATGTTTAAGTTTCTATTAGATAGATAGATAGATAGATAGATAGATAGATAGATAGATAGATAGATAAAGAGTAAGGTTAAGTTATAAAAAAAAAGCATATCTACATGAAAATTCCCTTTCCATTCCCATGAAAAAACAGGCTAATTAGGAAATCACTTATATGTTTGAAACCAACAAAATAATATAATTATAATGATGAGTCAACAGAGTGGGGATCCGTTTGCAGCTTTAATAAGAGTTAACACAGTCATACAGGCAGTGGTCGGTAACGGTAGCAGGGATATCAGAGGAGAGACAAGAGCAGAGTATCAAGACAGGCAAGAGGGTCAAAAGGCAGGCAGATATCAATCCTAAACGAGAGAAACAGTCCAGAGTCAAAACACAAAGATCAAACAGAGAAAGATGAGAACGCTCAGAAACGTCAGCCGGGGCAATACAAGACTTCTCGGTGAGTGTGGCTTAAGTAGTCCCATAGATGAGCATCAGGTGAACTGGCAATCAGAGTAATCTTGTTACAGGATGATGGGAAATGGAGTTCGGAGAGAGATGTCAATAATCGGGTGATGGTGACCTCTGGTGGCGATCAGGGGGAACCACAGAGGCCGGATTCGTTACAATAATATAATATAATATAATTTTTATATATTAGTAATATTTTGGTTTCTGGGACATACATTTTTTTTAAATCTCAACAGAACATGTGTCAAATTAATAAAGTTCAGAAGCCCTGCATGTTTATAATACTATAGCTTACTATATAATACTAATACTAATAATAATAGCAAAATTAATAATAACACTACTACAAAATGCTACTATACTAATTACTGGGCATGCATAAGCAAACAGTATTATCTGAGAATATAGCATTAAAACATACATATTAGCAATATTAACTACATTATGTGTTATTCTTACCGTTGTACATTCCTGTCCTTGTCCAGAACTCACCAAAAATAAGACTGAGCCTAGGAAAATCATCCGTTCCCCATATGCCACGATCATTGTTAGAAATGATCTTCTGTGAGATCTATGAAAAACATGATGTGAGAAAGAACAAACTGTTATACAGGAGATTCCAGATCCTACAGCAAATTAGGAGCTTTTCTCTCACTAGATCAAGAACATTACTTAAATTCACACACCAGTGAGTGTGAAGCTGTAATCTGTTTCAATTCACATTTGACAGAAATCTGAATATTCTCTTTTGTCTTAGTATTGCATGTGCAAACATCGGTAACTTCTCCTTTTAGTTTTAAAAGGGAAGTTATTTGTTTCCAACGTACATTCCCACGATACATACTTTTACTTTTAACACACTTTATTAAAACATCTAAAAACAAGTGCTACATTATACCCCACACATATCACATTGCAATGTGTTCAGGAGGCATTAAAAAACACAACAAAAAAAAATAAAAAAAATAAACACCAATGATAATAAACAGTCCTAATCAACATGACTACCATGTGTCACCAATTAAACATTATTTCCTCATCTTCACAAAGTGACAGTAAAGCTCTATTTGCACACCACTTGAACTCAAACTCAAGCAAGTTATTTGTAATTTGAAAGAATCTATGTTCCACTCTTATTCTGGATTCCACCAAAGCAGTAAAAAGCTTAAGAAGATTTATATTCCGTCCTTCAGCAGCCAGTCTACATGACTTCCAAATGGCTAATTTGGCTTGTCCGATTATGAAATTTGCAACAGTGCACTGTTGTCTGTGTGTTTGAGTACTTACATCCATAGATAAAAGTGTCTTGTTAAAAACAAAACCCAAGTTACCAAGTAAACCTTCTATCAATGTAAATAATGGACCCAATCTAAAAACACTCAGTGAAAACATGAAAAACTGATTCTGGTAATGAACAGAAAATACAAGATGGCGAAACATTCAAGTTGAATTTAGAAATGTGAGAATTAGTGGGCAATGCACAATGTAGTAGCCTCCACTGCAAATCACCAGATCGTTTAGGTAGAGGACCCTTATAGAAAAGCCTCCAAGAAGGAGAAAGTTCAGCAGGGACTGTCAAAAATCCTCTCCATTTTGTATCACCTCTGTCTTTAATATACTCAAAATAATCAATTTTAACACATATCTGATAAAGGTCTCTCTTTCCGGCATCTTGAAAATCAATCTCTTGTAATCTATTAAATTTCAACAGCTTTCCTTCCTGACCCTCTTCAACACAAACCTTGGGAGACACAAATAACTTAGGAAAAATCACTCTAGAAGGGCCTCCGGACAGAAAACAATCTACAAACAGGAGAAGTGTGGGGGGAAGAGCTGCTTTCAAGCCACCTATGAGCTGCTCTACCATCTGACTGATCTAAACCCAGCCCACGATACATAGAAAGACCTTAATTTGCAGTTTTCAAAAGGAGCTTTGCATTGAGAAAAATGGTTTAACAACATAAAATGCAATGACATAACATTGCCACAAACATATGTAATATTATTGGTTTGTGGCAATAACAGCATTCCTGAGATATATCCAGAATCGTGTTACTCAAAGAGTCTCTGCTCCACTTTAGGTACGTATTCTTTAGAATCTCAAAGGAATCAAGTCCATCAAATGGTCCAATAGAAAGACCAATTTGTGGATTTAGACTCAAATTTAAATACCTCAATTGAGGGGTGCCAAAAAAAATGAGCAGCATGATGTTAATGTAATTTGGCTTGAATTCAGATCCACATACTGAAAGCAAGTCCATGAAGTCTTAAATTTGGCTTGCAATGTTGTCTGTAAATACTAGCTTTTCTAAAGAATGGAGATGTGCAATTAGTTTGCCTGGCACATTATTTAATTGATTGGAAGTCAAATAAAGCTCCTTGATTTCAAGGGCATATTCGCTATTTCACGAATTATACCACCCTTCAATTGTAGCATTAATCATAAATATACTAACTGGCACAGCATGCCTTTCTTTCATGTAATAATATATCTCATGGAAATTAATAAAGCAAAGACCATCTAAATATTCTGTAGGCCTATCCACTGACACAAATCTTGTAATCACCCATGTACTTTCCAAACATTAGCCTTCTGACATTAAGACCATATAGAGCTTTTAGACCAGCTTTCTGAGCAGCGGGCGAAACAAAGAGAGATTGGATGTCCAGATCTCTGAGATAAATGTTTTTGAAACTCCTGGTTCAATGTGTAATAATGGATTCCTAGATAGAATCATGGTCATATTTTTGACGATCTCTCGCATCAGTTTTTTGTCCCTATTAGGATTTAGGAACCTCAACCTAGCAATGTTCAGGTCTGTTCTCCTAAAAAATATATGGATTATCTTTGAGCATCATGTTTTGTCTGAACTCTGAATGCCAGAGAATGACAACTGCCATACTCTGCCATATGCATAAATTGACATTTATGCATTTAGCCGACGTTTTTATCCAAAGCGACTTACAGTGCATTCAGGCTATACATTTTTTATCAGTATATGTGTTCCCTGGGAATTGAATCCAACCTTTTGCACTGCTAACGCAGTGCTCTACCTCTGAGCCACAGGAACAGGCATGTGGTCACAGGCGACCCTTCTAAAGCAATAGTGGAATCAATACTCTGTGCTTTCGATGATGTGCAAAGAATTCTCTTGACAAGAGGAGAAATACACAAAATGAGTCTGAAAAGATGTTCTTCAAATGCTAGTTACATTTTTGACCCAATTCAAAGTGGCAAGCGATAAACTGAACGCGTCGAACTATCCTACAACTCATCTGCTGGCTTCATGGAAATCTACGCTACTTGATCACTGTGTGGTTACGCCGGCTGACCCAAAAACGCTGGAGATTCTGAAATGCCGACTTATACTCGACCACCATGCGAAGCTTTGAGTGCTCTTGTGGTCTAAATTTAAGCAACTACACATGTTCACAATAGAGGAGAGAGACAAAATATACCAAAGTGCCCGGAGCGAGTTGGAAAGCATTCCGAGTCCAAAAGAGTCAGACACGGACCCTCCAGTTTCCATCACACCCACAGAATGTACTACAGTGGCTGGTCCATCGGTTAAGTTCAGCCAGTGGGAGAACGTGGATGACCAAGGCATCGCAGTGGATGACTTGAATGCCTAATTGAATAAAAAAAATGATATGGATAAATGGATGATGGTTACAGAGACATTTTAGGTGTTTGGAAAAACACTGAACACCTCTTCCCAAAGATGGCAACTCTTGCACGGAAGATTCTGTGTGTCCCAGCCTCCAGCGTAAGTTGTGTGTGCTTTCAGTGTGTCTGGACGTTCTCTGGAGAACAGACGGACCTCCCTTGGTACAGAAAGTATCAATGCTTTGCTTTTCCTGAACAGCAACAACAAGTAGGCTGAGATAATACTGTACAATTTAAATGACTGGACATGTGACTTTATTTCAAAGCCTAATTTCCTAAAGGATAAACTAGCATGTTCAATGGGATGATCTCTGTTCTGTTCTGTGTTAATCAGCCTGTAAATCAAGGCAACTGTATTGTTTTTGATGTTTTGGTTTTAAAAGTTTACGTTTTAAACATAACAGCTGGCATAGTTAGGCTTCTGACGCCTACATTGTTATTTTCAAATGTTAGGCAACTTAATGTCTCTGTGATGAAATGTGTATATTAGGGGTTGCACAGACTAATCGACTTCAGTGCTCTGCCATGATGCTTTAAGTGACTAGTCGCTGGTCCTATAGAGGGCACAATAGGATAATAAATCCACATTTACGCTCCGTTTCAAAACAGTTGAAATTACAAACTAATTCATACTCTGAATGCGCTCCACAAGACATGTGTGATTATATTACTGGATGCTCAAAATTGAACGGCAAAATGCACGTTTTAAACAGCTTATTGTACAGGTAAGTTAATCATGTTCTAATCTAATGCGCTGCTGCACTATAACGCACACACATAGCTACAGACAGAAGCGCGTACAATACATCACGCGCAGATCGCGCGCACAGAATCATTCAGCGCGAAAATGTATTGTCAACACTCTTCTGTAATTTCTCTGTAAAATAGCTTAGAAACTGAAAAGTTCAAGCATATATTTCTTAATAACTAAATCCCACAGCTTCACTACTAGTAGAGAGACGCTGGTAGAATTAATTTACACATGCAATTGCTCTCACTAATGCATTCATTCATATGAATGTAATCTTTACTGTACTACTTATCTGTATCTGATTTAGAACGAGCATAAAAGTCGACTTTAAAAAATCAGAAGCCGTTCAAACACTAGTGTATATAGTACGAACAAATAGGTCTATGATGTTTTTTTGTTAAAGACTGTTTTTGAAGATACATGTTTATTTTGCATACATGCATGTTGGCATACCTATTTGCGTTATATGAACACAAACGGTTTTGTGAAAAATATATTTTAATCAAAAAGTAGTGTAATGGGGTGGAGTTATTGGTAGTGGCTCTACATTAGGCTTGTTTAGGACTACAAATGAGTTGGACTACAAACCCCATGAGTCTTCTCCATGACAGATTCTCTATGGGGTTCAGGTCTGGTGAGTTTGCTGGCCAGTCAAGCACACCAACACCGTGGTCATTTAACCAACTTTTGGTGCTTTTGGCAGTGTGAGCAGGTGCCAAATCCCGCTGGAAAATTAAATCAGCATCTTTAAAAAAGCTGGTCAGCAGAAGGATGCATGAAGTGCTCCAAAATTTCTTGGTAGAAAAATCGATCATTTTGACCCATAAAATGTATTGTTGGCTCTATTGCTACAAATATACCTGTGCTACTTATGACTGGTTTTGTGCTCCAGGGTCACATATGGTTCTTACCATAGCTCCACGTGTTTTTAGTGTATGTTTTTGTTGTTATTTAATAAATGAATGAGACAAGATACAGACTGTGTGGACATGGTTTATTCCAACCGGAGTCGAAAACAACTTTGCAACCGGTCCTGACTTATAAGAAAACAACTACACACAACGATCAGGTCAAAGCTGTTTTGAAATAACTGGAAAGCTGTACTGATTAACTATCTTGAGGGATACACAAGAACTATCCATTCTCCAAATAATATGATTGGTTTATGGCAATAATAGCTTTCCTGAGGCGTATCCAGAATCTCATGTTACTCAAAGGGTCTCTGCTCCACTTTAGGTATGTGTTCTTTTTCAGATGCTTATGAAGTCCAAACACTTTCTTAGTCTTTCTCTCTTCCACATCTTCCAGAATTATGATGATGATGTTGGCATTGCGTTCCATCATAAATCGAGATTGAGCTAATTCAAACTCAAAGCGACACCAGTCACTATCAATGAAGTGTTGAGACACAACCACAATGATTTTACGACTGCCCATTATTCCTTCATCGATAATGTTGGAGGCGATGGACTTCCCTGCTTGAAAGTCCCGCATATGAAGGCAAAGTATAGACTTTCCATTGCATTCTGTAACTACCTATGAACAACTTATCCACACTGAGCCCAGTCAGAGCTTCTAGACACTCCTTTTGTGCATTTAACGAAACAAAGGCAGATTGTATGTGAAACTCCTTGAGATAAATGTCTTTGAAAGCTCCTGGTTCAATGTATAATAATGGATTTCTAGAGAGGATCAAAGTCATGTTTCTGCCGATCTCTCGCAACATAACCGTGTCACCGGTTGTGATGATGGATATGTTATTGGCATGTAGATCAAGTACACTGAAGTATTTGAAGGTGCTCATGAATGGAGGGAGAGACATGGACTGGATGATATTTGTCCCGACTCTAAGCTCCTGCAGCTTGGTAAGGTTATTAATTTGCAGCTGTAATGATGAGAGACCAACATCCACAAGAACTAGCCGTTGTAGATTATGTAAAGAATTCAAGCATTCGGGTCCAAAATATGTAATGGGGTTTCCAGTGAGAATCAAAGTAGTCAAATTCTTCACATTGTAGAAAGTATCATTTTTAATGTGCTTGATTTGGCATCTGAAAGGCAAAAAGATTAAAAATGAGTAGGCCTACATTTAAAAAATAATAGCAAACTTGTTTCAATTGTAACACATAATGATTCATGGTTGTTAATTCACCTCGTGAGATCCAAGACTTGCAAATTGACCAATACAGGAAATGCACACTTATGTAAAGAGCTCAAGAAATTGAAACTGAAATCCAGAAACATCACAGTGAAGGGAAGACTGCTGGGAATATGAGTCAAATTTCTCCCAGAACACGAGTACTCCATATTCTTGATTATCTAGAAGTGAAAGAAAGACACAAAAAAAGGCCCATTTTTTTAAATAATTTTACTAACTTTGTTACTTTTTGTTACCTTTTGATATTTTAGATTTTCTATTAGCCTTTATGTTCTCTCTGAGAGACACCAATACATGTTTAAGTTTCTATTAGATAGATAGATAGATAGATAGATAGATAGATAGATAGATAGATAGATAGATAGATAGATAGATAGATAGATAGATAGATAGATAGATAGATAGATAAAGAGTAAGGTTAAGTTATGAAAAAAAGCATATCTACATGAAAATTCCCTTTCCATTCCCATGAAAAAACAGGCTAATTAGGAAATCACTTATATGTTTGAAACCAACAAAATAATATAATTATAATGATGAGTCAACAGAGTGGGGATCCGTTTGCAGCTTTAATAAGAGTTAACACAGTCATACAGGCAGTGGTCGGTAACGGTAGCAGGGATATCAGAGGAGAGACAAGAGCAGAGTATCAAGACAGGCAAGAGGGTCAAAAGGCAGGCAGATATCAATCCTAAACGAGAGAAACAGTCCAGAGTCAAAACACAAAGATCAAACAGAAAGATGAGAGAACGCTCAGAAACGCGTCAGCGGGGCAATACAAGACTTCTCGGTGAGTGTGGCTTAAGTAGTCCCATAGATGAGCATCAGGTGAACTGGCAATCAGAGTAATCTTGTTACAGGATGATGGGAAATGGAGTTCGGAGAGAGATGTCAATAATCGGGTGATGGTGACCTCTGGTGGCGATCAGGGGGAACCACAGAGGCCGGATTCGTTACAATAATATAATATAATATAATTTTTATATATTAGTAATATTTTGGTTTCTGGGACATACATTTTTTTTAAATCTCAACAGAACATGTGTCAAATTAATAAAGTTCAGAAGCCCTGCATGTTTATAATACTATAGCTTACTATATAATACTAATAATAATAATAATAATAGCAAAATTAATAATAACACTACTACAAAATGCTACTATACTAATTACTGGGCATGCATAAGCAAACAGTATTATCTGAGAATATAGCATTAAAACATACATATTAGCAATATTAACTACATTATGTGTTATTCTTACCGTTGTACATTCCTGTCCTTGTCCAGAACTCACCAAAAATAAGACTGAGCCTAGGAAAATCATCCGTTCCCCATATGCCACGATCATTGTTAGAAATGATCTTCTGTGAGATCTATGAAAAACTTGATGTGAGAAAGAACAAACTGTTATACAGGAGATTCCAGATCCTACAGCAAATTAGGAGCTTTTCTCTCACTAGATCAAGAACATTACTTAAATTCACACACCAGTGAGTGTGAAGCTGTAATCTGTTTCAATTCACATTTGACAGAAATCTGAATATTCTCTGTTGTCTTAGTATTGCATGTGCAAACATCGGTCACTTCTCCTTTTAGTTTTAAAAGGGAAGTTATTCGTTTCCAACGTACATTCCCACGATACATAGAAAGACCTTAATTTGCAGTTTTCAAAAGGAGCTTTGCATTGAGAAAAATGGTTTAACAACATAAAATGCAATGACATAACATTGCCACAAACATATGTAATATTATTGGTTTGTGGCAATAACAGCATTCCTGGGATATATCCAGAATCTTGTGTTACTCAAAGAGTCTCTGCTCCACTTTAGGTACGTATTCTTTAGAATCTCAAAGGAATCAAGTCCATCAAATGGTCCAATAGAAAGACCAATTTGTGGATTTAGACTCAAATTTAAATACCTCAATTGAGGGGTGCCAAAAAATGAGCAGCATGATGTTAATGTAATTTGGCTTGAATTCAGATTCACGTACTGAAAGCAAGTCTATGAAGTCTTAAATTTGGCTTGCAATGTTGTCTGTAAATACTAGCTTTTCTAAAGAATGGAGATGTGCAAGTTTTTTGCCTGGCACAGTATCTAATTGATTGGAAATCAAATAAAGTTCCTTGATTTCAATGGCATATTCGCTATTTCACGAATTATACCACCCTTAAATTGTAGCATTAATCATACAGCAAAATATACTAACTGGCACAGCATGCCTTTCTTTCATGTAATAATATATGTCATGAAAATTAATAAAGCAAAGACCATCTAAATATTCTGTAGGCCTATCCACTGACACAAATCTTGTAATCACCCATGTACTTTCCAAACATTAGCCTTCTGACATTAAGACCATATAGAGCTTTTAGACCAGCTTTCTGAGCAGCGGGCGAAACAAAGAGAGATTGGATGTCCAGATCTCTGAGATAAATGTTTTTGAAACTCCTGGTTCAATGTTTAATAATAAATTCCTAGATAGAATCATGGTCATATTTTTGACGATCTCTCGCATCAGTTTTTTGTCCCTATTAGGATTTAGGAACCTCAACCTAGCAATGTTCAGGTCTGTTCTCCTAAAAAATATATGGATTATCTTTGAGCATCATGTTTTGTCTGAACTCTGAATGCCAGAGAATGACAACTGCCATACTCTGCCATATGCATAAATTGACATTTATGCATTTAGCCGACGTTTTTATCCAAAGCGACTAACACTATTCAGGCTATACATTTTTTTATCAGTATATGTGTTCCCTGGGAATTGAATCCAACCTTTTGCACTGCTAACGCAGTGCTCTACCTCTGAGCCACAGGAACAGGCATACGGTCACAGGCGACCCTTCTAAAGCAATAGTGGAATCAATACTCTGTGCTTTCGATGATGTGCAAAGAATTCTCTTGACAAGAGGAGAAATACACAAAATGAGTCTCAAAAGATGTTCTTCAAATGCTAGTTACATTTTTGACCCAATTCAAAGTGGCAAGCGATAAACTGAACGCGTCGAACTATCCTACAACTCATCTGCTGGCTTCATGGAAATCGCTACTTGATCACTGTGTGGTTACGCGGCTGACCCAAAAACGCTGGAGATTCTGAAATGCCGACTTATACTCGACCACCATGCAAGCTTTGAGTGCTCTTGTGGTCTAAATTTAAGCAACTACACATGTTCACAATAGAGGAGAGAGACAAAATATACCAAAGTGCCGGAGCGAGTTGGAAAGCATTCCGAGTCCAAAAGAGTCGAACCACGGACCCTCCAGTTTCCATCACACCCACAGAATGTACTACAGTGGCTGGTCCATCGGTTAAGTTCAGCCAGTGGGAGAACGTGGATGACCAAGGCATCGCAGTGGATGACTTGAATGCCTAATTGAATAAAAAAAATGATATGGATAAATGGATGATGGTTACAGAGACATTTTAGGTGTTTGGAAAAACACTGAACACCTCTTCCCAAAGATGGCAACTCTTGCACGGAAGATTCTGTGTGTCCCAGCCTCCAGCGTAAGTTGTGTGTGCTTTCAGTGTGTCTGGACGTTCTCTGGAGAACAGACGGACCTCCCTTGGTACAGAAAGTATCAATGCTTTGCTTTTCCTGAACAGCAACAACAAGTAGGCTGAGATAATAATTTTTTTACTGTACAATTTAAATGACTGGACATGTGACTTTATTTCAAAGCCTAATTTCCTAAAGGATAAACTAGCATGTTCAATGGGATGATCTCTGTTCTGTTTTGTGTTAATCAGCCTGTAAATCAAGGCAACTGTATTGTTTTTGATGTTTTGGTTTTAAAATTTTACGTTTTAAACATAAAAGCTGGCATAGTTAGGCTTCTGACGCCTACATTATTATTTTCAAATGTTAGGCAACTTAATGTCTCTGTGATGAAATGTGTATATTAGGGGTTGCACAGACTAATCGACTTCAGTTCTCTGCCATGATGCTTTAAGTGACTAGTCGCTGGTCCTATAGAGGGCACAATAGGATAATAAATCCACATTTACGCTCCGTTTCAAAACAGTTGAAATTACAAACTAATTCATACTCTGAATGCGCTCCACAAGACATGTGTGATTATATTACTGGATGCTCAAAATTGAACGGCAAAATGCACGTTTTAAACAGCTTATTGTACAGGTAAGTTAATCACGTTCTAATATAATGCGCTGCTGCACTATAACGCACACACATAGCTACAGACAGAAGCGTGTACAATACATCACGCGCAGATCGCGCGCAAAGAATCATTCAGCGCAAAAGTGTATTGTCAACACTCTTCTGTGATTTCTCTGTAAAATAGCTTAGAAACTGAAAAGTTCAAGCATATATTTCTTAATAACTAAATCCCACAGCTTCACTACTAGTAGAGAGACGCTGCCAGGTAGAATTAATTCACACATGCAATTGCTCTCACTAATGCATTCATTCATATGAATGTAATCTTTACTGTACTACTTATCTGTATCTGATTTAGAACGAGCATAAAAGTCGACTTTAAAAAATCAGAAGCCGTTCAAACACTAGTGTATATAGTACGAACAAATAAGTCTATGATGTTTTTTTGTTAAAGACTGTTTTTGAAGATACATGTTTATTTTGCATACATGCATGTTGGCATACCTATTTGCGTTATATGAACACAAACGGTTTTGTGAAAAATATATTTTAATCAAAAAGTAGTGTAATGGGGTGGAGTTATTGGTAGTGGCTCTACATTAGGCTTGTTTAGGACTACAAATGAGTTGGACTACAAACCCCATGAGTCTTCTCCATGAGAGATTCTCTATGGGGTTCAGGTCTGGTGAGTTTGCTGGCCAGTCAAGCACACCAACACCATGGTCATTTAACCAACTTTTGGTGCTTTTGGCAGTGTGGGCAGGTGCCAAATCCCGCTGGAAAATGAAATCAGCATCTTTAAAAAAGCTGGTCAGCAGAAGGATGCATGAAGTGCTCCAAAATTTCTTGGTAAACGGGTGCAGTGACGTTGGTTTTCCAAAAAACACAATGGACCACCAGCAGATGACATTGCACCCCAGATCATCACAAACTGTGGAAACTTAACACTGGACTTCAAGCAACTTGGGCTATGAGCTTCTCAACACTTCCTCCAGACTCTAGGACCTTGGTTTCCAAATGAAATACAAAAACTTGCTCTCATCTGAAAAGAGGACTTTGGACCACTGGGCAACAGTCCAGTTCTTCTTCTCTTAGCCCAGGTAAGACGCCTCTGACGACAACTGTAGCCAAATTCCTTGACACGTCTGTGTGTGGTGGATCTTGATGCCTTGACCCCAGCCTCAGTCCATTCCTTGTGAAGTTCACCCAAATTCTTGAATCGATTTTGCTTGACAATCCTCATAAGGCTGCGGTTCTCTCGGTTGGTTGTGCATCGTTTTCTTCCACGCTTTTTCCTTTCACTCAACTTTCTGTCAACATGCTTGGATACAGCACTCTGTGAACAGCCAGCTTCTTTGGCAATGAATGTTTGTGGCTTACCCTCCTTGTGAAGGGTGTCAATGATTGTCTTCTGGACAACTGTCAGATCAGCAGTCTTCCCCATGATTGTGTAGCCTAGTGAACCAAACTGAGAGACCATTTTGAAGGCTCAGGAAACATTTGCAGGTGTTTTGAGTTGATTAGCTGATTGGCATGTCACCATATTCTAATTTGTTGAGATAGTGAATTGGGGGGTCCTTGTTAAATGTGAGCCAAAATCATCACAATTAAAAGAACCAAAGACTTAAACTACTTCAGTCTGTGTGCATTTAATTGATTTAATACACAAGTTTCACAATTTGAGTTGAATTAATGAAATAAATGAACTTTTCCACGACATTCTAATTTATTGAGATGCACCTGTATGTGTGTGTGTGTGTGTGTGTGTGTGTGTGTGTGTGTGTGTGTGTGTGTGTGTGTGAGTGAGTGAGTGAGTGAGTGAGTGAGAGAGAGAGATATGTTCCCTGTAGAAGGCTCAAAAATCCTGCTCCCAAGAATCGGGTGTAACACACCAGAAATAGGAAACCACTTTATATCTGGGTAATGTCTGTAAGAAACTGGTTATGGTGCTGTAACACTGTCTCGATTTACTGATTGCTGACTGTAACTTTTCATAGGGTCATTTCACAGGTTTTTGATGCCCTTGCAAAACAAGAGCGTATTTATTATTCAATGAGGATCTACAATTCTATAAATATTAATGGCATGGAGGTAATACATTTCAAATTTTTGCCAAGTGTTTTATAAAAACATTAATTATTCTAAAAACATTACATTAATAATACATAGAAAAGGTGAACGATGCATGACGTGTGAGCTCTGTTTTAATCTCAAATCTGTAAAGAGAGGCTTTCCAAAAACATGGGTCACTGGACAGGTGGGCTCTTTGCAATCCAGAGCAGTGGATGCATCAAGACTGTGTGAATTGTGGGGTATTTGTGTGCACTGTAAGGTTTGTTTCTCACTTTACAATAAAAACGTGTTCAATGTAAATGTGTTGTTTTGGGCTGTGAACAACATTGTTTTGTTGTTTTTTCTTTTTTTTCAAGTAAAAAACTTGAATGTCATCTGAAGTGCTTCAAACATGTCAGCTAGTACACCCAGATGTTTAGCATGCTACAAGCATGTTGAAAGATGTGACAGCTGAAGTAAGAGAAAAAGGAATTCATATTTTCAATGACAAAATATGACAAAAAAGGGAATATTATAATTCATTTGTCCTGCTGGACAGGACTTTCCGACTGCAATTAGAGAAACAGAGGAAAGTGAAATGGAGACCAACATATGCATGGCCCAGTACATAAAATCCTGCATTTATCCAAGCACAGGAGATAAGTAAGTACTATGGCATATGCAAGTTTTGGTGTAAATGAATTTTGCTGCTTTTAAAATTACAATAATGTTATGTTTTTAGAACTCTGCATCCACACATCAAACGTACGAAGTGGGTTCAGTGTGACCTGTTCAACAAATGGTTACACACAGATTGCTCTGACATAGACCCTAAAACAATTACTTAAGACACACCCTCCAGCTGTGGATGTAATCAAGACAAGCCATATTCTTTTCAAAGGTTAGCAACAGAACTACAGTATAACACAACCAAAAGATCATTAAACTTTGAATGCAAGTGTCTACATTTCCGGAACCCTCACAGCTTTGAAACAGGGGCTTTTGGTCGACACCGTTGTGATGAAGAATGTGTATTAATTGTTATGAAAACCTTTAAATGAAATGGCACATATGATATACTTGATGTATGACACATACGAATATCAAGATTAACATATGTAGCCCATTGATAAATAGTAATTTTGTGCTGTATAACAACTTTTTTCTTTTGTAGAAACTCCATCTTGACCTCACATCTGGTGCAGTGAAATCACAAAGAATGATTTTACACAAGCATCCGAATTATGCACCCACTCTGAAAAATCTGTGCACACTATGTATCTCAGTGTTAGATGAAGAACATAGTGGCCTCTGTTGCTGGATACTGTGTGGAATAAAAGTTTTAAGTGCAAAGAAATATATATATGTTCTTATATTTTATTTGTAAACAGCTTTTTTTCTTGTTTTTATTTGTAAATACTCTTTATCTTTGTAAAATACTAATGCTGTCTGTGCTCCGTAATTTTACAATTTTAAGTTGTCTTTCTTTTATTGAATTATTAAAAAGCATTGCAGTTTGTCTTGTTGTCGCTGAAATGACTTTATGAGAAAGATTCAAGTTACTGGGATAATTCACTTTTTTAAAAGGTATTTTCATACTTTACATTATTGCATAACAAGTGTTATTGCACAACATAAACCGTAATATCATTACAACTAGGGTCACTATCCATACAAATCAGAATGATTTCCTTGGATTAAGAGGCAGCAGCAGCGGGCTGGTTGAGCATCCAGTGAAGCGCCAGTAAGCAACCAGCCGTGATCACGTTCATTTGACTGCTTTAACTGTGGGAAAAACCTAAAACGTCAATCATACAAAAAAACAGAGTCATAAAAATATATTCATAATAAAATAGTGTATTTCCTTAGAGCGAGAGTGATGAGGTAGGCGTTATACTCGCAGATCTACAGCGGCTGCCTGAAACTGCCAGCCAGCCACTGGCAGGTCACGTGACCTGTCAGAATCAGACTGTCAGCTGTCTACCACCAGCCACTGGCAGATCACGTGACCTGTCAGAATCAGACTGTCAGCTGTCTACCACCAGCCACTGGCAGATCACGTGACCTGTCAGAATCAGACTGTCAGCTGCCTACCACCAGCCACTTGCAGGTCACGTGACCTGTCAGAATCAGACTGTCAGCGGTCTACCACCAGCCACTGGCAGGTCACGTGACCTGTCAGAATCAGACTGGCAGCGGCCACCAACCACTGGCAGGTCACGTGACCTGTCAGTGGCAGCTCCTGGCCTCCTGCCAGCCAGTTGAAGATTGAACCCCTACAGTATAAACTTGGTCCAAATCTGTTGTAGACTGATCCATACTAGACTGTTATACCTTTCATTTATTAATAATGTTTCAGAGCAAACAGTAAAGAAAGAGCTTCAGCTCACCAGCAAACGTTGACAGAAATGTGACACATGGCGTCAGTTCACACAGCAGCTCCACCCAATCAGTTTCTTGCTGCGTTCCAGTCTGCACGTTGCCATTGGCAACAGACTCAAATAAGCTTAGTTAAGTTGATTCAACAAATTCAATAGAATGATAAAAATTTTGTAAAAGGTACACCTAACTCAAACAATGTAGTACTATATAGAATTTTTTTTTTTTATGTTTAATGTATTTAATCAATTTGGGTTAAAACTGTTTCAGGGATAACAGTGTGAGAACCTAGCTTTAAAACATAAATTTGAACTTGATTAACTATATTGTGTTGTTATTTCCGTGGTACAATCCTGTCCTTGTCCAGAACTCACCAAAAATAAGACTGTTCCCCATATGACATGATCATTGTTAATTACGATCTTGTGTGAGATTATGGAAAATTTGGTGTGAGAAACAATCTTAGATCAAAATCAAACAGCAAACTAGTTGCTTTTCTGTCACTAGATTTGAATCTTAACAAATTCACACATCAGCTGGTGTGAAGCTGTGATCGGTTTTGATTTAAAGCACATTTGACAAATCTGATTATACTCTATTGTCTTAGTATTGCACGTGTGCAAGCAACTCTCACTTCTCCTCTTTGTTTCAAAGGGGAAGTTATTAATTTCCAACATGCATTCCCATAGGCCATAGAAAGCCCTTTATTTGCTTTTTTAAAAGGAGCTTTGCCATGCAACAATTGTTTAACAACATAAAATGGTTTAACTTTGTGGTTGAAAATGAGGCAAACGTTTATTTATTTAAAACATTTATGCAACGTATATACATATGTTATGTTATTGGTTTGTGGCAATAATAGCTTTCCTGAGGCGTATCCAGAATCTCATGTTACTCAAAGGGTCTCTGCTCCACTTTAGGTATGTGTTCTTTTTCAGATGCTTATGAAGTCCAAACACTTTCTTAGTCTTTCTCTCTTCCACATCTTCCAGAATTATGATGATGATGTTGGCATTGCGTTCCATCATAAATCGAGATTGAGCTAATTCAAACTCAAAGCGACACCAGTCACTGTCAATGAAGTGTTGAGACACAACCACAATGATTTTACGACTGCCCATTATTCCTTCATCGATAATGTTGGAGGCGATGGACTTCCCTGCTTGAAAGTCCCGCATATGAAGGCAAAGCTGAATAGGTGGAACACCGTTCTCCAGATTCTCCATCAGTTCATTCATGACCCAGACTTCATCATAGCTGGAGAAAATCACAAATGCGTCATAGGAACATTCTTGTGGTCCTGGTGATCTATATCCTCTCAGTAGAATACAGCAATACTGAAGATAAAACTGGAACCTATAAACCAAGAATGACAAAAGAACTACTACTGTAACAAAACATACAGATAAAACAATTGTGAGTCTTTTCTTGTGCACACAGCTGTCAATGTCAAAGTCTGTTGCTCTAAAATCTGAACTTGGTGAAAAGGTTTTACAGAAAATATTTTCTGTATTTTTCAAAACTTTCTGATTTTGCATAATCCACAAAATAAAATCTGTCTGGGAGCAGGAGCAATCGATGGGGTTAGAGGACAAATCAAACTCTGAAAGGTTTGTGGGTAACGTTTGGAGAACATGAAGTGGGATGCTAGTAATGCTGTTTTTATCGACATAAAGTGATGTTAATTGTTTAAGGTTTGGGGGGGCCAGAAAATATATAGCCATTAAATTGTTCCCTCTCAAATTCAAAAGTTTAAGCCTTTGAAGATGTTTGAATGAGCTTGGATGTAACTCTTCCACACGGCAATACGACATGTCAAGATGCTCTAGAAAAGTGAGATTGTTAAACAGATATCTTGCTACATCACCCTGAAAATTACTGCCGGCCATCTTAAGAACATTAAGATTCCTCAGTCCATAAAAGCAATATATGTTAATAAAGGTGATACTTGAATAAGAAATATCTAGATATATCAAATTATTTAAGTTAGAAAAAATAGAAAGGTATCCCATACCTACAACCCTTGTATGGTGGAAGTCTAGAATCTCTAGGGAATCAAGTCCATCAAATGGTCCTATAGAAAGACCAATTTGTGGATTTAGACTCAAATTTAGATACTTCAAATGAGGGGTGCCAGAAAAAAATGAGCAGCATGACATTAATGTAATTTGGTTTGAACTTAGATCCACATACTGAAGACTAGGCATGTCTATTAAGTTTGGAATTTGGGTTGCAACGTTTTCTGTAAATACTATTTTTTCTAAAGTATGGAGATGTGCAAGTTTTTTGCCTGGCACAGTATCTAATTGATTGGAAATCAAATAAAGCTCTTTGATTTCATGAAATGGCACATTCGCTATTTCACGAATTATACCACCCTTCACAGCAACAATTGTTGCATTAATCATACAGCGAAATATACTAACTGGCACAGCATGCCTTTCTTTCATGTAATAATATACCTCATGAAAATTAATAAAGCAAAGACCATCTAAATAGTTTGCATCTGATGACAAAATCTTGTATTCCCCCATGTACTTTCCAAACATGAGCCTTTTGACATTAAGACCATATAGAGCTTTTAGACCAGCTTTCTGAGCAGCAGGCGAAGCAAAGGCAGATCGAATGTTCAGTTCTTGAAGGTAAATGTCTTTGAAAGCTCCTGGTTCAATGTATAATAACGGATTTCTAGAGAGGATCAAAGTCATGTTTCTGCCGATCTCTCGCAACATAACTGTGTCACCGGTTGTGATGATGGATATGTTATTGGCATGTAGATCAAGTACACTGAAGTATTTGAAGGTGCTCATGAATGGAGGGAGAGACATGGACTGGATGATATTTGTCCCGACTCTAAGCTCCTGCAGCTTGGTAAGGTTATTTATTTGCAGCTGTAATGATGAGAGACCAACATCCACAAGAACTAGCCGTTGTAGATTATGTAAAGAATTCAAGCATTCGGGTCCAAAATATGTAATGGGATTTCCAGTGAGAATTAAAGTAGTCAAATTCTTCACATTGTAGAAAGTATCATTTTCAATGTGCTTGATTTGGCATCTGAAAGCAAAAACATCAATAAAAATGATTTACAGAACAACACATTCATATTTAGATGGTAACAATATTACTTACCTTGACAGATCAAGGACTTGCAGGAAATGCAAAACAGGGAAAACAGTCTTCTGTAAGCGTTTTAAAACATTAAAACTGAAATCCAGAATTTGAACAGAGGAAGGTATACTGGGTGGTAAGTAACTGAGGTTTCTTCCCATGCATGAGTAGTGCAGATTCTCAGTAATCTAAATATATAAATAAAATGAATGCATTTCACAACAGTAAAAAAATAAATAGCAGATTTAAATGGGAAAAACTTACTTCTGTGCATGATTCTCCAGCACTTATGGAAAAATATATAATGAAAGCACTTACAGTAAAGAAATTCATCTTGAGTGATCTCAACCGGTCATAAAAATGCGAGCCAGCCTTAGTAGAGGTCATCAGTTATGAGGAACAAACATGGTTTTCAACAATGGGAAACTATGTGTGAAAGGATGTCAAAAGGGAAGTAGGCTTGTGCTTAGTTTCGTAAATCTTGAATGAAGAAGTACCTTTCTGAATAGATGAATTGTAACATTAAAATTCAATTTCCTATATGATTATATATAATATTAATGTTAGTTTTTAAAAAATGTATTAGATTTATATATCTAGGCAAAATTTTATCCAAAGTACCCTAGATCTTCAAGTACAAGTACATCATTACAGAATCTGATTTTCCTTATGCTTTATCGAGCAAAAAACTGCCTCAGCAAGTTGTGCTGGTTGAGGTCCCTTTGCTTGCCATAACTTACAGGCTGCTTACCTGGTAGTCAAATGGTGAACAAAATGTTTCCCCAAGCATTAATATTGTAGTCTGGGATATCAATCGAATTTCAATCAAAAGAAAAGTATGAAAGTTCACTGGCTACATCTCCATTGATTGTAGTGCACTTAATTCTGCACAAAAGTGTTTACTTTAAGTAATGACCAGTTTGTCACACTCATTTGCTCAGTGCTGCTTTCTACTGCTGCTCTACCCTGACATTAGCTGCATCCCAATTCAAAGACTGCATCCTTCGTAGGAGGAATCCTCCAAAGGATGCTGCCTGAGTCCTGACATTGTCCTTATAGTCACTCCTCCTTGTCTGTCCTTGCTGCTTTCTTCACCATATTGCACATCACCCTATATTCCTTCTCACTCTCCTCTGATTCTTGTCTTCTCTGTTTCATCTCTCTTTTCGTCTTTGCCAGTTGTAATGTGCATCTTTGCCAGTTGTAATTCCAGTGGTCATTCCCCTCTATCATTGCACTGTCCATAGCGTGACACCCCATCACATGCTCCCAGCCCACGTTATCCGTTCCAACCTTTGCATTCCAGTCGCCAATCACAATTGTCACATCCTTCTTTGGCAGCTCCTCGATGATCTGCTTTATCTTGCTTTATTCTCCTCATCTTTGAGCTGGTTTGGTAGGATAGTCGTCTTTGGAGTTACCTCCTCTTCCTGTTTCCCAGCAGACTCTTTCCCCCTTCTTTGGCCAGAGAAGACCAATGGCTTCAATTCAAACCACCTACCTTTCAGGATCTGCTTTACATTTGCTATGATGATTTTGAGCTGGTCCAAGTTGTTGTGAGAGGTCAAGATGTCATTCACGTAACTATCTTCTTGTAATACTCGACACTCTTATCTAAGGTGATTAAACTGAGGAAGATTAGCTGTCTCTCTCATAGCGAGCTGAGCAATACAACCTGCTGGCTTGTCTCCAATGTTGACTCTCGTGATTGCATACTCGCCCAGCTATTTTTCATAGTCCCACCCCAGGAACCTGTGCAAATGAACTTCTCTGTCTTCAAGCCAAACGGAAGGGCAGCGAAGACTCCTCTCCGAAACTTGAGAAGCACAGAACGAATTGAGTGGAGGACATCTGGGCCTTTCAGCAGGAGGTCATTGAGATTCAGGCCTCTAAACTTTTGACTACTGTTCCAGACGAGCCTTACTGGAGTTGTGACGGAGTGTGGATTTGGAGAAATGAGATGGCTGATGTACCAAACTGGTTCAGACCAAGTAAGTAAAGCTTCTTTGGACAAATTCATTGTGGCCTGGCGATTGACCATGTCGTGGACTTGAGCGGCATAAGCGGCTTTCCATTCCAGCTCTTTGGCCAGCTGTCTCTCTGTCCTCAAGAAGGTGCTCTCAACTGCCTTTCTGTTGTTTGGCAATGTGGATGGATCTTCTATCCAGGGGTATCTGGAATGCCAGTGGGGTCTCTCACTGTGGTCATCAACTAGTGTATATGTAAGCCCACTCCTCACCACCTCAGCTCACTTTCTTCAGCAAGGGTCATCTCTTTGCCGCCTGGCTGGCAGTTTCCACAACGATAGCCTCTACATCTTGGCTCACAAGCAGCACCAATACTATCCCATCTCCACCACTCAAGGAAGTCACGGGTAGTAGCTGCAGAACTAAACTGCTGAGGTAGGATGGTTAATGAGGCTTGCTGACTTGGAGGATGTATAGGGTCTACACAAGTGAGTTCTTCATACTTCACAAAATCATTTGTCATTTATCGTTTAAATCATGTACTGCCTAAATTTAAATGTATTAAACAAACCAATGATGTTGAAATATGATGTAAACAAAAAAAAATTTAATCAAAAGAAAAGCATGAAAGCTCACCGGCTACATCTCCATTGATTGTAGTGGGCTTAATTCTGCACAAAAGTGTTCACTTCAATCAAAATAATAGCAAGTTTGCCACACTAATTTCTCAGTGCTGTTGTTCACATTGTCATTTAAATGAGACAGCCATCAGTCTCATGTGTGAACAGTATACGGCCCTGAAGTGAGCCGCATGCGCAGAAGTCAGACGCAGCGCACTGTGTTTGCAGAAATATAAATGGATGCTGCTCGTGTTAGCGTGTGTTTAGCAATTTATTTAGTTAATGTGCAATCTGAGCCTAAATAATGAAGTGATGATATTATCTGCCATTGTGATTTTAACCTTCCCGCCTCCTCCAGCGCAGAATTGTGACGTCGCATTTCAATGACTTAAAAATCATATGAAATGCGACATAGCCATTCAGACTGTTGTCGTATTGCAAAACATCGGAAATGGATCCGATTTAGGACCACATATGAAAGTGGTCTGGGCCTGATTTGAAAAAATATCAAATTTGTGCTGATCAGACAGATAAGAAAATCAGTTACATGTCACATTTGGGCAAAAAAAAAAATCGGATTTGGGCCACTTTTGCCTGCAGTGTGAACTAAGTCAAATAGTCATAAGCACTTGAGCACCAATTGCCAACAAAACACAGAAATTTAAAGTAGTTTTACTTACCACCTGTAGTTCCGAATAATGACAGGGATCTTTTCATGCTGGGCCCGCTCCATCTTTCAGTATCAAAGCATGTGCAAATCCAGTGTCGAACTGGGCCTTTTTTTAAAACCAACACTTGCAAAATTCTGTTGCTTCCAGGAAAGAACAAACTGCATCAACTGTTTACGTAATACTGGGTTCTTTGGGAAGCTGAACAAGGTTATCTTTCCCTTACAACCAAAAACACACTTCTTTGGAGACCTTCTTCCCGAGCAAGTCACGTGCAGTGCTGCTGAATGAAGCATGTTGATGGGCGCGCACTTGCTCTGGTTGCTGTGTGCGTGCTCTTCTGGGAGAAATGTCCATAGAAGTTCCACCCTTCATAAGGTCATGAAGAGCCATGCTTGAAACAACTTTACAAAACTTATAAGATCCCAGTAGGAGTGTATTTGACACAGAAATACTTCCGTCATACGTTCAAATTTGTTTTTTGAAACTTTGACAGATGCAACTATTTGAAAATCTGGAATCTGAGAGTGCAAAAACATCTGAATATGGAGAAAATATCCTCTAAAGTCATCCAATTGAAGTTCTTAGCAATGCATTTTACTCATCAAAAATGACATTTTCATATATTCAAAGTAGGAAATGTACAACATATCTTCACAGATCATGATCTTTACTTAATATCCTAATGATGTTTGTCATAAAAGAAAAATCGATAATTTTGACCCATAAAATGTATTGTTGGCTATTGCTACAAATATACCTGTGCTACTTATGACTGGTTTTGTGCTCCAGGGTCACATATGGTTCTTACCATAGCTCCACGTGTTTTTAGTGTATGTTTTTGTTGTTATTTAATAAATGAATGAGACAAGATACAGACTGTGTGGACATGGTTTATTCCAACCGGAGTCGAAAACAACTTTGCACCCGGTCCTGACTTATAAGAAAACAACTACACACAATGATCAGGTCAAAGCTGTTTTGAAATAACTGGAAAGCTGTACTGATTAACTATCTTGAGGGATACACAAGAACTATCCATTCTCCAAATAATATGATTGGTTTATGGCAATAATAGCTTTCCTGAGGCGTATCCAGAATCTCATGTTACTCAAAGGGTCTCTGCTCCACTTTAGGTATGTGTTCTTTTTCAGATGCTTATGAAGTCCAAACACTTTCTTAGTCTTTCTCTCTTCCACATCTTCCAGAATTATGATGATGATGTTGGCATTGCGTTCCATCATAAATCGAGACTGAGCTAATTCAAACTCAAAGCGACACCAGTCACTGTCAATGAAGTGTTGAGACACAACCACAATGATTTTACGACTGCCCATTATTCCTTCATCGATAATGTTGGAGGCGATGGACTTCCCTGCTTGAAAGTCCCGCATATGAAGGCAAAGCTGAATAGGTGGAACACCGTTCTCCAGATTCTCCATCAGTTCATTCATGACCCAGACTTCATCATAGCTGGAGAAAATCACAAATGCGTCATAGGAACATTCTTGTGGTCCTGGTGATCTATATCCTCTCAGTAGAGAACAGAAATACTGAAGATAAAACAATTAAAACATCTGATTTGAGGGGTGCCAATCAAAATGAGGTGCATCACGGTTTTAATCTTATTCGGTTAGAGCTCAAATCCAAATAGTGAAGCTTAGGCATGTCTATGAAGGCATCAGCCCAAATAGGTGCACTGTTGTGTGCAATTACTAGTTTTTCTAAAGTATGGAGACGTGAAAGCTGTTTACCTGGCAAAGTACTTAACTTAATGGAAATCAAGCAAAGCTACTTGAATTCACAAAAACAAACATACTCAATTTCATCAATTAGACCTCCGATTACTGCTACATTTGAGGCATTACTCATACAGCAAAAGACAGAAATTGGCTCACTAGGCTTCTCCGTAAGAATATACGGAGAATAAAGAGGAAATAAAGAGCACAGACGATCTAAAAACTCACTTATCTGAAAAGATAAATCTGAAACCGTCCTTGCTTGCCAAGACCATATAGAGCTTTTAGACCAGCTTTCTGAGCAGCAGGCGAAGCAAAGGCAGATCAAATGTTCAGTTCTTGAAGATAAATGTCTTTGAAAGCTCCTGGTTCAATGTATAATAATGGATTTCTAGAGAGAATCAAAGTCATGTTTCTGCCGATCTCTCGCAACATAACTGTGTCACCGGTTGTGATGATGGATATGTTATTGGCATGTAGATCAAGTACACTGAAGTATTTGAAGGTGCTCATGAATGGAGGGAGAGACATGGACTGGATGATATTTGTCCCGACTCTAAGCTCCTGCAGCTTGGTAAGGTTATTTATTTGAAGCTTTATTGATGAGAGACCAACATCTACAAGAACTAGTCTTAGTATATGTAAGGAATTCAAGAATCCAGGTCCAAAATATGTAATGGGATTTCCAGTGAGAATTAAAGTAATCAAATTCTTCACATTGTAGAAAGTATCATTTTCAATGTGCTTGATGTGGCATCTGAAAGCAAATACATCAATCAATATTATTTACAGAGCAGCAACACATTATACAACGTATTTAGATGGTAAAAATATTGCTTACCTTGACAGATCAAGGGCTCGCAAAAATAAGAGAAAACTTGGAAAACAGTCTTTATCGGTTCAATACACTAAAACTGAAATCCAGTTTCTACAGAGGAAGGAACACTGGATGGTATGTAGCAGAGGTTTCTTAATAAACCTTGAGTAGTCCAGATTCACAGTAATCTTGCATTTAAAAAAATAAAAATACATCAATTAAAAATATATAAGAAATGTAATATGAATATAAGAAATGTAAAGCCGAAAATGTAGTTTTGTGAACGATTGTCCAGCCCCAATAGAAAACAATGAAAGAACTAATAATGAAAACAATTCATCTCGACTCTTCTAATCATATTTTCTCAACCTCTCATAAAATAAACCAGCCTTGTTTGAGGTCATTGATTATGAGGAACTAATGCCATGGTTTTAAACAATGTGGAATTTTGGCATAAAGAGAAGTAATGAATAAGTCATTCATTTCCAAAACATCCCAAATTAATTTAAAAAATAAATTAAAATATTAATTGAAATAAAAACAAGGAGTTCCATAAAGAAAATAATTACCTCTGATTCGTAATCTACCACTGTTAAAACTGACATTTGCAGTAACTATTATAACACGATCAAAAAAACAACACAGTAGACATGTCACTGACTGCTCAGGACCTTGACTGAGAAATAATCCACTGTAACTGTTAAGAAAATATCTACACATGTAATCTTCCACTCAACCACCGGAAACAAAACATGTTTAGAATGATAAAGATGAGCTACCAGCAGATGGCCCTGCACACATATCTAACAATGTCACTTCAATTTCCTGTTCACTTTGCTACAAGGATAACCTCATCAATTATTCTTAGTATAATCCGATTTCCAGATTGCAACAACAATCCTACAGATTAAATGTTAAATATTAAGTCAACAATATTGTTTTTTCTTCAACATGACAAATACCATTTTTTACAATGTTAAATACGCTACACACAGCCAATCTGGAAAAAAGCAGATGGGTACTATGAAAACACTATGAACTTGTTGATAGTCAACAACCTTTATTTATCCATATATGCGAGCCACTCAAAGATGGGGGAATAGACAAATAGGGCAATAATTGACCACTAGAGGGCAATCAACATATGGATCAATGGCATTGTAACTTTCTTTAACCTCTATTCTACAAAGAGGCTTGTTGACATAAGTAAATTAAAAGACAAAAGTGTAAACATTCATGTACAGAGAAGCAAAACAAAAAAGTCAAATTAAAACATTGATTAGTATGTGAAGAAACAAAAAGGGAGCAGGAGCCAAAACCTTATTTTTTCTATTACAGCCGAGCATACATTTCTACATGGCATGCAATAAGGCACCTAACTAACACAATGAATAAACCTATGCTACGTGAAGCACAATTGTTATCCAATGGAAAAGAAAGAATAGTTCTGATACAATGTTCACTCCCATAAAAACAGTATTCCTTTCATTTACCCAAACCTTATTAAAAAAATACATCCGTTTGTAAAAGATTTTTTTCCATACACAGAACTGTAAATAGAAAGCACAAACCCATGGAATCAAGGGAGGGAACAAACAAATAAAAAAAAAGCACGCTATATTTTGTATTTGTATTAAAGTATACACAATCTATTATTATTATTAAATGTTGATAATCTGCAAAACGCATCCAGAATACAACTAAATGCTATACATTGCTGTCTGACTTGAGCAATGACTGGGAAAATCTTAAATACGCGGTCAGTCATTGGTAACAGGTGGATAGAAGGGAGAAGCACTGAAGACATTCAGGGGAATGCTTAGGCTGTACAAAGTCTGCATAATAACAAAATCAGCTGTACAATTCCATTGTGTTGAAAATGAGCAACATGAAAAGTGAACTGAATGTCCCAACAGAATGTATACATTATCTTAGTTTGTTGGGTTGACCGTTAATGATCAAGATCTACTTTTCTCAACTTGACTTTTTGTGCTGCTCTCAAGCTAATTTCACAGAATTAGTCAAGTTAATATGCCGTTTTAGGTTGCACTCTGTTGGTTTGTATCATAAAGGGTTTATGATAATTAAAATAGCCTTTATATATGACAGCTTGTTCAAAACTAGTGTCATCCCCTAAAAGCACCATCCCACTTCACCTACAAGAGATGGATAAGACTAACTGGATCATACATCAAAAATGCTCATTTTTTTCAGAAAAGAACAGCACACTACTCACCTATACATCTATATAAAAGGAAATCAACATATATTTACACGTGATATCAGTTACTCAACCCATTAATGATACAGAGATGGGTAAAAGATACAAACTAGGGGAGTGAATAGTTGTGTCTAGACTCATTTGCTTAATTATCTACCATTCCAAACAAACTTGACCTAATACTCAGTTCAAGATTATGCCAGGCTTCAATACACTTCTAGTTTAAAGCACAATTCAGTGATGATGGAAGTTTGGTCTACGGTTTTAATCACACACCATGTTCCAGAATGACATGTATGCATCTAGTCATGTGCACATTACACAGGGGATTTCAGTGTCAATCATACCAATTTGAAATTCATTGCTCTTAAAAAGTCAAAGGACTTGATTTTACAAATTCCCTCAGAGCAGGTCCATGCCGACTTTCTGGAATTCCTTGCATCTTTTGTCAAACTCTTTAACATTACAAGCTGGCCTGAATCATGGGATGACTGGTAGCGAACCACTTGTGGGAGAGGAAAGCAGGCTTACTGATCAATATGAATTCTGTGATGCCTAGACAGAGAAGACGAATGATTGAAACCCTTTCCACACTGAGCGCACCTATATGGTTTCTCACTCTGAAGGACTCTCTGTTTCAAGATGGTAGTGTGGGGGAATCCCTTTCCGGTTGCAATAGCACTATAAGTTGATTTATCCTCCAAATGAACCCGCTGGTGCCTTGCGAGAGAGGAGGGATGATTGAACCTCTTCCCACACTGAGCACAGGTGTAAGACTTTCCATCAGAATGAGTCCTCTGATGCCTGGATAGCGATGACGAGTGATTGAAGCTCTTCTCACAATGGTTGCAGCTGTATGGCTTTTCACCTGTGTGCATTCCACTCTTCAGCGTAGTATCGAAGGGGAAATCCTTATCCGCCTGGGCATACATCTTGGCCTCAAGGTGGACCTTGTGGTGTCGTGACAAGGAAGAGGAATGGTTAAAACCCTTGTCGCACTGAGAGCAGCGGTAAGGCTTTCCACCCTGATGGACCAGCTGATGCTTCTTGAGGTGGCGTTTCCTGACAAAGCTCTTCCGACACTGGGTGCACTTGTAGGGCTTCTCCCCTGAGTGGATTCTCTGATGCTCTCTTAATGTGGCTGCTGCCGCAAAACACTTTCCACACTGGGTGCATCTGTGTGGCTTTTCACCAGCATGGGTCTTCTGGTGCTGTTTGAGATTGGAAGCCGTCATAAAGCCTTTACCACACTGAAGACAGGTGAACGGCTTATCATGGGCATGCAGCTCTTGATGTTTTTTCAGATGGCGTCTGCGCACAAAGCTTTTTCGGCATTGGGTGCATTTGTAGGGTTTGTCATCCGAATGCATTTTCATGTGTTCCCGGAGAGTGATGGCAGCAGCGAAGCTTTTGCCACACTCTGAACATCTGTGCGGCTTTTCAGGAGAGTGGATCATCTGGTGGGGTTTCAAGTTGAATGCATCAATGACTCCTTTACCAACCATCTCAAGACCAGTGGTATAACTTTTCTCTTTCATGTGAATCCTCATGTGACTTCTCAGGCTGGCTTCAACAGCGAAGCTCTCGCCACAGTGGACGCAAATGTAGGGATGAGTGGCTTTGTGAATTTCAAAGTGTTCGTGCAGATCAGACATACAGCCAAAAATCTCACCACACTCACTGCATTGCAAACCATGAGCTTCGTGGATGATAATGCCATTCTCTGACTCTACTGTAAGCTCCCCTCCATGGTCAGACTCCACCTTTACGATATGATCTCCACCACCTATCTCCGTCTTTAACAGCACTTCACCGAGCAAATGCTCATTGCCTTTGATTTCTGCGCTGCTGAAGTAATGATGATGATCGTGGTGTATTTCAGATTTAATATAGTCATGGTCTGTCTCCGTTACTATATCCACACATGTCACTGCTCCTAAATCACCGTGAATAGCCTCTAGGTCAAGTCTTTTGTCCTCCTGAGTCATAATCTCAGTCTCCGCTCCATAATGCAAGTCACCGACTTGGGCAATGACACACTCAGATCCCAACGTATCGAGACCTGGTGTGTCACAGTCAGTCTCTGACTCGGCCATCAGGACGCACTCCAGCCTGACGACTTCCGTCTTCCTGGTTAAGTGAAACTTAGCGTTGCTCTACGAGCACCGCTTTCCCGCAAAGAAACTTTAAAGGATGCCTGTCACAGGCTCAGTCAGTTCTTGAGTCAGGACAAGTCCAGCCTGTTGGAAGAAAGCAAATATTTAAACTCAATTACATAAATCACAATGAAATATTTCAGCTCAAACATTTAACTATCAAAGATTATACTGCTTGAGAAAAATAATGAAAGTAATGGTCTGACTACTTTTTTTAGAAAGTACATAACCATTACGTTAAGTGATTTTATGCTATTTCATGTGACAAAGAAATAATACACAGCTTCAACTAAATCAGGGGTGTCAAACTCAGTTCCTAGGGGGCCACAGCCCTGCAGAGTTTAGATTAAATCCTAATTAAATGCACCTGATTCAGCTGATCAAGTCCTTTAGGCTTATTTGATAACTACATTGGATGCTTATTGGAGCAGGGTTGGAACTAAACTCTGCAGGGAACTGAATTTGACACCCATGTCAATGAACAACAGCCAAATAATACATTCAGACATATTAGCTTTAAATCTACACAAGTTATGAGGCTGACACAAATACATTAACATCCTTAAGTAATAAAGATTGATGCATAGACAAACATAACTGGGACCTTGGCTATATGCACCACAGCTTGCAAAAACATTTCTTGATTAAATATGTTAAACAAAACAGGAGGCTGATCTAGAAAAAAATAAAAGCTAGTTAGCAGAAATATCTTTGGCTACAAATTGGCTAAGGTTAGCCTTTGGGTAGTTTATATTTGGCTACTTGACAGGCTAGGTATATGTTAATATACAGTTCAGATATTCAAATGTCTCAAGCCAAATTAACAATATGGAATCACTTTTTTTTTTTTAAACATGCAATACATTTAGAATATACGTAAACCCATGTTTACAGCTTTCACATAGCTGGTTTGTCACTGTTGGCTATTTTAGCTGGCTAAATAGCTGCTAGTTAGCTTCTTTGAGCATGCATTACCAGCTAACTAGCTGGCTAACTAGCACTACAGCTAGATCACAAAATAATACTGAACTGATAAGCTGACAACCCGCCTTAAATTCTTCGTATCATTTATCGGTCATACATACACGCATTAGTGTCGTTAAGTCATATAGAGACTTGATACTACAGCTTCGAGAAAACAAGGCGTTTAACGGTGGGCATCTTGTGCGCCAGAGGTTGGAAGAGCTAACTAGCACTAAAATGGCCGCCGCGACTAGCTTCCGCCCCTAATGTAAGCACGCAGAAGCAACACAACGTGAGCAAATGCAAATAAACTAGGTCATGTTAGGTGACTGGTTTTATTGTCCTCCCAACGTCTTTTGTGGCTGTACGCTATTCTGAAATCGCCCAAATCATTTGACACGAGCATAGCGTTGCTATACGCTGCGCGTATCATGCTATAGTCCTAGCCCATTTTTAGCTGCGTGAAACAAACATGGCCTGTCTTCCAGCTAAGCTGCCTCGCTAGCGGAACACTAGCTGCCCCGCCGCCATTGCTACACAACACAACTCCGAACTTAATAACGTCCACAATTCATCGGTTGCGCCTAACGTTACCCTACCGAGCTCATAAAATGTATCAAGATACTGCATTCACCACGACGAAAGACATAACGTAACGTGAATTAAATAACCTTGTATCAAATATAGCACGCTAGTTAGCCCGCTAAGTTAACTAGCAAAGGTAATCTAAAAACCCTGACGAGCATAACGTTACACATTAAACGTTCATATATTAACGTATTTTGTAAACATTTCCGACCTCTTTGCCTTTTAAAGGCTCTTTAGCGAGATGCGCTGCTGGTCGTCGCGGCGTAGACAGCGGCCTGGAGATCTTCGCTCTGTTGCGCCTTTGCTGCCTGGCTGCGGTTTGCTCTCTCTCTCTCTCGCTCGCTCGTTCGCTCTCTCTCTTTCTCTCTCTCTCTCTCTCTCTCTCTCCGTACGTACTTAGCGGGATGGCGCCGCGGATCATCTGGCGCCAACCCTTACCTACTTGTGTTGGAGCGCATGAGCACAAAAACAAAGCGGTGAAGAAATAAGCACTCGGTCGCCACCTATAGTCCTGGCGGAATAAACATTCTCCTTCAGACCCAACTAAATGATAAAACAACGAACAACAGGTTAACACCTACAGGGTTCAGATTGTTATTGCATGAGAAATCACGGGCTTAACAATGAATATTACTTTCAAGGCTTTTATTAAACTTGGTTAATATAAATGTCTTAATTCAATAATTATTTTTTAAACATTTGAAGTTGTATAAACTAACATGAATGAATTATGCACTGACATGAACAATACATTAATCTAGATGTTTACATTTACATTTAGCAGACGCTTTTATCCAAAGCGACTTACAGTGCATTCAGGCTATACATTTTTTTGTCAGTATGTGTGTTCCCTGGGAATCGAACCCACAACCTTTGCGCTGCTAACGCAATGCTCTAACCACTGAGCCACAGGAACACTGTGTTATGAGATGTTATGATAAAATTGTGTTTATATCTAATGCATTACTAATGAACTGAACCTTATTAAAGCATTACCAAAAGAGCTATATTGCTCACCTAATTCTAAATCAACTTTGGCTGATACATAATTGATTCCATATAGAAATATACTGTGGCCTACATTCAGCTACTCAAAATCAATTAAAACTTTGACAAAATACAGACTGTGTGAGCACAGGTGAGCCATAAAGGTCTGTGTTCTTGGTCTGACCTGCCTGCTCAAATGAGCTATCCGTATTTTAAACTGTGATATTTTTCATGCGTAGCTTATCTGACAGAAAAAAGAAAGAAAAACACATGCAAAAACACTTTTTTAAATGTGACGTTGTAACTATCAGGATGTGTTGGATATCATTAAAAGGATGAGTGGATGTGCTCAAACATGGCTTCCTGAAACACAGACAGTGTTCCCACTGTGACCAGGGAGCACTAGAGTGCGCCCTTTCCCTTGAAACCTTTGAGAAACACAAGAACCAATGCTTGACAATTTCTGAGGGAAAGGGTAAAGACAAATATAGTGTTGGTATGGTATTTAACCCTTGTATTGTGTTCGATTTCTGGGTACGATTTTGATGGAGCGGGTCAAATTGACCCTAATTGACTTCAATGCAATTCCCTAAATATCACATTATTAAAAACAAGAAGGAATAAGGTATGAACAGAATTTTTTTATATCAGTATTTGTCTCACAGTGCAAACAATTAATATAAAAAGTATGATTTTTTATAAATGTGTTTAATCACATATTTTAACCCCTTAAATATTACCGTCCCGCTGGTAGAAGTTTACTACTGTACTTAACTACTATATTACAGTTAAATCCTAATCTAATCATGACAAACTATATATCGCTGGAAAGGTCTTAGACTCCTAAATAGATATTGTATCACTGTTTTTAGTTACAAATTATGTAGGAACAGTAATAGATTAATTTATTACAAGAGTGTACCTCAAAATATTTATTACACCATATTAGGAGGTCTGACCTCTGTCACAAGAATGATTTTCGTTAAATTTTGCCCTATAACATGTTTTAGTAATAATCATAAATTATATATCATTTGACAGCATAAAACCTCAAAATGTATCCTGTGAAAACTATTTTGAAATCAGACATTGCGTTAACATGGAAATGGTACTTTACATCTTTTAGCGGGCTCCTCCCCCTTAGTGTGGGGTGTCATTTTACTAAATGTATTACGGTCTTTTAAAATCAAAACTATTTATAATCTTGACAAAATTCATATCGTTGGAGAGGTTTGAGTCTCAAGATTGTATATTTTGTGATAGAAGTAAAAATGAGAGAAAAAAATATACATTTGTGACAGAAAAACTGCATTAAAAAAAACAATAAATCAGTGGAGTTTGAATGGCACCCGGTGGCTAGTTTTTGTATAATGCCCGAACAATATTGCATAGGAACCTCAATTTTTTTTATATCAACTTCAAATTTGGAACACAATTTATTTAGACATGTGGATGGCCCTATGCTAGAAAAAGTAAAAAAATTCTGGAAGAAAAAGATGAGTTAAATATTATTTCATATACTTTGAAAATAGAAATCATAGCTAACTTTTTCAGCACTGAAAATTTAAAAAGCTCATTTTCCCCTTTCCAGGATAGTAAAATACCAAAATAGCAACATACATAAAAAAACAATCTTTAATTTGGGTCTGTACTGGTGCCTTGGAATGAAAAAAATGTGGGTCAAATTGACCCGCGAATATCAAAATCGTCAGAAAATATGTCTTAATCGTCTTAATAATATTAAGAAGATCAGGCCCTTTCTCTCGGAACATGCATCACAACTCCTTGTTCAGGCTCTTGTTCTGTCCAGACTTGACTATTGCAATGCTCTCTTGGCAGGTCTTCCAGCCAGTTCCATCAAACCTCTACAATTAATCCAAAACGCTGCTACAAGATTAATCTTTAATGAGCCGAAAAGAACACATGTCACACCTCTGTTTATCAATTTGTACTGGCTACCAATAGCTGCTCGCATTAAATTCAAGGCATTAATGTTTGCCTACAGAACCACCTCTGGCTCTGCACCCCTCTACCTAAATGCATTACTTCAGACTTATGTGCTTCTAGAAGCTTGCGTTCTGCAAGTGAATGACGCATTACTGTACCATCCCAAAGAGGCACAAAATCCCTTTCACTGACTTTTTCATTAACTGTTCCCATCTGGTGGAATGACCTGCCAACTCAATCCCAGCAGCTGAATCCTTACCCATCTTCAAGAAACGGCTAAAAACACATCTATTCCATCTTTATTTGACCCTCTGACTCTAGCACTCTCTATTCTAATTGTATTTTATCTAATCTGTCTAACTGCTAGCTTTTCTTGTAAAACTAACACTAAGTTTATATTTTTCTATATTTTACATACTAGTTTTCTGAAAAAAAATCCTTCCTACGTGTACTGCGTTAGGCTAACCAGGATGTAATGGCACTTGCATGTTATTGCTCTTTTGTTGGTTTTGATTGCTTCTATAATGTCCTCATTTGTAAGTCGCTTTGGATAAAAGCATCTGCTAAATTACTAAATAAATAAATACAACTATTTGTGTGCACTTCAAAACACATGTATCGTGACTTTGCATACATGTTCATGCTCCTAAATGTGAAAAAGTCACAGAATACCAAGAAAAAAATTAGATTAACTGGTATTTCCGACAGCTTGAAAATCAAAATGGGTCAAATTGACCCGGAACATAATACAAAAGAGAAACACAACACCTTAAAACTAGCTTGTGTATTTACACTATTATTTGTCAACTCAGAAATCTAGAGAGCTAAGAACCTGTTTACATGCAGATTTAATGTCAGACACTGCATAAATAACTGGTTTTTAGCCTACAGTATGCTTGTGCTGTCTTTTATGAGCACAGGGAGGATTTAGGCTTTGTTCTCTACCAGTGAGGCTGAATGAAACATGACACAGCCAGCCATCATTCAATACCTGTCATTCAGCAACCCCGTCTGCTGAGCTCCTGCCTGAACCTGTAGAGCCTCTCACCTGGTTAAAAGTGCTGGAATCAAACTGTGTGTGGCTTATATGTGAATCTAAAGTAGATGGGTGTATGTCCCATGTGTTTTCTTTTCAGTGCCATATAAATGTATCTGTGTTTCACACATCTTACAACAGCTATGGCTACCGCTGCTTGCCTTTGTCAGTGTGAACGTTGGATCAACGGCAGACCAATAGTGAATTTTTCATGACCGTCAATGGCAGTGCCATTGTAAAGGCAAGCTTTGTTGTAAGAAGCCAACAAAGACTAGCATCATTTTGATGAATGCACAGTGTATTTACCAACATCCAACTGTACTGGAGGCCAATCTGTTCATTTGTAGAGGTACAGATGACACATTTCAATATAATGTTAGGAACTTGAAGACTTGTAGAAGTAAAAACCTGTATGTGTGCTTCAGGCTCACATTAGTTTATTGGATAATTAGAAATGATCATATTTAACTTACGCACTTCAGTATACCTTGAGTGGTGTGAGTTACATTATAGAATTAAATATATATTGTTAATTGATTTAGAAAATACATTAAATTAAGCAGTCGGGGAATGTTATGTTCATGTTAATACAAAAGTGTATGCCTTATTTCTCATGCTAACAGACTTATTCAGATATTGTCACGAGGCCATGTCTGTTCTCCTGCAAAATGTAATTCAGGTTTGACTCATTTGTGTATTGTTTGTTCGAGGCACAGAAGTTTATCTAACAACGAGAAATAAAAAGAGAATGACACCATTTATCAACATTTTATTTCTGAAAACTACCTACCATTTGTACATAAAGTCTGAATATTACGAGGAATAATCCTCTATGATCTCTCTAAACAACAAAGGATCCATGTACATCTAAAAAAATATGCTTTCAGGAAAAAAAACATTAAGATTATTAATCAGTTCAAATGTAAAACTGTAATGAATTAAGTATATAAATGCACTACCTACATTCAGTTTCTAGTTTTTTCATGGGGGGTGGGGTGGTATATTTACATTTGTTGGATTATATACATTTTTTACATCATATAACTATACCCGGATTCTGAGCTACATTTTAATTTGCTTAAACATTCATGACAGGTGTAAGTTTGAGGAGTGATCTCTGAGGGTGAATGCCGTTGGAGTGGAGCTTTTCAAGGTTCTGCAGGAAACCACTGTGCTTCAGTCCTTTAAGTATTGCTGAGTTACTGGAGGTCACACTCATATGTGTCCTGCAAATAATCAATGAAAAAGCAAAAAATCTAATCTTAGACGAAAATTTCAGAGATGTATCTCCAAACGTAGATCAATGGTAAGTGTTTAAATGAGCCTGAATTTGATTGCAGTATGAATATTTAAGTAGATATTTTAACTGTAAAATTAAGTGATTAGATTTATGGATCAAATGCACATCTCAGATAAATGACTTCAGACCAACCTTGGAGAGTCAATCCCACTATCAGCTGTATAACTCTGATTCTCTGTGGTTTCTCCTGCACAGGCCCCTGTAGGGTCATTTAGGCTTGCATTGATGTTGCCAGCATCCTCAGATATATCATTTGTTCTATGATGGCAGTCTTTTAATTCTGGGTGACAGATCCAGTGGTTAGCTTTGCCAGCTTCTGCTTCATCGGCAGATTTATGTATGGTCTCGGAATCGGACTCCACTTCACTTGTCTGACAGTAGTCAAAAATGCTGCTTTCCAGGGTTTCAGTATGTTCATCATCTGCCAAACTGGATTCTTGTGGTGCTTTCCTCAGACCCTGGATTTCTTGTTTGGGGTTAACACCTTTCTGAAGGATCTGGTGATCAGAAGACTGCCACCTGTACTCATGTGGCCTGTATGTGGTTCTGGTGGGTTTTTGATGAGCATGTTCCTTAACAAAATGTCCATCCCAACCTCCATCTGCACAGACAGGCTCACGGCATCGAGCTGTGTCGGACTGTGATACCTCACAGTCAAGAACGCATTCCTCATTCAGGCAGACAGAGCTACATCCATCCTCATCCTCCACTGTCTTTTGATAGATGCGATATTCATCATCTGTATAAACTTCAATCTCAGTCTGGCTTGTGATTCTGTCCAATGTTTGACCATCTGACAGCTGATGGCTAGTAATATTGCCAATTTGCTGATGTGAGGACAGCAGATCTGGACGGTGATGAGACTCTTCTTTACTGTTAAGTAGATGTAGGGAAAGTCTATGTTGAATTGTAGGTTTAGGCCACGAGAGGGGTACTTCTGTTGTATCACAATGTGTCGCATGATCTACAGTGTTCTTTTCGTCAGGAACATGTCTCATGTTTCCACCCTGACATTTAATTTCTCTTACTTTTCCATTTCTGAACTCCCTGCTTCGGACTTTATTCTCTCTCAGCCTAATTTTGTCCTCTATTCTCAAAGTGCTGCTCTCAGGGTACGCCGAGCTGTAATCTGCACAAAGCTCTTGAACTGGTTGAACATCCAGGGTGGAGTCTACAGTCGGTGCACATTCATGGAGCTGTTCACAGGCTGCGTCCTTCAGGGTGTGAGATTTCTCCATGCTGTCAGCGATTGCTTTGGGCTGGTGAGGATCCCAGGACTTTGACCTGTGACCTGGTCTTTCCCGGTGTCCGGAGATTGGAGTCTTGGCTTCTCTCCTCCTTTGTTCTTTATGGCTGTTTGTTTCCACATCTCTTCCTGGCAATGCCAGAAAAGGGTTGTCTATCCGTTTCTTGTAGACACATTTTGGATTCAGAATGCTAGTTTCTTCCTGATTGTCAGGTTCATCCAAAGGAAACTCTGCTCTGAGATGTGGAAGAATTTGATCATCTGCCTCTAAATCTTCAGCACATTGCAAGGTTTTACTCTTTGCTCTTTGTTTTTCTTTGGATGTAGGTCCTCTTCTCCTGCTGCGAGTAGCTCTAGGGGCTGATTTCTTCCCCACAGGCTTTGAGGTATGATGCCTCTGCTTAGACAGAAGAGCTTCAGTGGAAATGCCCTTGTCCACAGCTTTTTCCTCAAGCTTCTTCATAAGAACCGTGTGTTTTACTAGATTGTCCGTTGTCAGATCTGGGTTGATCCGTTTGATGATGGCATGTTCTAGATCTCTGGGGAGGTTGTTCAAGTCATTCTCATCCCTGACAGGCCATTCCTCCGGTGGGAATTGTCCAGAGAACGAGGCATATTCTTTCTTCGACTTAGTCTCCTTCTTCCCCGTGTTTCGTCGGAAGAGGTTAAGGCCAAATTTGCGGCCAGATTTCTCCTTGTCCTTGCGGCTTGTGTTGGAGGATTTACTAATCTCACTGGCCTGGTAGTCTGTAGTAGATGTGGACTGGTGCTGAATGGAAGGTTTGTGTTCTTTGGGCCACTTGAGGCTTTTTCCAGTGCACTCACTGATGCTGATGGATTGGTGATCTTGGACAGATGGAGGTACAATAGACGGAGAGGTGAAGCAGCAACAGGACTTACAGTGAGCCATGACAGGAACCTCACTAGAGGTGTCCATGCAGCTCTCGTTGCTCACCAGGTACGTGATGGGAGGAGGTGATGGCAGGTCATTGTTGCCAGCACTCCACCAATTCCTCTCTTTCACCATGTTGTTGGTGATGAAGTATGTTTGAGGGGTGACAACAAAGTAGCCCTCGCCAGTGTGATAGATCTTCCTCTCCTTAATAAGAGCTCCCAGAGCACTGTACATGATGTCTTGAGTGGGAATGGTCATTCCTGAAACAGATATTATTTGTGTGAATATAACTGTTTCATAATGAATATGAATTAAAATAAAAAATGTAATAAGGTTGTGTACAAGTAAGCACAGCAAGTGAAACAAGGCATAATATTGAGTTACCTGGGTGTGCTTTCATCATGTGATTAATCAATGCTTCCTGATTAACAACCACATTGGCGGCATTCATATTCGATATGACAGAGCACAGTATTTCAGACAGGGGAATAAACTGAGACTGGGAAATGGGTGACATCTGCACAGGGGACAGATCACCTGTGGAAAAAATATATAGAGAACACGGTCAGTTGAAGTCGGTGTCATTTAAAAGATGAATTTTATATACAATTTTACACATAATTATAAGGTATTCTTTAATGGATAAAGAGGCTCTTACATATAACAGAGATTGGTATAAAATCACAAATCCTTAAATCCACAGAGAACTAAATTTAATCAGAAGTGAGATTGAATGATTTTCAATAAACATTAAATGCAGATGGAGTATTTAGACCAACACACAAGGAGAAAATATGGGCAACTAATCCTCAAAAAATCTTGTAAATTACCTCAAATAATTTTATTTGATTCTTCTAAAGCCTGGAAATGTTTTTTCAAGTAGCTTTTTTTAAATCTCTGAACTGCTTTGTAGTTCTGAGATAGATAATACCACACAAATCATTTCTAAACATTTACATTCAAATAAAGTGTCAAATAAATACATTAATGAAGAGCTCTATTGTTTATGTGTCCTAAAGCATAGGTTGCTTGTTTCACAGTATTTCCACAGGTAGGCAAGTACTTTAATGCTTGCTGATTGTGGAAATATTGTGTGTAACAAACAACATTTATGTCAAAGCTGTTTATTTCATTGTCCACATCTAATGCATTTTCAAACTTTTCTATTCTAACCACTGATCAGAAGTAGATTCTTCAGTTATCTGTGACCATAGATAGAGCCAAAGTATAGATTATTAACTAGAGATACGTTAAATGTTGGACACTTGCCAGCACTTACTTTCCATTCTGTTGTTGATTAATTAACCAAATCCCAAGTAAAACTTACTCCCACCATAGAGTTAATCGGTAACTAAAGGGCCAAACTCACTCAAACCTGGAAATGTTATTGGTTGATTTATATACAGCTTATCAAATTTTATCATAACACATAATGTAGTAGGAGCATATAGGTGAAAAAACATCACATACCGTGAGTGAATTTTCAATCCTTCATGTTTTTTGCCATATATCTGCTGCCAGAGGCCTTTTTTGTGTGCCTTTTTTTGCTTTATGCAGGCCCTATTGTAAACATAGATCCCAAAAAAAATCTAATCACATTTGTAAAACAAAATATACTTACTGTATTACTGTTTTATATGCAAAAGTAAATGAAAGAGGCCAAAATTACAAGTATTCCTGACCTGCACTTTTAGATTCATTCATCTGCTAGTTCCCATTAAATGTCAGACTTTCTGCGTGTTTAGCAGCTAATCCATTCTCCTTTGTTGCAGAGGAGCCCAGAGATAATAGTAAGCTGAAACATCGCCTTCCACTTTTGACACTGTTTTCCATGGGAAAAACATCCTGTCTAGAGTCTCAAACAGGAAATATCCTAAGTTCTCTGACCACATTTAGTTTGAGAGGTGTAAAAAGAGGAAAGACTGATGGAAGTACTTGATAAATCAATTATTGTTTTCTTCTTTAATTTTCAGGGAAGTGGTGTAAATGTGAGAACAGAACATCCTTAGGTTGTCCTTGGGATGTATATAATTATTTAGATGCAGTCGCTGCAGAAACAAAGCTAGAAATCTTCTTGAATTTGACTATAAACATCTTTTTAGGGTAAGTGAGTTTAAATGTTCTTTTCAGAGAGAAAGCGGGAAACGTTTTGCACAACAATTGAGAGTTCCAGAACCAATTGAGCTGACGTGAGCATGTGGTTGTTACTAAGGACACGTGTACCCTTAATTCCTCTCTCCAGGGAAACTCTCTGGGCTAATTGTATCATGAAGCTGTTCTGACAACATTAAGACTTTTGTCACAGAAATACCTCACCAGATACCATGGCAGCCATGTCACACTGCAAACAGCGGCAAGGAAGACATAGAAAGGGAGTGGGACAAATCTCTTATTTACAACTTACAATGAATATAAAAAATAGCCAGTGGTTGACATTTAGGCATAAATGAATTAGAGTAAACAAGATATGAAAATCACATGAATGAATGAATGAATGATGCATTTGAATGTGAATGTCTTGTGCATGGCTACTCAAATACCCATTTAGTCTTCATCACATTACCCTACAGCTCTTGCCGCTCATCACAGTTTATAGCAGGCCACTTTCATGATACTGAAATGCAGGGGTGTGAAGTAACGAATCACAAATACTCACGTTATAGTAATTAAGTAGTTTTTTATCAGTAATTGTACTTTTTGAGTAGTTTAGTTGTGTACTTTTACTTGAGTACATTTTAAGTGATGCATCGGTACTTTTACTCCGCTATTTTCCTCCGTTTGTGGTCGTTACCTGCTTATTTAAATTATTTTTATCCATCAACGTGATTGGATAGAGAGAGAGAGTAATCAGTCTCGTGACTTTCATCAAATCAAATTGTGCATAGAAAACTATATTTATTTATCAGCATCTTCCTCTAATATGTGAAGGTAAATTTCGGATATCTGCTGACTAAATGATTTGTATATATGCTTGCCTATCTACAAGGCCTGAAATTTGGTGTGAGGTTGCGGGTATTGCGTACAGTCCCGTAAGTGCCACGTTCGGTATAATTCCCGCTCACTTAGAGACGCGCGATGTGCGCTGCCTCGTCTCTCCCTCGCGTGTGTTCTGCAGCAGTCACTTGGATAACTCGTTGTTGCTTGTTGAACTTAGTTGACTTTTGATGAGTTTGAACGCGTGATGCGCGCTGTGAAAAATGTTTTATCCATTCAGTTGTGGATGCTGCTGATTCACCGAGACCGCCATGCCATGGCTCAGAAAATGCGTTTGCTTTCTTTTGAAAAAGTTTCCCCAGAAATACTATTTAATGCATTTTTCCTTACAAATTGTTTTATCAGCATAACAATTCGAGTAAATGTGTAAAAGGTATTGCATGATGTCATCTTACAGAACAATTTGTTAAAATTGTAACAAATTATCCAAGTTTAGTTATCTTATTCTTTATTGCAAAACACTAAAACTGGCACCGTTTTGGAGAGAAATGGGCTCATTTTAACCCATATCATGGTGTGTGATAGTGAACTATGCATTTCTAATGGTGTTTGTATTTGCACTGTTCTAAACATTAATATTTTATATTCAACGCCAGCATGCTGTCTCGGTGGCCTTACACATGCTTTTAAATTATTTTTTCAAACTTTATGATTTAAATGGGGATGATTGTACTGAGAATAACTTTCATCTTTTCTTCAACTGAATACTGTTTTGATGTATTAAAAGAGTTGACAGTCAAAATTAAAATTGCTGGATGATAGATATTCTTCATTCTTTATGACAAACAAGATAATGTGAATTACAGAATTTACAATGTTTTTTAAATAAAAAAATTGCAGTACAGCGTTTATTATGATGGGGTGGAATCCACAGCTCAGTACTCACTACTCAATACTCATGAGTACTTTTAAATAGGCTGCTCTTTTACTCTTACTCAAGTACTTTTACTCTACTCACACTACATTTTTGGAAGGTAATGGTACTTTTACTTGAGTATGTTTTTTCAGTACTCTTTCCACCACTGCTGAAATGACAAACAAAGCCACACAAAAATAAATAGTAAATAAAGATAATCAGAAATACATTTCTACAGTCATGTGATCTACAAGATCCACAATATACTAAAATATATTCTTCCTTTATATATTTAATAATATTGTACTATTGTTTAATGGAAAATCTATATAATCTATCTCCAGCATAAATGTTTTGGTTATCAACTTTAAGTGCTGATTATCAAAGTTGTTAATTTTTTAGGACTGAGTTTATAAACTCTTTTAGTAAAATACCAATAATTGCATTTTTATTTCAGTTTTGATAACTGGTTTGTATTTACAATTTTACATACAAATAAGGAAATAAATAAAAGTGTGCCTTTTCATGTCAAGAAGCAGACAGGTTAACCAAAACACGAGATTCTGTTAAAAACAACTTGGTCAGCTGTGGGCGTCAAACTTTACAGAGTGAAACCACAGAAGTAATTAACGTGCAAGTGCCCTGTTGATTCAAATAACACATATTTCACCACATACAAGGTGCTCTTCGGTGCTCATGTGCTTGTACTAATAAATACAAGATTTGAAAGTGGTAAGGTTCATTCTTTGTCACAGCTGTAACCATTACTTATCCTCTCTGCACCATCTTAAGTGGCTGAAACAACAAAAATACACAGTGGTCTGAAGTGAAAGAAGGCGGGAAAAAGAAAGTGAATTAAAGGTAACTTGATAATGCCACACATGTTGTTTAACCCCCTATAGGCAACCTCCTGCCTCTAAGGAATTCTGTGCTTCATGGGTGGCTGAAATTATATGCTTTTCTACGTGTCATACATTAAAAGTGCTCAAATGTCAAATTAATAAAAGTACACTGAATATTTAATTAGGATTTAAACATTTTGACCCGCATGACATGATTATAATGACAAAATCAAGAAAAAAAAAATGTTACTAGTTTACTATACAAACATATATTTTACAAAGCCATCTCAACACTAAAGAAAGTCCTGAATTATATAGGGGTTATCTGTGGTTAACCTCACCAAGAAATGGGTAACATATGGTGGAAACAATATATTACCTGTTTTGAAAGCCCAATTATTTGGACATTTTTGTGGCCTTTGCTCAGTAATAAAAATGTCTGAATGACCTTAGAAAGTCAAGAGGTATTTTTTAAGACGTTCAAGTTCATGGTTTAAGGAAACTAGATAGAGTGAATGATACAAACTTTGAGCACAAACTTTGACTTTAGTAGACCTTTCAATGGAAAGTAGTATATGTTTGATTTAGAAAAATATGTATTTTTAACATAAAAAATACACTCTATAAGGTGAAGTTCTTCACATTAAAACTTAAAAGCAATTTGAAAGAGAAACATGCACATCCATGCACCACACTGTCTTTAAGATCTCCAGACATGCCCCATAGCCACTTGAAGTTATGAGGTACTTTAAAAGATCCCAACCTCACAGAACGCCCTCTTAAAACGCACCTGAAACATAATATTCTATCATTCATAATCATAAAATCACTTTAACTCTTTTACCGCCAAAGAAATATGCATACATGATTACATTTTCACACAGAGGTCAAAAACAGGGCGATGCATCTATGCCTAAGATACATAACAGTTAAAGCTTGTGTGGAGATGGTTGAGTTCTTCCACTGGGAACTGAAACATTAATCCCAGTAAGCGTTCATGCCTTCAAACCTCCCTTCAGATCATGCCAGTCACTGGCCCTATTACTGGGACGCTCTATTAACACAAAAAACAGTGAAGCAAGAAGTGTTCTCATCCATGCACACTTTCATTTCAGCCTTTGCTTTTTCAGTTTTGCATGTTGTTGGTGGACTAATGAAAATATTTTTGAGCTATCATTAGTCGCTGTAGGGTTCCTGGTCACACCTTTTACTAAGGTTTTACAATGCTTTGCCTGCCATGTCACAAGTTAAAAAGGGACATAAATCCAAAGAGGCTCAAAAGCATATCCCTTTCAGCCACTCACAAACATTCTTGATAGTTAACACACCTCTCACAGAATGTGTTTCTTCTACCAATCCTCCCACACAGGCATGATGGATGAACTCTTGCTTGTTTGTTAGACTGATTAAAAGCCATTTTACAATGTTTAAATTCTTCATGATACTCTGTGGACTTGTGTACTCATTAACAAAAGAAACTGCTTCACACTGATAAAAATATTGACAAAATATGTCTCTACGTTTATGCTGTCATTTTGAACAAATGGTATGTGATTAGTAGTGCTGTGTTCGAAGTATCGATACGACGATGTATCGTCACAGATATTGGACAAGATAATGTATAATGTAATATATATATTGAAAGATAACGTAGCTCTTGAGTGAACCATTTAAAATTGCGGGGCAGCGCTAAACAGTTTGTTGCTGAATGTCTGTGCTGAATGTCTGTGCGCTTTTATTAAATAAAAGCAATCTTGCTGAGCATAAGACATTTATTTCAAAAACATAAAGAAATAAAACTGACCCCTAACTTTTAAAACTAGAGATGCACCGATTGACCAGCCAGTGATCGGAGGCAGAGACGTCACAGCCATGTGCGCACTCACAGTCGCATGTAAACACGTCGTTTCACGTGAGAATGATTCTAATTTTAATGGCATTCAGTGTAAACAGTGACTGATAATGTATTTATGTCATGCCAGATGTAGTCTCAGCCTCAGACGTCACGCCCACAGACCGTTGGCTAAACATCTTATGCATATGGTACACTTATCTGGAAACACTTCAGTAGTGTCGAAGTCGTCGTCGGATTGGTTGAATTATACAGGATTTCCGGGCAACGTGTGTATTGCGTTCTTTAACGTTCTGCCTGGAAACAAAGATGCCGTGATGCCAAACCCCCTCACGAAAGAAGAAAGCGTTGTGTTTACAAATGTGACGGCGAACGCTTATCAGAGTAGACTGAACGAAGGACTTTCAAAATTATGTGAAAAAAGCATGCAAATGTGTGATTAAATCAAACACATAATCAAGTAAAATGAAATGCTAAACCTAAACCCAAAAAATCCTTCTGATGGTCTGTGTCTATTATACACTCTTCATTATTCCTCAATGAATGTCCAGGATTCAGTTTAATTATTAGCTTAAAGAGATATGAAGAGTTTCATACTAGTCTCTATTCCTACAAGTTAGAAGAGCCACAGTTTACAGCATTCTAATCTAAACGAATCAAGTTCCATGGTTGTAATTTCCACCAGGTGAGAACTATTTCCTCTGACCATGTCTGAGCTACATCAGATTTTGGGTTTGTTAACCTTACATTTGGAGGCCCAGAACATATAGTGAAGCTTAATCTAAGCTGCAACAGCTTTAATGCCAAAAGCTGTGTTACAATATCTTGATTTCAATTAGGTAGGAGCATGAAAATTGATTCATCAGGTCAGGTGTACTCAATAATACACCATTTATATCATTTTTGGAAAGGAAATGCATTATTTAGTGAGAGGAATGGACATATGAGGGTCCTATAATTGCAAACACATTAGCTGTAATGCTTAACGGTAGGAGAGGAGGATAATATTTTAATTTGTTTGTACTGGCCTAGATCTCCACCTGGCTTTGAACTACATAAATATGTCATCCAGCTCAGATTTCATCAAGGACTCACTTCCTGTGTAATGGGAAAAGGATGCTGCAAGCAGTATATAACATACTTTAAGACAAAGGTCAGATTTTCAAATATATAGCATGATGCCTTCCTTTTATGAAGGATAAGGGAAATCCATGTCAGCTATGTTCAAGGAGACATGAGAAGATATCTCCAGACCACTCATGCACATAAGAAACCCCAAAGACACGCACATATACACGCCAACACACACTCACGTGTTCAAAACAAATAGTGAGTTCTGATGCTGAAAATAAGAAGTCTTGTGAGGTGTTTGGACAGCATTTGGATGTTGAGATAATTGGAGTCACAGGAAGAGATGCATTTCTTTCACCGTGAAATTAGCTTCAGCAGACAGAAGGACAGAGAAGAGCTCTATGAGAGAGAGAGTTTTAGGACAAGAGCGTCATGTCGGGGCTGTTTAACTACACTGATGGATAAAGGATTCCCAATTTCAACGGGTTACAAATGGAGAAGTCCATTTAATACACATGGCTGCTCGTGGCAGACTTTGGTTATCTTGGAAAACATTCCATTGGTTGCTTTCTTAGAAACCTGATCCAGCTCCATCTATATCTTCCAGAACTGGGCATGTCTCTCTTTTATTCTGGCAACATGGATTAGATAATTTGCTTTAAAAAGCTTTTAAATAAATAAACATACTGACATGTTTATCCTGGAATCTCTGGCTGTGATGAAAGTTCAATTAAATAAAGTCCAAAATTACTTAGCTCTTTATGTGTCTGTCAAAAATAAATAACGCACATGTTTATCCGGTCTCTGCTTATGGTGATACTGCATGTAGTTTTTAATGTAATTTATTACATAATAATTTTTCTGTGTAACACACAAGGATTAATCTATTTCTTATTATTTATCCTTGAATATCTGCTTGTGATGATTTCGTATGCTACTCTTAAAATTTTTTTTTTATATTTCTATTAGGTTTTTCCTCAAGTTAAAGAAAGATATGCTTTCATGGGAATAAGAAAGCTTTTGTTCTTTTACAAACACATGTTGGCTGAACTGTGCCTCCTCTGTTTACGGTGCACACCTGAAAGTGTTGTGGTCAGCAATGACATCTTTGAGAAAAGCGCTGGGAGCAATGACCTCTGGTGCCTTGCAACCAAGAGGGCAGCTTTCAATGCATGAGAACCACGGGGTGTTGACCTCAGGATAAAAGAGTCCAGCACGACACCATGTCATGGCTAATGAGCTGAGATCTGAGAGATCTAGTCTACATTGAATAAACCTCCAACAAATCAGGTTACTTTGGTAGAAGCACATATTTTCAGAGTTAGGTATGAAGATAGCATAAATGTGCACTAACAAAAAAAGTCCAGATGATAAAAGCTCAAGTTAAACCAGATGGCATATGTTTTTGAAAATATCAGTGAGGTTAATTGTGCTCAAACTTACTTAGGGCCCTGTGATGTCCGCGATGCAGAAAACGCGGACGGAATCGCGGAATCCAGTCATAAAAATGGAATTTACAGTTTGGATGAATTAATCAAAAGTAGGTAATTACACTTAAATAAAATCCCGACATGGACTAGTATCTGTAAATATTAAGCTGCAAAAGTCGATTTAAATATGAATCCTGCATTTTAACCAATAAAGAAACTGATTCTCCATAAAAAAAATAAAAAAAAAAACTTTGTGCAGCCGCCTGTTCATTTAGCAACTCATGAGAGTACGCTCATCATCACGATACAAATGGACGACACAACAGAAATCCATAGTGTAATGCATTTCTCTCGGGGAAATACAACGACTATTATACAAATCTGAAAAAAGGACGTAACAGCAGTGCAATGCCTACCTGCAACAAAACTTCTATCAGCAAAGGATACAACGTCTAATCTGAAAAAGCATCTTGAGGCAAGTTGTACTTGATCTTTGAAAAATGTTATCCAGTAACTCGTATTTGTATTTTCTCATATTTTGAGTGTTGATTGGATATCATTACGTTTAATATTTCTAAGAATTTAACCAAAATTATCCTAGAATTCACACTTTGCATCTGTTAACAGATCCACACGAATCAGGCATGAAATAAAATGTTATAAAGTCAAACGATAGCTGTGTGTGCTTTTCGAATGAATAAAGACTTCAAGTTCATCTGTAATGTTCAAGAACAGATCATCTTTGACGCAGTAATGCACGTTCATGATTCGATCTGTGAAAAGACTATCCTTTTGAGTCAATCTTTTAAATGAATCATTTATTTTGTTTAACGAAACTAGGGCTGGCTCAATACCATTTTTTCAGAACCGATATCGATCGGATACCAAGGATTCTGAGTATCTGCCGATACGATATCGATCCGATACCAGCACAGTTTTTTTTTTATTAGTGTATAATTTCTATATCTCAGTGTGTGTTGACCTGCTCATCACTCTTTTGTGTTTTACACACAATCTACTAAATATAGACAAGTTTACTGTAAAGAAAAACAACAAATGAATTGATATGTAATAATAATCTATGACAAAAATACTTTTATAAACTAGGTAAGTGGATAATTCAGTAGCAAAAGTTACTCTAGAAAAATCACAAGTGCACAATAATTGTATAAAATCTAAAATTCGTGAAAAAAAACTAAATCTGGACTAAATCTGGTAAAAAAATGATATATTGCTCTTTGTATTGATGTAAAATACATTCATGGAAAACAAGTATGATGCGCTTGAAGCAACACTGAGTCACAGCGCGCAGGCGCAGCGCTCCGAAGTCCACATAAAGAAGTTCAAAGCACAAAGGAAAGAGATATTAATGCGCAGTGTATTAAATCTGTGCCACAGTTTATTGAGCCTTTTCTTTTAACCGTTTTAAATGTCAGTTACTGTGCTCGTGAAGAACCCTTCATAGTGCTCTCTACAACAGTGTTGTGATCTCCTGGACATCTGGTAGAAAGTAGCACGATTTAGAAACAGCACGAGACTCTAGCTAGATAAAATCCTTTTATGCAAAACCATTGAACTTTATTTACAGATCAAGTATAATACGAACAGTGGAGAGAGTTTATCGTCTTGACTCTAGTAACCGAACGCACGCACGCAGTTTGAAAGCTGAATGGAGGATGAAGGACAGCTGCAGCGGAGAGAAGTGTTTTCGTGAACTTGACTTAAATATTCATCTGTACCTCACATTAAATTATGTAACGGCTTATATATGACAATTAAAAAAATATATAGCCTAATTATAATCTTTGAAAAAAACACTATTATAAACTAGTTTAGTGGTTAATTCAGCAGCAAAAGATACTCTAGAAAAATCATGGGTGCACAATTATTTTATAAAACCTAGTGAAACATTTTTATTTACAAGTGTACGACTAAATCTGGTAAGATGTCACACATTGCTCTTTGTATTGTAAAATACATTTATATAGAAATATATACTATAACATTTAAATAAATTTATTTTAAATGTATAGCACAGTAATAAGGCAGCAGAATATGATAGATAGGACAGAACAAGAAAGACTATTATTATCTTTCGTATTATAAAACTAAAGGCTCCAATACAGAGCGGCACGAAGCGCATCCCATGCGCAGAATGATGAGCTTGAAACAACACGGAGTCACAGCTTAAACTCAGATTAAACTATGGAACAGCTTCAGAACACTTGAAATATAGTGCATGAAACTGTATGATGCTTGTGTGGCTTTCGTTGGGCTTAACAACAACACAGAATAGTATACGCACAACATCGGATTTTGATTGGTCTAGCCTGACCGATACCCGATCCGCAGAAAATGACCGGATAAGAGCCGATACCGATCCTGAGTATCGGATCGATTCATCCCTACTTCAGACAGCCATTGTAAGCACCTCAGATTTAAACAGACAGGCGAACAAGGGTGAGGCAGCCTTGAATTTCTTGTTTCTGCAAATTATTTTTTACAGTCATCATCCTAAACTTCTGTAGTTCAGTGCACATTATTCCTACGCCTCCAATTTTAATCAGCGTCACTGATCAATGAGGCATGAATAATTTTCTGTAGATCAAGGCCACCGGCTAGAGACAGAAGTGTATGAGCTGTTTCTGCCCATTTAACTTTCTTGAAGTTTCTTCAAAACGTAAAGGGATAGTTTGCCCAATAAAAGATTATTGTTTCAAGATATTCCAAACACATTTTAGTCATAAAAAAGCTTTGACAGAACAAATTAACCATATCTGCATCCAGAAACGGTTGCGTTCTATTGCCGTTTTGGCTTAAACAACATGCTGTTTTTGGATCTGGAGTGGACACAGGCTACATAAAAACATTTGAGGTGAATATTTTGTGCTCCATTTATAATTATACAATAAGGGTATGTGGGTTTGGAAAGACATGAAGGTGATGACAGATTAATCTTTTTTTTAACTAATAGTGGTCTAAATCAATTTACATTCTTACATTTTAAACAGCACACAAAAGACACAAGCTTAAAAATTTTTGCTGAAAAGATAAATGAGTATTATGAGAAAGAGGCTAAAAAAGCACAGCAGACCCCATGAACAATCAGTCTTTTCACTTAATGTATACTGATAATCAAGAGGACAGAGAGGGACGGAGGCAGGCTCATTCATCATCCCATCTACTGATGGGTAATCACAGCCACTAACCCTTTCCTGCTGACTAAACACAAGCCTAGAAAACACTGAAAGTATTCAAAGTACTGAAAGTATGTCACTTCTAAAGCGATGTTTAAAAAAAGCTTTTGGAGGTGTAACTTCACAATGGCCTTATTAACTTATTTACAGTTATATTTAGAGATGCACCGAATGAAATTTTCATGACCGATTCATGATTTTTTAAAAGTATAACCTGCTGATATCAATTTTTGTCTATTCTGATTTTCTTTCTAAGATCTGTAATTGACAGCATATACAAACAAAAATCTATGCAAATTTAAACAAGAAAATATTTACATAATAAAATGTATTATTAAGCATTACAATTCCCCCAATCTGGACTAATTTACAGATTTTCTCTCACTTAAACAACTCTCAAAATAAAGTGCTCTGTGACTGGAAAGTGGAAGATAAAGTTGATTTAAAATGAGATGTTTTAAGTAACAAAACAGATGTCATTTCCCACTGTTTATAAATGGTCATTTCTTTCCCTAACCTTATTAAATGTGTCATCTTTCAAATCAAATTTGTACTTTGTTTCAATTAATTCAGTTAGCATAATAAGAAACTGTAGACCTGTTACCATTCAAATTAAATTAGTATTAATAAACTATCTTTCCACTGCTGAGGAAACAGAAGCTGCATCTGAAGTGGAATTAGATGTATTTACACAGACAGTTTGATGAAGCTGAGGTGCCATAAATGCATTTACACTGCAAAATGTAAAATGCATAAATCATTTTATAAGATTAATGTTTTACATATTTTTTAAACACAAATAAATGTAGAAAAATTGCAATGCAATGATACTTTTAAGCCACCAATATGTAGCGGCAAATGTCTGTTCAACCTCATTCAACAGATTCATTCAAACGGCTGATTCACTCAGAAACGAGGCAATTGGCTGTCCTTATGAATGGGCCACTGAATCATTGACTCACTCGATTCATTTAAAAACGTGGATTCATTCAGTAACAAAACACCGCTGTGTTGCTCGGAGACACTCAACAGTTCTGCTGTGGCTTTGAACGGAACTATTTTCGTTGGCAAAACTGAGCAAAAACTGTCAATATTTAGTCTAAAATCTAAGTCACTTAATTTCAACCACTTGTTTATTGCAATACTATTGTATAAAATCAGTGTCACATTGCAATCGGGCTGATATTGTTATTCAGGGAAACATCATGGCCATCTAATGATGCTTACCTAAATCATATTTTATCAATCTCTTTTTTTTTGCATCTATACATTTCTGTGAGTTACTTTGTGTGTGCTGTCTCTCTCACACACTCACTCAGGCTGTGCAAGCCTCATCTGGCATGACATCAATACATTATCAGTTGCTGTTTACACTGAGTGCCATTAAAGTTAGAATCATTCTCACGCGAAACGGCGTGTTTACACGCGACTGTGAGTGTGCCTGCGCCGCTGGCAATAAAATAATCGCCTCTGAATCGGTAAGGCGAAACTGACCAACCGGTCACCGATCCCGGCCGATCATGCGGAAAATCGTCCGGTCAATCGGTGCATCTCTAAAATACTTTCATCAACCATACCTAAATCATTGGCAACACAATATCCTGGACTCCTGGCGCCATCTCCAGACAACAATAAAACAACTCTATAGTACCACCCTGAGAATAAAACAAGGGACATCGGCTCCAGTGGCCAAGCTATAAACCCGGCTGGTGGGTAAACAGGACAGGACATAACTCAGCACTATGGGCTTTAGTGAATGGGTAATAAATTACAAAAGACACTGGGTTTGGGCCTATGTCACCACCACAGTGGCCAACCTGACCTGAGGTCTTAACTTTTTTTTATATGTGTGTGTGCTTCCAATTTCCGATTAAAAATGAAACAAGTAAAAAAGCTCCTTCTTCTCCCAGTCCCATAATTGTGTGCTGTGGTCCTAGCTCAAAAATGCACTAGTTACACACTATACCCAGTGTATCAACATGCACCTTCATTGCTTGTGACAGCAAGAGCAAATGGCGGTTCTTACAATCTGCTTCGTGTTTGCAGTAGGCAAACCAGATGCCTCCCAGAAGCAGCGACTCCTGAGGCAACACAAGTCCACACCGTCACAAAAGGTCTGTCACCTTAACATGTGACCAACGAAAACAATTTCATCCCCAATCAAAACAAAAATAACAACATGATATTTGTAGCCACACCAAATCAAGATGCCCTATTTTCTTGGTATTTAACCACTTCGGCTGAAACTGAGCAGTGAGAATCGAGTCAGAGGGAGAGAGCGGGGTTACACAGCTCGCCAGAAATGATATTTCCTGTCATCTGGAAATAATGCACTTATGTTGCATGCACACAGTTACGCCTAAAGCATGTTGAGGTCTCATAGGGAATTGTTGGTCAGGTTAGGTTAAGACCTACTTCTAGAATGAACGGAAATTATGTGGTTTTCTATTATAGCTTGGGAAAAACAATCTGGGGACCTTTATAGAGAGAAAGAGGAGGAAGAGGCATTCATAAGGCCAGTGAATTATGTGGATCTCCTATAGAGTGGATCACTATAGAGATCCGCTGGGAAAGGTCCATATACACCACTGAAGGTTATATTTTGATTTTCAAATGAAATCTGTCAACTTTAGTAAGGATCTGTGAGATGATAAAAAGAAGACAATTTACAAATCTAGTTTAAAAAACACATCCCAAGCTTTAAGAAATTCATGTTGGTTTCATATATTTCTGAGAAATGTTATGTCATTGTCTACTTTGACTCTAAAACTGTCAAATGGTGTAACCATCATGTAAAATGTGATCATATATTTTCTGTACTTAAAGTTGTGAATGCAAATTAATCATTATCTTCAAAAAAGGTTTCAAAAAATGTGTTTGAAGTTCAAACTTTTTTGATGCATCCATATGAATAAACTTTAGGGTTACTCCATTTAACTTGAACAAAATGTGCTTTTAAAATATATATATTATTTGCCTTATATATATATATATATATATATCTGTGTGTGTGTGTGTGGGCATGTTTATGTGGTTTATGAGGACACAAATTTGTATAATGACATGGGTATGACATAGGTATTACAAGGAGAAGGTGATTTATGAGGACATTTTCAGTGTCCCCATAATTTAAAACGCTTATAAATCATACAGAGTGAGTTTTTGGGGAAAGTAGAAATGCACCGTCTCCTGTGAGGGCTAAGTTTAGGTGTAGGGTAGGTGTAGGGCAATAGCACATACAGTTTGTACAGTATAAAAACCATTACGCCTATGGAGAGTCCCCGTAAACCATAAAAACCAACGTGTGTGTGTGTGTGTGTGTGTGTGTGTGTGTGTGTGTGCGCATGTATATATTGTTTACAAATGATTTGTTTATTTCAAACAAAGCTTCACAAGTTAACTTAGAAAAAAACAACTAAAGATTATGCCATAAAAAGATAGCTTAACGTAATAGATATGGACACAAAAATGTGTCACAATAATTGAAGATAATTTTCGGGATCAGAAAAAAAATTCGGGATTTCGCTCTCGTGGGACTAATTTATGCAATGCGCTGGTCCTGATCAAGTTTAGTTAAATCTGCAGAGTGACCATTGGCTGTAGACAAAGCCTTTAGAGCAGGGATAGGCAACTTCGGTCCTGGAGGCCCGGTGTCCTGCAGAGTTTAGCTCCAACTCTAATCAAACACACCTGAAGAAGCTAATCAATGTCTTCAAGATCACTAGAAAGTTACAGGCAGGTGTGTTTGATTAGGGTTGGAGCTAAACTCAACAGGACAGAAGTTGCCTATCCCTGCTTAAGAGGATCGAGTGATTCCACGTCTCATAACGACCCTGCAAACAGCCAAATGCTGATCACCTACCCACTGCTTTGATCATGTATCCTTTGGGCGACCTCAGCGCCCTGCGCATCCACGCTTCCCTCAACACCTCCAAGTTATTGGCATTGCCCTGGATGAGAAGCACGTAGTTCTCCAGCCATCCCTGGAAGGAAACTTCCAACACCGCTTTCACGAGTCTTTTATTCCAGAAGCTTCGCGAATTTAGCGATTTAAAGTCCGCAAACACATCCTGTCCGCTGGTGCTGCTGAGGTATTTGCTGTCCTCGTCGCGGCAAAGAATAACAGCGAGCGACGCGGCTGACAGTTGAACCAAGCGGTGCTGAACAGACATTTCTGCCTTCAAATGAATCTCATTCTACATATGTAGTCTCAGGAATAAGGCCTCGTCATTCGGTTTGCGTAATCCAACGACTGTAATGTGTCACATTTCTGGAGAGCTGGACGCCTCGTCTAGTCTGCATGTGTGTACTTTGGTGTCCCAAGGCAACCGCCTCTGCTGACGAACTGACGCAGGGGAGGCGCGCAGCAGCGGACCAATCAAAACGCTTCTTTAATTATTTGGGCGTGTTGGCGTCTAGACCGCCTTTGAAAAGAATCTACAGGTAGGTAGTAAACAAACAGTGCGGGGAAAATAGGTGCTTAATGAAGGGCTTTATGCGGATATTTTTTTGTCATTACACCACTACATCAAGTAAATGTGACGCTCAAACAACTGTGCTTCAGTTTAAGCAGCAAACAAGCAAAATGCTAAATTATTCTATTATACCTTACATTTTAAAGTGGAGCTATTTTTATTCCAGTGAGTGAATACTTCAAGGCAGTTTGTCTTACATTTTGGTTACACAAAATAATTAAATATTTCCACAATTGTTGGCCAAAAATGTCACCGTAGGCCTATATGGAGAAAGTTGTCACAATGGAACCTCCTGTTAAACACACTATTATAGACTAATGATTAAAATATAAACATAAAACAACTAAATCATTTATGAAACAGCGAAAATGTACAAGATAACACCCAGTGCCAACAAATATTACAATTTATAAATGTTATGAATTTTTGACGTGAAAACCAATAATAATTTTACAACTTGTTAGCAATATGTGCTATTTGGGATTTTAGTTTGAACGTAGTTTTAGTTTTTAGTTTGATGTTTTTACACAAAACGTGTACACTTTAAAAAGAAAGGTTGTGGAATTTTGCAATGATGCCATAGAATATTTTTTGTTCCCAAAGAACCTTTCAGTGAACAGTTCTTACAATAATCATTCTTTATCTTAGTTTGAAGAACATTTTTAATGATCTAAAGAACCTTTTTCCACTATACAGATCTTTTATACATTTGAAATATTCCCTGAGTGTCAGGGTTCTTCAAAGAACCACACATGCCAATACATAACCTTTATTTTTAATCTAGTTATATATAACTTAGATGTGACAACTAGCCCCATTCTCTCCTACATCTCCCATATATCATCAGTAATGTCCTGCGTAAGAAGCATGAATACTGAGACTGAAATATCACAAATTCTGTAACAATTTTCTATTGACAGACTGTTATTTTGTTATATAGTTATAACCTATAGTTATAGTTATACCTGTACAACTTCAAGAAATAATTTTGACATCTGAAATCCTGTACAAAGTTTAAACTCAAGCTTTTTATCATATTAGAAGACTGAAATCAAACCTGAAAGACTAACATGTGACAGTCAGATCAAAAGGTGACTGAAATGTATGCATGGCCATAGGGCGAAGGTCTTGCAGCGGAACAGGATATAGTGTTTCCTCGGTGTATGTAAAGAATACATTCCCTCTTCCCACCATAAATCATGTTAAAGGTAGACGTGCATGACCACACACTCTTTGGAAGATTGCCATACAACGCATATAAAGACCCCTGCCAGTCCTCATGTTCAATGAATAAGACTTTGTGTCTTCATGCATCTGTGTTTTAACATGAGTCAAAGCATCTGTTCTGACCACAGCCACATCAGGATTGGTCATTTTCTTTGTATATATCCAGTTTCTCCAAGGTCAGTTTGATTCAAAGCTTTTATGCTCTGGCAAAGAATTCAGCAGAACCAATCAGCATGCTGTTTTTATAAAGCATATATTTCATAATGCATTTTTGAAGTGTGTGTGTTATATGAAGAGTTTATTTGCAAAAACTTAATTTTTAAATTTTCAAAAATAGTTTTTTTTTTATCGTTATCATGTTTTATTGTTAGTTAGCTGCATTTTTTGTTAATTTTAACCTAATCAAAATAACCCAACTGCAGTTTGATTGAGGTTAATTGGAATGCACAATGAAAATCATTTTTTTTGGAAATGAACTCTTCATATATTCCAAACACCAGAAGTTTTACAACTCCGTCTTCACAGACCCCTGTGTTTCTCATTATCTTTTCAAATGAATTTGAGTGTTTTGTTAAGTTTAGATGTCCACAGGGGGATTACATGGAGAAAATTACCACTAGAGCTAATGGACTGGTGAGTATTGTTGGTCTAGTATTTTAAACACACACACACACACACTTAAATCTTTCTATAGCCTATAGTGCGATTGTTTAAAAAATAAAGTTCTTAGAGCCATATTTTGTCCATTTACTCGGCTTTGACAGTGATTTTTTTCTTTTTCAGACTGAAACATGACTCCTTCATTACTCTTTCATTAGGAGTGCACATGTACCCTCCTGCAGTAAACCGGATCAAAGACACTCTTCACTGCTTCCTGTTCAAACTTTATGGTGTGAGCTGATGTCTAAAAGGCAGTTAAGAATTCCATTAGACGTCAGAAAAATCAATGTAGAGTGTTTCATCAGAATGAGGTTTTGACTGAGCAAATTTTATGTGTGTGAGTGTGACTTTTTTTTTTTTATGAAAAAAAAACTAGGCAGAGCTACCATCAACACTGCTTATAAATACTGAAAGTATCCATATATGACATGCTACCATATATAAATTAAGTAAAAACACACTTTACAGTTTTACAGAAATTATGTTTATCGTACAGTAAACTGGTCACATGATAGATTTGGCAACCTTCAACCGAACCTGCACTGTTCTGGGCATTGCATTAGCATCCTAATGCAGGGCACACGAGTGTTGTCATCATTGCTGCATTAAAGCCTAAAAAGAGAATCTGTTTTGTCCATTGCTCCAAGGTTCAAATAATGGTCATCATTCAGAAGCCACAGACAAGGATCCAGAGAGATATTAAACCCAATCAGTTCTTCTAAAGCACAGAAAACTTGAGTGCCTGAAATATTTATCTCTGGATATTTGGAAAACATATGATACACTGTGTTTTGACATGTACTGTAATACTATTATGATTGGAAAATTAGAATTAAGCCCATTCAGTATCATCTATATGGTGTAGCATATGCTCTATGAGTTATTTAAATAGAATAAACTGACTCCAAACAGAATCTGAGATTTGCCCATAGATTAAGTGAATCAGGGCACTGGCTGAACAAATGCTTTGTTCAGAATGCTTTATTTAGTTTTTACTGGACAGTAGACAGCCTAATCTACATGATCTGGGGTTGAATAAGTATGTTCAAAGTACATCTTGGTATGGCTGTAGCTCAATTATTTTAGTAATAAAAGAGAGTGTCAGTCAATATGTTCATGTGATATTCAAGACATTGAAAAATGATACAATATGCCAATTCTATTGTGATTTTATTACAATATTGTATTATATGTCAAGATAAATGTAGCTCAGAGACTCCACAGATGTATGTGTTGTCAGATACAGAAAGTTGTCCAGTGCCACACAAAATTCTTCCCAACTCTGAGGGGCTGTTGTACAAACATATTCCTGAACATGGTGATGTTCACAGTAGAGTGAGAGTTTGAGCACAAGCGCTAGAGTAATTGTAGGGTGTACAGCAAGACAGGAACACACACAGGCTCCACTGCAGGTGCAGCTAATAATGTCTGTTATTAGGGGTTTACAGTGTATTGAATGTTTGAGACGATGGAAAAGATATATCTCATATCATTAAAACTCAGATTTCTGTGCCATATCATCTGTCACCTCATAACTAGTGTCCGGTCATTGACTTCCATTTGCTTTAATGAAATAACCACTGCAAGGAACAATCAGCTTTCAAATGCCTTGTAAAACCAACTTCAAAGGTAGCATGTATTAGAGGTTTCTTAGGTGAATGCAGGCATGTTAACGGACTCCTGCTGCTTCCAGTGACCCTGCACCAGGGTGACTACATCCATGCAGGAACGGCCTCCCTTGGACTTCCTGTTCTGCGTTAGTGCTTTTCACATCAATGAGGAGATATCCGGGTCAGTGCAGAGTAGGATTACACTAAAATGCACAGATGTCTTATTTAAACGTTAGGAGAGACTCCAGACATGTTTTAATGTGGTTAGATGAGGTAGATGGAAATATATACTGTGCTCTGTCTCAAATCTTTACTTCATTTTAAGCTGACATCATACAGTAATACATTTAATCGTTTTTGGTCAGTATTTTTAAATTGAAACTAATACTTCTATTCAGTGAGAACACAGTAAACTGATCAAAAGTGACAGTGAAGACATTTATAATGTTTAAAAATACACATATTTCTTTGCATCTAATAATCCTGATAGCAATGCATCAGAGTTTCCACAAAGGTATTAAGCAGCACAACTGTTTTCAACACTGATAATAATAATAATAATACAAATGTTTCTTGAGCATCAAATCATCATTTTTGAAGGATCATGTGAATTCTGAATACTGAATTAATGACACTTTTCCGTCACAGGAATAAATTACATTTTAAAGTATATTACAATAGAAAAGGTTTATTTGAATTATTATTGTAATAATATTTCAAACTATTCTTGTTTACTGTATTTTTAATCAAGTAACCGCAGCCTTGGTGAGCACAAGAGACTTCTGATGGTGTATATCTGATGGTGAATCTTCATTGTTGATATTGGGTTTATATTGTACAAAATGGCTTCCTTTGGACTGTTTAGACTGAGAAATGGTCAGTGACGCTCAAAACCAGTCTAGCGACTAGCAGGAAAGGAGTTGTGTTTTCCTGTGTGTGTTTCCATTATTGCCTGGTGTATAGATTGAAACATACATGGCGGAAAACTTATTGTAAAGAACATGGCGGTTGGTTCCACAAAGTATGTTTTACTGTATCTCTTCCTTACCATATTAAGGCATCAGACCATAATATTAAATATAAAACATGCAGTACTTAAACGAATGAGTTTAAAGACTGTTAACTAACAGAGTTACCTGTAAGAAGGTATTAGAACAAGAAATCAAGGTACCTCAAAGCCCATGTCAGCCATGTAGACAACACAGGGGTGTGGTGTTCCCACTGGGAGATGCCAAAGAGCCAGTTAAACACAAACACACAGTTTCTCACACTGTAACCCAGTATTCCCTTGCCTGGATCAGGAAAAGGGATCATTTCCTCAACAACTGCTCCACTTTGTTTGTCCCTGGGGTAGTCCAGCTGACTGAACTGCATACAAGCACACTGGAGGGCCTGGCAGCTGATATAATGCCACTGGCACAGATGCCCTTCAATGGTCAAAAGACTTAAAGCATCATGTAAAAGCGCAGGTTTCATGTTTCTTTGACAGTTATGTGGAAAATCAAGTGAAGGAATCAGGAGAAGCAGGTTCCCATATTAGTGGTATTCAAAGGTGGGTTGCATAAGGTATGGGAATATTGCATTCACCACTTCAGAAATATGAAAAATATACTATAACTTGTATTTACATATTCAAAGATTGCATCAGCATTCCCTGCAGAGCTTTTGTCCTTTTAGTGGTGCCACTCCTCACGCTTCACTCAAAAACCAAACATGTGACCTGTGTAGTCCGCTTTACGAATTAATGACTTCATAAGTCATTTTTAAATGAATCATTCAAAAAGGTGTGCAAACTTTGAGATTCCCCGTGATTCAAATATATCACTGAATGAACTCACAGAGAGGCTGGCTACTGAATCCCAAAATTATGTCTCTTAATCATTATTTCAATATAGCATTAGACTGCATGCTAATCCGTGCATTTTTATAACTTACCCTTATGAATAAACATGCAAATGATACTGATAAGCAGGCATACCAAATGCAAAAGAATGACCACAGAAAAAGGTTAACTGAAAATATTGTTGCTACATATTTCACAGCATGTTTCTATTATGAAAGCTACCAAAGATGTAGACAGAACAATTAGACTAGGATGAAGTTAGATACTTTGCTCATTTTTAGGTCAATGTTTAAATGTTTTTGAAAAATTATTTGATGCTCACCAAGGCTGCATTTATATATATAACAAAATAATAATAATATTTGAAATATTATTACAATTAAAAATAACCATTTTGTATTTAAAATATATTTTATGTAATAATTTATTCCTGTGATGCATTACTCCAGTCTTCAGTGTCACATGATCCTTCAGAAATCATGTTAATATGCTGATTTGCTGCTCAATAAACATTTATTATTATTATTATCAATGTAAAAAAATTGTGCAGCTTAATATTGTTTGTGGAAACCATAAGACAATATTTTTCATGATTCTTGGAAAAATAGAAAGTTCAAAAGAACAACATTTTTTTTGAAATATAAATAATTTGTAACAAGTCTTTAGGGTCACTTTGATCAAGTACATGCCTCCTTGCAGAATAAAAGTACTAACTTCTTACTGACCCTAAACTTTTGAACAGTATCGTACATATCAGCAAACACTATTCATAGACTTCCTCCTTTAGAATTTCTAAGGCCACAAAGTCAAGTCTATTTCCAAGAAGTCAAGCAAATAATAAAAACAGAGAAGCACAAAATGTTATGAAAAGCTATCACAAAGTCTCCAGAGACCACATTCCATTGTCATGATAATTACACCTTAGCACAAGTGACTTGTGTAAGGCGGTGCGACTTTGAGCAGCAGGAGCAATGAAAAGAGTGATAGTGTTAGGACGAGGAGGAGCAGAGGGGCTCGGACAAAGTGTGGGGTCTTCTGAAACAAAGCTATGTGCGAAAAGTAACAGGGGGAGGGGAAGGCGAATGTCAGCACAGACACACACAGCTCAGACAGAGATGAGGGGATAATGGGTCTGACCCCAGACAAAAGGGAAAACATTAGCCTCAATATGCCACCCAGGAACGGCAGACAACTGGAGCCTTCCAGAAACAAAAGCAGAAATGGAGAAACATCGAACGATCAACTGATCATTTAAATACACAAGACAACATTTGCTGAGACAGTCGCTGTTATGTCCTGAAATGAGGAAAATGAGAAGACCTCGCTGTTTAGATTGGTGATTGTTAGATGAGGGAGAGTCGTAACATAATCTCTCCTCAAATGCTGCTATAACAGATGCAACCAAACTCTCCACCCAGAAAAGAAAAAGCACCGCAGCTTGAATTCAAATAAGCCGATTGTTCGTGGGTCTGGTGTGAGAGTGTTGCCCAGCCCTCTGAAGGAAAGAGAAGCTGATTGTCCCATGGCTCTCTAGTCTAGTGTATGAGTGTTACCCAGACTGCAGGGGGAAGGTGGGGGCACAAAGGCCCTCTGTCTCAGGGAAGGAGTGGGTTTACCTGCACCGGCTCTGATTTCACAACACCGCCCGCTCCTGCTGCTGCAGCTGGCCTGCCGAGTGACACTGGGCCAGATACAGTGTCTTTTCAGTGTTGTAGTGGAATATGGAGATCATAAGAGATGGACGCTAAACCTGTGTGACTGGTGCTCATGTTCTAATGGTTTTGAAATCACATGTCATGGAGTGTGAGATTTAAGATCATGTTTGTTGTTAAAAGTGTGGATAGACTGTACAGATTCCTCTGTAGAGTTATTCACTAAAATAGTGTTTGTCATTAATTCAATTTCACCCAAAATTACTCACCCTCAAGATTAGTTTGGTTCTTCACTGGAACAGTTTGGGATAAATTTAGCACTACATCACTTGCTCACCAATGAATCCTCTGCAGTGAATGGTGCCAAACAAAATGAGTCAAAACAGATGGTCTGTTAAGATGTTTTGAACCTCAAACCATTGCTTCTGAGTAAAATATTCTCTATCCATAATACTGCTTTCTCCGGTGACAAAGTCTCATCTGAAATATGAGAGAAATATGCACAGACCAAGCACTGTTAACAAGCGAAAACAGACAAAAACTGTTCTAAACAAATATGTTGGTGGATTTTGAACAGGGTACAGACTTTTTCACAGAAGGAAGTGTTATTGTGGATTATTGTGATGTTTTAATCAGTTGTTTGGTCTCTCACTCTGACGGCACCCATTCACTGCAGAGAATCAATTTGGTGAGCAAGTGTGACTGGTCACACTTGCACACCTAAATGCTAATTTTATAACAAAATTTTATTTTTCCCCATGAACTATTCCATGAAAGTACAGTTATTACTGTTGTTCTGTGAATTTTCATGGGCAAAATCCAGTCATTTCAATTTGAATCTTTGCAATCTGTTATTTTATGCAAGGGGACAAGGGGTTTCCCCCAGTAGTTGATCACTCAAATGTGCAGCGTTGGCCAATAGAAAGCTACTTGGTTTGAAAGTGACTTCTGTGTAAGCAGTGTTTGAAATATCACTACATGACTGCCAATAGAGAATGGACCTTTTTGCCAGCACATTTTATCCAAAATATTGCTAATGTGACCAGACCTTTACACTAGATCTAAACGGACATGTTATGATTAGCTGGATCTTATAATTGCCATTCAATAGATCATTGTGGGCAGCAAGTTCAGTGTTTTTTTCTTAAAGCTGCAGTCGGTAAATGTTGCCTCTTTGTTGCCATCTCTGTTTGAAACCCTGTAATTGCAGCTGCTCGCGGAGTTATCTTCCCTGCGTGGCTCCAGCGCAGATGAATCTAATGTTTTGAGGTGAATGTGTAACTGTCAGTCACCGCACAGGTGAGGATGTTTACTGTACGTTGCAATCATAGATTCTTCTTCGCGGTAGTTTTAATCACTGGCTGGTTATACACTTGCTCAAATATTGATTTCGTTTAATAACCAAACAAAGTTATGGACTGCAGCTTTAACTAATCACCATGTGTAAATAAATGCCATGTGACTAATCACTCTGGAGCTGCAGGAAAATGAATTCATGACAGCACAGATTCCTGGCCCTTACACTGAAAAAACACTGAACTTGCTGGTTCAGTTGTAGTTCTCAAGGTTGCGCTTAGGTCTTGACCAAAACCCATACTTTTTTTTTCACATCTGTCTTTCAAGAAATACAGATTGTTAGTCTCGTAAATCAGCATAATGCTGATCTATTTCATGTCTTCCAATAGAGAACCGCTGCACTCTAGTGCTGATATAGAAATACACCAACTCACCCTATTCAGAGAAAATCATCCTGCAGTCAAACTAAAATCATTGAAACATTTTACACAAATTCAAGAATGTCTGTGACAAGAAGAATATTGTTTATTAAACCCATTGCTTGTTTTTCCTCATAAAAAGTGCATGCATAATCCCTCCGGATCAAACAAATGTTGCTATCTACTGGGGAAAAATGGCATTGCAAAATTCCCAAAACCCATTTACATTCAAAACAATTCAAAATGTAACAATGAAATGTTAGAATTACACATTTTATTTCATTTCTTTTACCAGGACAACCATAGAGTACATCCAGAATAGAAAAATAATATGCACTTGGCTGCCTTGGGCTCATTTTCATCAGGTTTGGCTCTTTTCCAATCAGCAGAAACCACCCATCATTCTCATCTTTAGTGGGCCAACAACAGGAAAAACGTAAAAAACTACAACAAAAGAATTCACTGCCTTCCAAACAATTCCAGCAAAACAAACTACTGAAACACATCATCCGACTCACACATTACAATCACTCTGATATGAAGTACACAGGACTCTGAATGGACATGACCTCAGTCAGATCAAGCCTGTGCATCTTTAACAGGGTAACTGCCTTGGTTTGTTTGAAACGACAAAGAACATGGCCTCATTCACACAAAGCAACCCTGGTAGGATTACACAGAGATCACAGAACAAAATATCAAGATCAAATCAAATAAAAATAATAAGTCTGTAAGAATATTATTCAGGAATCAAGTGGATATGCATGCGCTAATTTAGTTGCATGCTCAGATGTGACCAAAACAAACAAAATACATCAAAACGTGTTTTTTGATCACCGTTTGTTATGGAACAATAAAAGATATCAGAACGCAGCTTCACATAAGTCCTAATAAAATCCTAATCGCTGTTTCTAACATTTGATTTAAACATAAATAACACTTATTGCTAAATAAACTCTGCTAATAAGTCACGTACTGGCACAAGTCATGTATTATTTCAACAATGAAATATGCTGATATAGCAACACATGTTAAAATTACTAGCAACTTTTGAAAATAAAAATAGGCCAAAAAAGCTTAAATGGATTAACAACCAAAACGTTTACACAAATCAAACTAATTATTTAAACTTGAACTTAAGTGTAATAATTTGATTCTGAATAATTATTTTTCAAAATCAAATAATTATTTTCAAATATAGAATTATGAGGAAAAGAGGGTTTACCTCCACTGTCATTAAAACTTTGTACACAGAAACCCCAAAAGATCAAAATAAAACAAGCTTTAGAATCGTTCGTTTTAAGCTTATTTACACATTTGAAGGGAGATTAGATGTGAATGAGCTGGAGAGGGACGTTCACTCATCTGAGCCATTAGCTTGAGGTCTTTGGTCACGGTCATCTGAGGGGTCACCCTGCATTAAAAACAAAACACTTATTATACACTATTTATTTAAACCATATTTTACAGTTTCATGAGTCCTGGTCATACGTGTGATAAAACGCCCTGTAGCTCCTTCATGATGGTGTCGAGGCTGGACACGGTGCTGTGGAGCTGCTGTTCATAGCTGCCTTTCTGCTGGTCTGAAGCGCTCAGGTTGTTCTCTGTCTCTCTGAGATTGTTCTTCACCTCCTCCATCTCCCTCTGAAGGCTGCGTTTTGATGTTTCTAGCTCGGCTATATGCTTTGAGTCCTCCTCTACAAAACAGAAAGGTTTGATTAGCAATTTCATTGTACAAAGGGTAGAAAAGTGTATGCTGATGAATTGTAAAAGTTCAAATTTGTCATATCGTCTTTAAGATAAAAACAGTGAGCTGAAGCAACAAAATGACTGAAATCCGAATTCAAATATATAATGAAAACAAGACAAAGGAGGTCGTTACCCATTTTAATGTCCTGCTGCATGAGCTTCTGCTCAATTTCCTCTCTTGTTTTCTCACTCTTCTCCAGCTTCTGCATCATGCTTCCCACATCCACCATGGCTCCCTTGTAGACGATTAGGCTAGACGACTCGCCGCTGTCCTGAAATTCCCGCTTGATCTTCAGACCGGGCAGCAAGCTTTGGTTACCTGTCGGGCACACAGAGTGATTCAGTCCACTGTAATGTCATGGACTGTACTCTAGTGTTACGGACATCCCTCTCTTTGCACACCTAAAAGGTTGTCTATCAGAGCATCAGAGGTCAACGTGGGGCTAGGCTCGTCCTTAGGTCTGTCCGTTAGCTTTCGATAATGGAAGGACTCTCTAACCAATGGTTTGTTTAACAACTTCTTCACCTGAAAACAAACAAACAAGATATGTTAGTCTGTTAGAAATATCCTATATAGCTAGCAACTATGAAATTACAGTGAACACATTGTGTCCTGATCAAGCAAGACGCAAGTAAAAGGTCAAAGGTCAAGCAACAAACATAAAAGCTTATATTTTCTCATATTATAAATTAATTATTATTATTATTGACCAATTTAATATATTTTTTAAATGTAATAAAGAAAACAATATAATAATAACAATAATATATTTTATATAAAAATATTCTTATTGTAATAACAATAATATTTCTAATATATAATAACATATTAATACATATATTTACAGATTTTAGTTTTAAAACAATAAAAGTAAATAAATAATCAAAATAATATCATCATCATCCAAATATATTCATATTATATTTATTTTATATATAAAAATAAATTAAGTAGTATAATTGTTACAGCCAAAATAATAATAATAATAATAATTAGTAGTAGCAGTAATTGTTGTCTTATTAGAACATTAATATCATCATCATTATTACCACAATAATAAACATTCATATTTATTATTAATTTTATTATTAACTAATAACATATTTATAGGTGCAGCTTTAAATGTATTATTCACTAATATTAACATTAAATCAGATCATAAATTATTATTAAAATATATCATTATAATCAGATCATAAATGATTATTAAAATATATAATTATAATAATACAATTATATTATAATTGATCATTATAGTATATAATAGTTAAACTGAATTATGAGCGTTTGAATAAAATTAAAGATTAGCAGAAGTTACTGTTATTATTTATTGATAGTTTAATTAGTATGGCAACATTACAACTTGATTAATAAATAGATGTTATTATAAAAAAAAATCGATATATTATATAGCTAATAATTGCTTTACCTGCAGCCCTAAACTAAATATATAAAAAACAGCACGGGACATTGAGTAGCCTATATAATCATGATGAGTTTAATGCACTCAGAGAAATGATTCTCCCTCTTAAGATCCAGTAGCCGCCAGTGACTTACACACACAAAGCTCTGAGAAGCATGTCACCATCTGCTTTTTCTTCTCTCCTACAGACAGATCTTTTAAAGTCATTGTTAGTTGTTTAACTGTGTGATGGAGAGGAGCCTGACTGTGATCATTTATTTAAAAACCTCAGCTGTGATACTTCTGTTATGATCTTTTGATTCTGTCTCTAGTGTCCTGAATCTGTGACTTCAGCTCTTCAATCATATACAGAGTATTCAAGCATCTTTAATCTGAATAAATAAAATCAAGTCTCTCTGAAAGCAACTGATCAAAAAGAATTGTGAATGCATTTCTATTGATTGTATCAGCCTGTAATTCTATTTCTCATTAATTATTTCTTTTTGTTTCTCTGTTCTTTTTCATAGTTATTTTTATATATCTTCTAATTCTTATTGTTGTTACCTTTCTTCTTCTCATCCTTTACCCAGGAGATTATTATAATTTTTGTAAAGTATTATTTCATGAGAAAACGTTTGAATAAAATATCAAAGATTAATAGCAAAGTTACTGTTATTATTTGTTGATAGTTTAACTAAAGAATTCATCAACTGATAAAAAAATAATAAATAGATTATTTGAAAAAATTATCATGATTTTAAAATAATTGTTTGCAGCTAAACTAAATACATTAAAAAAAACTTTTTTTCTAATATATTAGCATCATAATGAGTAAATTCATGGTATTTAAAGCCTCTTTAAACCTTCCCAAGTAACAACTACACACACAACAGTGCAGAGAAGCAGCACCTCTTTTCTTCTTCCACGTTCCTTCTCCTCAGGTCCTTCTCCAGCTCATCTTGACTCGGTAAGAAAAGGCCATCAGCAGATCCTTGTTACATGTCACCATCTGCTTTTTCTTCTCATCCTACAGACAGATCCAAATAATAAAGCATTCCACTCTCACTATTAGACACTTTGTGTGCTGCAAAAGGAGATCTGTTGTGTACTCACTTTATCTTTAGATGACCGCTCTTTGGATTTCCGTTCATCTCGCCGGTCATCTCTTCGCTCCCTGCCATTTGAGTCTTCATCATCTTTATCTGAGGAGCACAAAGGATCTGTTTCTGGATCAAAAAATCTAAACTTTGATCCAAAACCAGGTGCAAGCAGCAGGACCCCTACCATCGTCATCATAGTCGTCTGCGTCTTCTGCCTCCAGCGGGTCATATTCATCAGCGTTGTTGTTGCTGCTGCCGTCTTCATTATCATCATCATCTTTGGATTCTTCTCTCTTAATACCTCTCTCCTTCTCCTCATCCTTTACCCAGGAGATAATAAAATATCCATATGAAAGAAAGCTTAAAAATGCATTCATTTGAACGAATCACAATGCTTTTAATGCATTTAACAGACATAAATCAAAGGATCGATCCAAGCACGGTCCCCACACTTTCTGACCAATCAGTGTGATTCTATGACTTTTCCAGGTGTTCATGAAGCCAAATAAAATATTCATGAAAAAAAACAGTTTTAAACCAGGTGAAACTACAATCACTGATCTATTATTTATTATAGAAATGTCTTTTAAACTTTTAATAATATCCATGACTCTTTTAAAATGTCCTGATATTTCCAGGTTTTTCATGGTCATAGAAACTCTTTTGAAGTATTTCCCCCACCTTCCTCTTCTCATCCTCCTCCTCTCACCAAGCTCTTTGCAGCTCTTCCTTACACACTCAAAACTTTGATACATTTTCAGCTTTCTTTATTTTGTCCAAAGTCAGTGTTTTTAAAATTCTTGATTAAAGCTGACTTATGAACATTTTCAAAAATCACTTTATATCAAATCAAATACACTTATAATTGTTTGTTTGATACTTAAATTGTTACTGGAGCATAGACATAAAAGTATCTACTGCAATTTTATCAAAGACATAAACAGTTCTGTTTTATTAAAAAAGTTACAGACTGCAGCTTTAATATTTTTCATTTTAATCCTCAAGTTAAAGGTTTAGTAAATTTGTGGGTTGGTTTTATACTATTTCAGTTTTTCTTATTTTAGTATATAGTTAAACTAAATGAAAATGAGAAATACTGACATAGCAACTGTTTTTATACTTTATTTAAAGTAACAAATGTTTTGTGAATTAATATTATTTTAACTTACACTGCAAAAGGCAACCATTTACAAAAGAGTATCTGAAATGAGGAATATTGTAATTGTATTAGGTGAAGTCAAGCAAAGTGTCCCAAAACTTAGTAATTTATAGGTGAATTTTTTTTTTTTATCTTTAATATGCAGAAACATGTTATTTTACTTCTCTGCAGTGATCCTCACCTCAAAGGAGTGCTCTTTATTATCCTCCAGTCTGTAGTCCAGCAGCACACTCAAGGACATGACGCTGCAGTCAAATTTGCCGTTCTTGGCAGCCCAGTTGGGATGGACAATAATGGTGGGCTCATCTGGCAGAACATAACGTCTCTCCCTGCGCTGGCGTTCCTGCTCTTCCTGCCGCTTTCGTTCCTCTTCCTGAAGGGAATATCCATGTTTGTATGCGATTGATCAGACAGGCTCTCTATGATGCGGATTCTCAGATCTTTTCTCACCTCTCGGTCATCCTCCACTCTACAGGTCTCATCCTCCTCCACACTAGGAGGTTCAGGCTTCTCCGGCTCCTTGGACTCCTCCTCCTGCTCCTCCACCTTCAGCTGTTTGGTGAGGCGAGCGATCAGCTGTGACTTCAGCCCTTTAGAGCTCAGTGAACGGCTCTCCAACTCCTTACGCAAGTCATTGACCTGTGTGCAAATTCGTTTCATCAGCCCTTTGAACACACGTATGTCTGTTAGCTTGTTGCGTTGTTCTCTTATGCATTTCTATGGTTTTTCCAGATGATTAAGTGTTTTTTAAAACAATTTTATACAGATCGATGGAGAAGTTTTCTATTTCTATGCCAGATACAAATCTTTGAAACTAGATTTCAAAGAAACTTGATTATACTTAACAGTGCACAGTTGTCCTAAATAACTATTAATGGGCAGACTGATGATGTAAATGGTCTGCGAGCAACGTTTCCTCTACACAAGCAAAAAATAAATTAAAAAAAACATGTGCAATGTTTAATGATTTTTTCCAATCCTGGAGGAGTATTTTAAAATTCTTGTTAAGATGTACCAAACATATCAAATCCAATATCAAATGGTCACTTTATATCAAATACAATACCACTTAATTTTTTTTGTTTTTGATTTAAATCGTTTTCTTTTATGCTCACCAAGGCTGCATTTATTTAAACAAATTACAGTAAAAACTGTGATATTGTGAAATATCATAATTTTTACGTTTTTAGTGTCACATGAGCCTTCAGAAATCATTCCAATATGCTGATTTAATGCACAAAACATTGCTTATCAATGAAAAAACAATTGTGCTTCTTAATATTTTTGTGTACACTGTGATCCTTTTTTTCAGGATTCTTTGCCGAGGTCAAATGAGCAACATTTAGTTTAATTAGCTGTAATAGTGTAAACGTCACATTTGATAAAGTTAACGTGTCCTTGCTTGGTATTAAATTATAATGTTATTCCAAAAATGACTTCTGAATGGTGGTATATATTGTTCGAAGGGGTATATATTTTTGTCCTAAAAATGTCCTTAACCATCAAGTGTTTATAAAAATAAAGTTGAGGGACTGTGAATAAACTAAAAACTATTGGTTATTTTAAAAAAGGACAAGCTTTTCTATACCTTGGCATTTCACAGGTCTATAAAGACCACATCAAATGGAATATAGAGAATATTGATGTAATATAAAATAACAGTTCGGTCTGTAGCAGATAAGCTGCTTGTGGGAATCTTACCTTCATGGATTTCGGATCAAGCTTAGACCAGTGAGTGGGCGTAGTGACTTCCTTTGAATCATTTTCGTCCTTATCTTCCTCCTCCTATACACGTTGTTTGAAAGAGAGGAACAAAAAAAGAAAAAAGCATGTTAACACACCACTCTCCGACTGAAAGGAGTTTTCTGAAACAAAAGTTGATCCGTGCAAGAAGCAAGGTCACAACTGTCCCTCATTGTTTCCTCCTATTGAGCTCTTGTTTGGGTAAGCCAATCAACCAGTTCTGTGGAATACAAAAAGATAATCAATGACTGTGAGTTCAAGAGATGGACATGGGCCAGAGGCACTCAGAGAAGGTCTCCAAACCCTACGTCTACATTTACTGCTGCCTTTTTTTGGCCCACGTATACTTTTAGCTTGTTTTCTTTAACTCCTAGCCAGAACTGTCCTCCCTGGAAAGATCACATCCACAAAGTGTCTAGGCACAGTCCAATCAGACAACAGCGTAAATAAAACAAAATTAAAAAAGAGACAGACAAGAGACAGAACTCTGAGAGAGTTCTGCATATATTGAACAGGAAAACAAAACGATAAAAAAAACTAACAAAACACACAAACAAACACAACTGGCTCTCCAGATTCCAGCATTCATTTCCCAAATTGGTCTAATTGGTCAATTTTTAAGCTTGGATTTTCTGGAATTAAACAGGAAATTTAGAGCTATCTCAATCACGGCCATCAATCGTGCAATCGGCAGAGCTGGAAGCTGTTTTACCAGTTGACAGGTGTCATAAAGTAGGACCTAAGCTCTTCCGCTGTGTGTGAGACTGCGTGACTGAGGGAGAGCAGGAGGAAATGGGGTGGAGGTTTAGGGATGAGACAGGGTTGAGAGGAAGGGATGGTAAAAGTGGGTTCTGTATGATGCCTGTGATACTTGTCTGTTTCTTTCTGTGTTTTCTGAGTGTTTTGTTTGTCTATTCCTGTGCCTGTGAGAAGCGGAAATGAGAAGAGAGGGATTAGCGTTCAGTGCCTGTTCTCCATCAGCCTCCTTCCGTTCAGCCAAGACTTTCTCTGCCAGCTGCTCCTTGAGTCCACAGGACAGGCCCTCCCACTCTGAGCGGGTAGGAAGACAATGCCAAACATCCGGGAGAAATAAAACCACTGTCTCCACATGTGCGGGGACTGTCCGCCCTTTGTGAGTCTCCTCAGGGCGGTGATAGCGTATCTCTGCAAAACGATACCTGTCGCAAAGGAAGAAGCGCGTTGGAAAGAAACATTCTGTGAGACATCACCCATTTCCCCAAACACACACATACACAAAGCTCAGCGACTTTACTGATGAGACAGGTATTGAGAATATACAGTCTAGCAACTCCTAGACCAGTGGTTCTCAAAGTGATGAACGACAGCCACGCATCAGGGAGGTCGACAGACAGTATCAAAACGACAAAGACCCCGCCCCCCTGCGCCCATCAATCTGAACCGGTTGCTTGTGAAAGATAGCTTAACCCGGAGGGGAGAGCAGGACAGATTCAGACACAGTGAAAGCAAGTTAAATATGTAAGATATTTAACACAAGGCAAAGGTCAGAGAGAACAGAATGTAACGATGGCGGCGACTCCTCTGGCTCTGCTCTCGGAGCAAAAAATCAATGCATTCACCACATAGATATAGAGGCAGGACTGCCACACACATTAGCTTAAACATTGCAAAACAAAATGTGAGCAATAAAAATTATGAACACAAAAGCATCGAACATGTCAGGAGATACACTGCTGTGTCAAAACCATGCAGTGGGTCACAGACTTTTAGATGTTGTCTACCTGTCAGCCTTTTTTTTTTTTTTATAATAAAAGATGCACACATATAGTTTACAAGGAGATGCATCGGTACAGACCGAGAAAGGAGCTGTACTTACCACTGGGTACATAAACTCAGATCAATGTCTGTCAGAGCCTTACAACAACGTATGGCTGTCTTTATAAGGACCGAAGCATCATTTTCTGGGTCGGCCCCATCCAAAGAGGGAGACCAGTGACCCCCGATGGCCATGGCCTCGTCCTTGCCCCGCATCCCCACCAGGAACTGAAAACAGAGGAGTTCAAATGGGTTACAAGACGCTGGGAAGCCACTGAGCGCTCTGAAGGAGGCACATGCGGTGGACAAAGCGAGAGACATCAGATGAGCTAATTCTACACAGCAAAGCATTCAGCAATGGAATAGGACAGAGACACATCACAGTCAGCTCCCCAACACCGACAGAAACTTCAGATTCGGCTACATAATGAGCTTAAAATATCATCTTGTTGTGATGTTGGGTGCCAGAATCAACATGATACAGCCTCAAATTAGAAATTTGATCATATATTTGACAATATGGGACCTTTAATTAGTTGCTAGATGTTCTCCCAGCTGAATCGTTTCAAAATGTATTGGTTTTTCAGTTCATTTAGCGGATAAAGGTGTAAAATGTATCTGTTTAAACATTTGTTATGTTCTCTATGTTCTATTGTGAACAAAATATTGGCTCATGTGATTTAAAAGTCTTTTAGATATAAAAAACATCCCAACATTTCCGTAATTCGGTTTGTAAAATAAGCACTGAAACTAAAAATGCTGTGGTATTGATAAAACTTTATGAGATGTGCGTCATTCATGGTCAGAATAAACTGGATGTGAGAAACAATTTTGTATTTCTTTCTTTTCAGTTCCCACGAGGACAAGAAGCTTCACTGCTAACAAAAACTAAAGAGATGTCTTAAAACTTATACTATACTAGCAGGTGTATCTGCACACATAGTTTCCCTTATTTTTTGTTCAGCACTTTGACTTGCTTTATTTGCAAGTCCAATATCCTGAAATTATTATATTATGTATTTTATCATTCTCGTGCTGTTCCAAATTATGGGAAATGTAGATGTTTCTCATCAACTAGTTAAAAAAAATAGTATCTTCGGGCAAGCTCCGTCACTATTCTTCATCATCAGTGCAAAAATCATAAAATGAATAAATTGTACACTTAATATTCATAACTTAAAGTTTTAGTATAATTTGTACAAGCTATCAGAAGCTAGATTACATTTTCTGGTACAGATACAAACACAACACAAAAGTGTTTCAAATACTTAATTAGCATTATAAGTAAAGCAAAATGTGTTTTATTTTAAATGAAATGTTATAATGATATGATTAATTTCATAGCTGTTTGGTTTGGTTCAGCTCAGTTCAAGGCACAGGCATATTTATTTTTGAATGGCCTATGGAGAAAACGAATGGGACAAACTTCAAAGACCAGACCCACAAAAAGGGTCAGCGGTCACTGCTGTTCCAGTGTTTCCCCTACCATTATTTTAGGAGGGCGGGCCGCCCCCCTAAAATAATGGTTTATTTTAAAACATGTTTATTTTACATTTTACGATCGCAACTCATACCCCGGGTGATCTTGAGGGGGCCCCATAGCAAATTCAGTGCACAAGGCCCATAATTCCTAGTGGCGGCCCTGATAAACACACACAAACGTATGTGCGCACACACACACACAAACTTACGTGCACACACAAGTAAGCACACTGCCACTCGTATTTGTAAATATTAAGCCGCAAAACGACTATTTAAATATGAATTCTGCGCGTCTATGTGTTATTGAATAGCGCAGATGTGCACTTTTGTTTACTATTTGTACTGAATCGCGTGTATCGCTTCCGGTGATATTAACGTCTGCCGTCTCACTAAATCAGGACATTAATACAAGAACAACATCTCCAGAACTGCTCTGAGAGTCAATTCATGAGTCACTTCATGAGCATTTGACCATTTCATTGGAGTAAAACTATCCTCAAATCATATATACACACAGAAATGTAAAGGTATTCACGGCAACCTGTCAAAATAAAAGTTTCACTACATTGGGCAGAAATATATTACTATTGTTCAGTAGAATGTACGTAATAGGCTACTACTACTAAAACTAGTAAACCCTTATTTTTAAGGAATAATCATACCCCGAGGAAGCACCGACGAGGCACGAGCAAGCCCCGGAAGTGACAGTGGAAACACTATGAACATTATGAACTGTGGAAATGAATCACAGTTTTTGAAAAGGGTTCACAGTAATGACAGCTACGGTCCCCGACACAGTAATGTTGTCCATCCCTGTGAAACACTACAGCATACGTGCAAAACACATTTTTGTACAATAGCATGCAAGTTAGTGATTCCAAACAACCTTATTACACAACCCCAGGCAGTTTGCTGCCTTTAGTAGTGTAATTCAGAGAGCTGTACCTTGATGAGGCGGGCAGGGTGCTGGAAGGAGTCTCTCAGCTCTTGTGGATCTTCTGCCAGAGCACAGGACTTATGATACAGCTCATCTAGACTAGGGTTGGCCAGCAGCATTACCTATAACAACCATCAACATTAATCATGACTGCCAAAAACCACTCAATGAAATCTGATAAGAAGCATTATTCTGAAAAAGAATGAGACAATAAATTACTCAAAAAAGATGACCATATCTGGGGGCGTTACCTTTGCACTGTAGGTGTGATTAGCATCAGGTGGGTCCAGCACAGCAGTGTTCTTCATCAGAGAGTCCACCTCTTTATGCATGATGTGGAAGTTACAGTAGTTTCCAAAGTTGAAAGGTCGTGTTAAGGGAAAGGCGTCTACCCAGGTAAAGACAGCGTCAAAAAAGTCACTGGGGATGTAGAGGCTCTGATACTTCCGCCGCAACTCCATCATGTCACAGTTGTAACTGACGAGAATAGAGACAGTCATACATCAAATATAGACTAAACATACAGTCATGGCCAAAAATATCAGCACCCTTGGTAAATATGATCAAAGGCGGCTGTGAAAATGAATCTGGAGTGTTAATCCTTTTAATCTTATATTTAAAAGATTTACAAAAATCTAACCTTTCATTGGATAATAACAATTTAAAATGGGGGGAAATATCATTATGAAATAAATGTTTTTTCTCAAATACACGTTGGACACAATTATTGGCACCCCTAGAAATTCTTATGAGTAAAATATCTCTGAAGTATATTCTCATTCATATTCAAGATTGAGCACTCCAGGGTGATTATGAACATTAAATTATCCAGCCATGGCTTCCTGTTTCACAGAAATATAAATAGGAGGAAAACAAAGCCCAAATTCCCTTCATCATCATCACAATGAGAAAAACCAAATAATATATTTCTGATGTGCATCAAAAGTTAATTGAGCTTCACAAATTAGTGAAGTGACTTTAAGAAAAGAGCTAGAGCAGTGTAAATCCCCATACATCTAAACAACACTAAACAAGTGCATCATAACAAAGCAGCTAACTTATAAATGCATATTCCAAGATCTCTGTGTGTCTTTTGATTCTGTGGTGCTCTTAATGCAAGTTTAGTGTCCGTGAAGGTCAGATTTAATTACTTTTCAGATGAATGTATATATCAAACTAATAAATGCAATCCAGCGGTGCCAATTTCTTTTTCATGAAACGGAAGTTGTGATTGTCTATTCCTTCCTATTGACATAAATCCAGCTTCTTACACAAGAAAAAAAATGAAGGGGGATATCATTTAAATTGTATCATTGCTAATTGACTGGATCATTGACATTTGCTATGGCTGCAATATCATGGTAATTACAGGCTGCTGGAGGGGTGTGGATATCATCCCACCCTCGTGCCAGTGAACACGTCACAGAAGAGATGTGCATATGAGTTTAAAATAATTCATTCCATCATTTTTAAATAATTTAATTCTATTATAATTAGGGATGTAATAATTAACCGCGAGCCGGTTGAAAATCGATTAAAACAAGTGATGATTCAAATCGGTTGAGATGCTAAACGAATCGTGATTAAATTAGGGGTAGGAGTTTATCTGAATGTATGTCTGAGGGGAACATACTGTCTTTAGAAAAGTTTGGATGGTATTTTTTATTTTCAAAACTTTCATCAGTAATTAAAGCAAAAGGAGCCATAACCAAGTATTGAGTACATATACAGTAAATGAACATACCTTCGAGAAGGCCAACAATTCACTAAAAATGTTTTTTTATTGGTCTTATGAAGTATTCTGATTTGTTGAGATAGTGAATTTGTGGGTTTTTGTTAAATGGGAGCCAAAATCATCACAATTAAAAGAACCAAAGACTTAAACTACTTCAGTCTGTGAGCATTGAATTTATTTAATACACGAGTTTCACAATTTGAGTTGAATTACTGAAATAAATGAACTTTTCCACGACATTCTAATTTATTGAGATGCACCTGTATTTCAATTTCACAAAGAAACGTGAAGCATTTTGTCCAAGCAATAATAAAAGGACACATTTAATTTCAAATTTGTCTTATATCTAATTTTGTTCAAATAAAATCGTGAATCGAATCGAATCGTGAAATCAAAATCGTGGATTGAATCGTGAGTTGAGTGAATCGTTACATCCCTAATTATAATTTATAAAATAAGAACGGTCAAGTTTGATTTGATGGCAACTTTGATAAAATTATTGAATGCAACAACAACAACAGTTTCTATAGGCAGATAAGTGAATAAGTGATTTTAACTGGTATTGACCGATAAAAGTTTTTTATTAGGAACCAAACCCTATATCTATATAATCTATCTTTATATTGTTTATTGTCTGATCTGTCTCATCTAATCTTTGTACTACATATACTGTACTGCTTTATCACCAGAGAAACATAATTGTAGAGAAACACCTTTTCATGCTCCCATGTCTAGGATGAAGGACAATAAACGTATACAAAAAAACTAAAAAGTCTGTCAAATTTTCAACAAGACATCAATATCCTTCCTTTACAACAATTAACTTACCCATCGAGAGAGAATTTGGAGAACTGCACAGTATATCTTGGGACGACTTTGCGTGGCCGTCTTGGAGAACGTTCTCTGCGAGGAGACCGGTCTCTAGAACGCTTCCGTGTGGGTGAACGTTCTCTTGATCTCCTTCGCTCTCTATCTCTTTCCCGACTACACAAGCACAGGCAACATAAAGCATGAGCATGTACACCAAATAAAGATTCACAATATGCAATATTTCAGACCAAACTACTGAAGCAATTCTACTTGATTGTATGCATGCCCACTGACCTGCGGTCATCCTTCCTCATGATGAGTTCTGGTCGGTCACTGCGGCTGGGGAAGCGGGGTGAGGGGTCCACACGCCTCACTTGCTGCTGCTGAGGCATCATCCGCACCGGGGGCTGCAGCAAGCCCCCTGAGAACACAGAGTCTACACATGGCAGAGAGAGAGATGGGAAATCAGATCTGATTCTGTAAAAGTGTGACTGTGAAAGGTGGAGGGGTTTGATGAACCTTTAGAGGGAGGCTGGGGTAGCAGGGGCTGAGGGGGATTCTGCAGCAGTGGGGCCAGAGAAGCAGCTGAGAGCTGAGCCTGCAGAAGAGATGGAGGAGGTCCCTGGGCCGGGATGCTGAATGTGGTGGGCGGGGGTAGAGACTGCAGCATGTTGGGACCCGGTTTCATCATGTTTGGGCCTGGCATCTGGCTCTGAAAAAACAAAAGAGATGGGTTTGCTAGAATTTACAAATTGCAATTTTATTGTGCAAAATTACAACATAATTTTGATTAAGAAGTGCTTGATGCTAGAGCTGGGCTATATATTTAAAACTATACAGACAGATATGTTCTAACATAGATACACATTGATAACATAATTCATGTGTTCAACATAAAATGTCTCAAAAGACAAAGGTAAATAAAGGTAGCACATTTCAACCAATCTAACTGTTGTTGTTTTATTTTAACTAATTGAATGTATACTACTATATTTAAAATAAATTAATTCTTATTTACAGCAAGTAGGCATTGCATTGATCAAAAATCACATTGATCATTTTCCAAAAATTATATTCTTTTCACAACTTTCTATTCATTAAAGAATCCTGACAATTCAACTTTTCCATCACATTTTACAGATTACACAGATTACATTTTAAAATATATTAAGATAGAAAACATTATTACTGCCTTTACTGTAATTTTATTCAAATAAATGCAGCTTTGGTGAGCATAAAATACATTTTTTAAAACCATTAAAAAAAAAATTATCGACCACAAACCTTTCAACAGGATTGTGTATATATTTAAACACGAAAATTGTGTCTAAACACAAACACATTACTGCACATTGATTCAATTCATCAAAACGATTACCACAGCTTTCAGCTAGGGGCTATAAAAAACAAGACTTTAAATTAATTAATTGAATCCTGTACATAATGTTTAGATAACCTATTTTATAGGATGGGTGGAAAATGTGCCTAAATGAGTAATCAAGGAGCTCTAAACCCAGGGAAAAGAAAATAAATAGTTAGAAATGGCTGGAGACAGAGGAAGCACTGCTATTACCATTTGCTGGTTTTGGTCCCTGTTTTTCAAGTCTTGCTTTGGGGAAAAAAAAGCACAAAAGGCACTTTCTTTCAAGAAAAGAAAAGCAAGAGCAAACAGGCAAACATTCTGGGCATTTCAAAAGGAGACATTGTCTCACATATATTGTTAGTTACATATAACAAAATAGACATTTGTGTCCAGGTGTACAGATGTCAAAAGTACATGTAATTCATTATGAGGTTTACATTTTTTTAGAAATACAAAAACAGCAGTAGTAACAATAACAGTCTTTCATTGTTCTTTACTTTATAAAAACTTGAATGAAATATTTGCACCCTCATTCCATTAAATTTGTAATTATTTACACAAATATTTAACCTTAAATTATGAAATTAGGTGCATTTATTTGTAATTAGTACAAATTAGCATCCCCCAAGACAAAGTGCATTAATAACACAGCAGGTGCTGATTAGCTAAAGATGGAATCTATAGATTGCGATAATTTTTTTAAATTACAAATCCAACATGCAAGCTGTGAGCTGTAATACAGGGAAGGGTGAAAAAGCATCAACAGATACTCGTCTTGGGTGGAAGGAAAGAAACCCAAGGACATGTGACTAAAGCCTGTTTGTGAAACAGGAGAGTGGAGGAGAAGATCAAGCAGAAGACAAAGGCGAGGAGGAGAGAATAGGGATTTGGGGTGCAGGGGTCAAGTAGTATCAAGTTGTGTGGGTTACATTTTGTCTTGAATCCACCGCAGAGTGCATGTCAGAGTAGCGCTGCATTCCTGCATCAGAGTAAAAGCTGGACAGCTGTGGGGAAACCTGAGGTAAGGGCTGAGGCGGCTGGTGCTACATGGAGATTAAGAACACAGGAATCAACAGCAGCATCATGACACACTGTGGAGGCAGAACCATATCAGACTGTACTACCAGAGATCCTTTCAGACCACGTGGGTTTGCTTACCATTTGGTTGGGCAACTGAGGTAATGTCTGGATGCGCTGGGCATTCCACTTGAAAGGCATGTTGGGATTGTAGACAGCTTCCACCAGAACACGATCGCCGACTTGGGGTGTTTTCCCCTTAACCGCACTACACAAAACACACAGAAATTACACACCTGACCTGTAAAGCTCTCAGCCACAACTGCACATTTACAATCAAATGCACCTGAGCTGGAAGAAAACATCTTCATCGACAAAGCCGAAAGTATCGTGTAGCTTGCTGACGACCCCGGTGAAAACACGCTGCTTTTGGGGTTGGGTCTGCTGCTGGTGGCTGGAGCGCGGGGTTGGGTAGGATACGGTTATCTGTGCCGTCTGCTGCGGGTTGGACAGGCTCAGGCTGGTGGCCAAGGCAACAGGGGGCTGCAAAATACACACAACTCAAGTGTTAGAACATAAACTGTTCATAGCAATGTTACAATATGATATGATACAATATAACTTTACTGTCAGACAAAGACTGAAATTTGTCTTGCATTACAGCAGGTTCACTCCCAATTACAAAACTTTAGGACACGGACAAAACAAATCAAATTCAAAGTTTTAATAGGGATCTCTTGCTTCATAGGCATAGGGATGATTTGCTTTGCAAGAAAAATCTGTGAAATATGCTATGCATATTCTGAATTTGGAAACACAGTGTACCTGTGATAGCAGGGCTTGTTGGGGTTGTGGAAGCTGTAAGAAACAAAGAAAACACAAAAAATTGTGAAATTTTTAACTGTGAAACTGGGGGTATACTATTAAAAACTAAGGTCATTGCACACAGTCCGAAATGTTCGCACATGGAAAAATAAATACGACCTCACATTATGTCAATCAAGTTTACATATTAGAAATTTTCGTCCGTCATAAAAAAAATTGGATCGGGTTCAATTATAATTTTTTTTTCGCATCCGTGGCAAGCATTTTGAGAGGTGTTTTGACAGTTCAGAGACACCGTACAAGCGAACGCCAAAATCCAGAATGCGATTGTCAAGTTCATCCACTCCATCTCGCAGCACAAAGCACTGTAAAAATCCTTGCACATGGAGTTCACAGAAATTGGTGGTCTTCCTTTTAATATGTGGCTCTAATATCGCTAGCAAAGCATCAAACTGAGCCACTGACATCCTGAAGTATCTTCGACCGTGATAATCCCACTGATCCTTAATAAGGAGGGGGAACTCTCCGTCCTCTCTATATTTTAGGATTGGATGGACCCATCATGGACCCAGTATTTCCTTTATTTTTATTTTTTTGCAGCGAGAGGACGACCAATTCTCCTCAACATTTAAAGAGATTTTGAATCGTTTTGCAACATATTAATTAATACGCATCGGATTCAGTGTGCAAGGTTTCTGTGCGTAATTCATTTCTAGGATTACGAATACAAAAAAACGCATGTGAAATTTTCGGACACTGTGCAGAGACCTTGAGTGTATGTACCTGATGTGGGACATTGTAAAGAGTTTGCTGAGGGGGAGGTTGTTGTAGGGGACCTTGAGGGGGCTGCTGCTGCTGCTGCTGTTGTTGTTGTTGCTGCTGCTGCTGTTGGTGCTGATGCTGCTGATACTGCTGCAGGGCTGACTAGGGCTGCATGATTAACTGAATTAATTATGACTAGATCGAGATTTATTTACATAAATATCCGTGCTGCATATTTCAGAGTGAAGCGTGGGATTGTGATTGGCTTTGTTCACAATGCTGGTGCACAAACTCCATCTCTGCATCCAGCCTGAGTTTGGGTTTTTCGTGCATTTGGGAATACAACATTTGGCAAAATTCTTGTCCCATATTTGTGATGAGAAGTGCGCGACAATCTAAGAGAAGCATTAAGGTGTTTTTCCATCAAAATAGAAGTTTGATGGTTTACCGGTTAAAAATGAAGAAATTAGGACAGCCATACATTTTATTATTGTACTTAAGGTTGTAATATAAAATTTATGTATTTTTATAACTGTATTATTTTCCTAAATACTCCTTTTTGTTTAACAGTGAAATATCACAATAGTATTTGTTGTAATTTAGTAGTGTTTACATAGTAGCTTTAACAGTAGTGTGCTACTCTGCTGTCACAATTTGCTAAATTATTTTTGGAAATCCTATCAAAAATGGGTAAAACAAATTATTGAAAGCCACTGTAATTGCTTTCAATTTATTAATCAAACTGGAAATTAAAATAATTGTCATTCGGTGGGAATCTGGTATAACTGTATATTAAATAAGTGTGTTAGTATGCCATTCCTAAAATAGCCACATGCTTTTACTCCAGCTGCATTACGGTGATGGATCACTGCCAGGGCCTCACCTGCTGTAACGCAGCGGCAGCGGCCTGCTGCTGGAGCGCTGCGGTCTGCTGTGAGAGCTGGTAGCTGGCAGCTGACTGTGAGTTCAGGGAAGCTGCCGCTAAAGCTGACTGCTGAGTGTACATAGGAGACGCTCCCAAGAGGGACGGCTGATGTACTCCTAAAGCTTTGGGAGAAATGTGTGAGATTGTAAGGACTTTGTAACTGCTGTATACAACATTCAAACAAGCACAAGCAGACTTTGACCAGTCAATGAAACCCAAACAAAAACATCTTGAGCTTTGACCTTCACAATAAGATAAAGCTAGAAATGATGAATGCATGTTTAGACTAACATTCAGTTATTTGTAATTGAAAGTGAAATTAATGCCGTGACAATAATTCAAGTATACTGCTGAATTATGATGACTTACAGTGTAAACTGTTCAGGTCCAGTGACTGTCCTGAGTGGCCGGGCTGTGAAATGCAGAAACTGGGAGGAAGCCCATGGAGGGTGAACAGAATGCCCCCAAATTGGGTTAGGTGCAGAGCATACACTATAACAACTACTACTACTATGTTTGGAAGATAATAGGCACTATACTAGGGCTGCATGATTAACTGAATTAAAGCTCAAAACATTACAAGCATAAAACTGTATAAACAGGAACTGAATATAGTAGCTGTTTCAGCGTTTTCACTGCTCGCCAAGACAACACGACTTATAATCACACGACATACAAAGTCAGTGGTTTTGATCTTGTAACTTTAAAGCCCCTAATGCCCTAGATAACAATAAAAAGATAAAACATATTACTACAACTGCTCCATCTCTGAAACATAAAGCCTGGAGCTTTGGGTTAGATTAAAATAATGCATTTGGGAATACAACATTTTTTTTAAATAGTTAACACATTTATGTTATTAATAAAGACTACAACAATTAAAAATCTGTACAAATGTTTGATTTACAGACAACTGAGAGCTGTGTTTGAGAGATTGTTAAATTAATTTAAATAATTCCACATTATCTCAAAAGACTGACTCGGAAGGACATGCTGCCTAGTTAGGGATCTTTCTAGACTTTTAAACACAGCCAATGCCACCTGTCACTTCACTAATTTGTCTGTAAAAAATATTGTACTCATTATTTAATTCCTTCATACAAAGAAAGTAAACTTTATTTAAATGTATATATTTTATTTAAAAATACAGTAGTTTTAAAAGAAAGCCACACCAATTTACTGATTAATCAAACTAGGTTAAGCTAATTAACTTTAAAAACCCGGACATGTTGTCTATTTAGGCAGCTTAAGTTAACGTTACTAGTTTTTGAAACAGCCAAGACCATCTGTCACTCCAGCTGCATTACGGTGATGGATCACTGCCAAAACCTCAGTTTAACTACAGCAGCGGCAGCCTGCAAGAAACATTAACTCTTCTGTGAGCTTTGTTTTAAGATCCAAATAATCAATTTTACCACACACTCTTTTTGGTCTGCACTAGTCTGGTTTAGCACACCAACGTATTCTCAATGCAGCAAGCTAACGTTAAGGAGCTGTAACGCTGTAACTCAACACTGACCAAACCATGTGTGAGATTGTAAGGACTTTATGTCTCTGTATACAACCATTCAAACCGCAAGCAGACTTTGACCAGTCAATGTAAAACAAAAACATCTTGAGTGTTTGTTTTTCAGCAGTGCTGTCTGATCAGGGCTAGAAATGATGAATGCATGTTCGGTCCACGCACTTAACGTTACTAGTCTCCTTTAATTGAAAGTGTACAAGTGCGCGTGACAATAATTCACAGTCGAGTGCTGAATTAATGATAACAAAACTTCAGTCAGTATGTAAGCATGCAGGCTAGCTGTTTTTGTCGCTGCTTACCCTCCGTCGTCTCTCATTCACCGGTAAGAGATGATACACTGAAGTCTGGATGAAGCGCATGCGCAGTTCGCTTGAGGCACTTCAGTGCAACGCTGATCCAGGATCGGGAAAAACTAGACCGTGCCGCATACTGAAGTAAACTAAATCTCAAACATTACAAGCATAGAGTATTGGAACTTCTAATGTGGCTGTTTGACTACTTTAGTTTTCCATGAGTACAAGACAACACTACTTATATATCACAAGACATACAAAGTCAGTGGTTTTGATCTGTGTAACTTTTCTATTCTAACTAATGTCTCTGTGTATAAGACAAGATCAAAGAGAAATGATTACTACAGTCAGTGCAATGCTACAACTGAAATCTGCAGAAAGCCAAGTCCTTAATCCCAAAAACATTAAATCAAATCAAATCACTTTTATTGTTACATCACCATATGTGCCTTGGTGAGTGAAATTTTATGGGCATGCTCCAGACAATTACAAATTTACATATAGGCACTACAGTACATACTTACAGACTGTGTTTGAAGACAATTGTGCAAATTAATTTAGCATATACACTCACACAGTTACTATCAAAGACATACTTAGTTATCAAGGACATTATACACCGTACTTAGGGATCTTTCTGTACTTTTAAACACAGTAATGCCACCTGAAGGTGCAACAGGTTATACATTATACAACAGATTAAAAATATTGCAACAGATAGTTGTGCAAAGGTGCAACAGATTGTGCATATGCAATGTCGTATGTGCTTTGTATGGTGTCCAGTGATAGCAGATAGGTTGTGATTAGTGCAGTGTTACCGATAATTAAGTACAATATGGTGTTAACTTTAGTGCAGTGCATGGCATGTTGTTGTGAGTGGGAGTGTGATGTAGGTGAGTTATTTGTGACTGTTCATTAGCCTGATAGCCTGAAAAGCTGTCCTCAGTCGGCTGTCAGATCGGATGCTGCGGACTGTTTACAACCTCTCCTGCAGAAGACTCAGTTTAACTGGAGTCTTTGATAAACAGCCAATAAGAAACATTAACTTGTAGATATCCTGGAGGAGGGAAGCTCATCTCCAACAATTTTACCACACAATCTTTTGGTCTGCAGTCTGGTTTGCAGAGTATTCTCAATGCCAGCAAGCTAACGTTAATGACATGTACATGTAACTCAACACTGACCAAACCATTGTTATTATATGGACACAAGTACTACGGGATATACTCCCTTTTTAAAAGAGAAAAGGAACTTCCAAACTGTGGTAACAAAGAAATTTATGTACAAAAATTGTATTTCCACCTCTGTTGCAACAGTTTTCAGCAGTGCTGTCTGATATGTACATCATGTGTGTGGTGTTTGGTGATGAGTTCTGGCTCAAGATCTGTATTTAAAGTCACACCAGAGTGTTCAGCTGGGATTAGGACTTGAGCTTTCTGCAGAGTCGAAGTTCATTAATAAAATGAATCAAAACTTCAGTCAGTATGTCTTATACACTAGCTGTTTTGTCGCTGTTAGAATCCGTCCTGTCCACTCATTGCTACCGGTAAAATGATACACTAGAATATCATGGATGAAGCGCATGCGCAGTTCATTTGTACTCATGGAAATAACTAAAGTGCAACGCTGATCAGGATCGGGAAAAACTAGACCCAATACTGCCGCATGTATATATAGCTAAATCGCTATTTTTATAATTAATTAACATAATTAGGATTTCCAATGGTGGAGTAGTAAACATAGGCAAGTCTGTTTAAATCTCCCCTGAAAGTTAGATTTTAAGTTTCAAAAATAACTTCTATGATCAAACAGGACAATAGTCCAATTGTTTTTGTAAAGTAAAACACACTCACTAACTGAATGAATAAACCAAAATGATTGTCCATAAAAAACCTTGCATTTTAAGAATTAGTTCCAAAATTCCACCATATATATGTGTAATGCTCATATCCCAAAAATATGTAATGCTGTTAAGTGCTTCAAAGAACTGTTTCTGGACATTTTATATTATATATTCAAATTTACCTTTCTGGAGCAATTCGTAAAACATGTTAGTTCATAAATATGTTGACTTTTTATACTGAAATGAAAATTGAGGGGGAAAAATGCACATTCAACAATTTGTTTCAAAAGTATTTCATCCCAAGGGGGAGAAAAGTGGTAAACAGTAGGACAAATATCTACACCAAGACAATCACTAGTTTATACACAACTGTTTTATTTAATTATAGGTCCACCAGAACTGCTGGATGGCAGCTGTAGATTATCACGAATACAGACTTTCACAACTGATCTCATTCTCAGACTCTTAGAGCTGTGGAAGGTCTGCATTACTTCAAGTGGTGTTCTCGGGTTTGAGGATGTATCAGGAAAACAGCATAAAAGAACTCCCACTTACTTACTGCACTCACCAGACAGACATCTAGGTGAAATTGCAATGTTCAATAAGCATAGTAATTAAAAGCATAACCGTCTTCAATTGAACGTTTTCTCTCAGACAAGTAACAAACCTGATAAGAACCCTTGTAACTCAGTGAATGCAGAAGAGTGTCAGCCAGAACACGGAAAGGTGTGGAAAAGTGCAGAGCTCAGTTGTCTTGTACTTGCAATCACAATATCGCACTGTTATATTAGAAACGGAACAACTTACAACTTTGAGCTTAGTTAAATATAAGATTATATTCTAGATTCTGCACCTTAAATATACAGCTTCCTTATGGAGAGTCTGAATCCCACTATAATTATGACACAACAATAGCAAATTGAAATATGTGGACAGCAGAGCTGGGTCTTGTGCTAAGAGTCTTGCAATTTATTCTCCACGTCCGCAAACACCTTCATGTTGATCTCATCCACTTCGTCCTCGACCTTATTGAATGAAAAAATATGCAATAATGGATGATGAAAGTCATAATCACTGTAGTTAAATATGCAAAATATGTTCTCATGAATAACTTTAATGGATTTATATCTCCCACCTGCTACCTGGTCCACCTCAGGTATATAAAACTGCAGCATGTTCTGGATGCCATTTTTTAGGGTAACTGTGGAGCTGGGACAGCCCGTACAGGAGCCAACCAGCTTCAGCTTCACTGTGCCATCCTCAAAGCCTTTGAATATGACATCGCCACCATCCTCCTGAACCGTGGGTCTTAAAGAAAGAAGACAAAGCACTGAACTCTGCTGGTCTTTCAATACATAACTAGCTACTAATTTAAATGAAGATTAGAGAGCACTCTGCCATCAATAAAGATCAAACATGCTTTCAATATGTTTTGGGAATGAAAATTGTATTTGTGATGAGGAACCTTGTCAAGAAAAGAAAAAGATTATAGAAATGTATCAGGTATACATCAGGTATCAGATAAAATATTATTACAATCTAAAATAACTATTTTAATATATTTTACAATGTAATTTATTCCTGCGAATGCAAAGCTGAATTTTCAGCTTCATGACTCCAGTCTTCAATGTCACATGATCCTTCAGAAATTATTATAATATGCTGAAAAACATTTCTTCTTATTATCAATGTTGAAAACAGTTGTGCTGCTTAATATTTTTGTGGAAACTGACAATTTTTGGGATTTGATGAAAGTGTTAACAGCATTTATTTTAAATAAAATTATATTGTAACATTATAAATGTATTTAATATCACTTTGGATCACTTTAATGAATCCTTGCTCAAAAAAGAACTCATTTTAAATATATAAATCTTAGAGACCCCAAACATTTAAAATATAGTGTATGTTGAATCAAAACAATATAAACATACCTGATCCGTGTGTCTAAAAGCTCCTTAATCATCAAGACAATTTCATCATCATCTTCTGTAATACCTTAAGAATAAAGATAAAATGTCAAATACAATGAATCAAAATGTATTTAGTCAATGTGTATGTTTGGCTCACTGCTCTCAGCGTGTGTTGCTCCCATTGTGATGGCCTCGCCACTCTCAAAGAACTTAGTAATGACCTCCATCGCATGCCGCTTAATGTCTGTCCATTCAACATCATCGTCTGTCTTTAATTAGTAACAAAAAAAATCACAAATTCAGTTAATACAACATTCAAAAAGGCTAACAATCAAACAGACTGTCTTGCTGAACACTACCTTAGTCAATGTGATAAAATCTGGGCCATAAAAGACACTTTTTATGCCTTCAATTTGGAAAAGATCCCTGTTGAATGATTATAACAAATGTATTTAATACACAGCAAGGCTTTACCCTTGATACATACTTTGACAAATGAAGCTTACCTGGCTAAAGGGGAACTCTCTGCCGAGTTTGATGATGGGAAATCTCGAGTCCCCGTCCCCAGCACAGGCTTACCGGGAAGAAACTTTAGACTTCTGGGGTTTGGTGTGTCTTGAGTTAAAATTGAAATCATCCGTACTACCATAAAAAAAGTCCTCAGTAAGATTACAAGATTTTGCAATATTACATTCAACAGCATTACAAGCTTTAATTCGTCAAAACTAAGTGATCTGTCATGGAATAAAGAGGATATCCGGTCCGGACAAATATAATATGCCTCACCCGAGAATGGTTTGCATTCATACTGTTGAGACTGTATTCTGTGGGCAGCCCACAACGAATAGCACTGACTTCTGTCATTTCCAGGCAATCTAAGAGAGAACATACACGATTACAGTCTCTACATTCATTATAAAGGCGCTCTCTCTCTCTCTCTCTCTCTCTCTCTCTCTCTCTCTCTATATATATATATATAACGTTTTATATATATATATATATATATATATATATATATATATATATAACGTTATAGATATATATATATATAACGTTATATATATATATATGACAGATAAAGCTAAAACTAAAAATGTAACGTTAACGTTACTCGTGTTAATGTAGTATTTCGGAGGAAACTGCGGTTACTGTGGTAAACCAGCACGATCATCATTTGACATTATATTATGCAACAATATACATCTTCGACTTGAATACTTTAAAAGATGCAGTATGTCATTTCCAACCTCATATGATGTGACCGTATGAAGCGCAGTAGACTCCATCTTGCAGACGCCGCCATTTCGGTTGTTTTGAAATTTAGGACCCCAAAGTGGACAACAATTCTCCTGTTGAAAAATACTACTGTGCGTATGTTAAATTAATATTTTGTGTTATTAAAAATATAAATATTGCTTATAAAAATATGTGGCGAAATGCATATGAAATCAGAGCGAATCATGACAAAACAACTGCTCTGACTGCACTTGACATGCCAAAATAAAAAGAGGCGCAAGTGGACTAACGTTAGTGCTTTATTGGCCAGGTATGTTTACACATACGAGGAATTTGTTATAGCGACAGAAGCTCCACAATGCTACAGAAAGACAGTGACAGGACAAGACACAGATAATAAAGAATAATATACAAATAGGAAATGTACAAAATAGCAAAAACACAATATAAAATATAGACAATTATGTGTGTACAGGTCTGATATGTGCTAATCTTGAAATGAAAAATAAGTATGTGTGATGAATAAATAATGTATAATAGTGTTGTGTGTTCCACGTTTAATGTCAAGTGTTCATGAGATGGATTGCCTGAGGGAAGAAACTGTTCCTGTGTCTGGTGAGTGGGGAGAGCAGGGGGTTTTCTCCTGAAGTTCACAATCATCTCCACAGTTTTGACCGTATTAAGCTCCAGGTTGTTAAGACTGCAGACAGCAGCTCCATGACCTCCTGTCTGTAAGCAGATTCGTCACCGTCCTGGATGAGGCCGATCAGTGTGGTGTCGTCTGCAAACTTCAGGAGCTTGACAGAGGGGTCTTTAGATGTGCAGTCATTCGTGTACACGGAGAAGAGCAGTGGGGAGAGAACACACCCCTGAGGAGCTCCAGTGCTGATGGTGCAGGTGCTGGATGAGAATTGGGTGGGTACAGAGAGCAGTGTCAGTTTATTCTTAACGGTGTCCGGGATGATGTGTTAAAAGCGGAGCTGAAGTCTACAAACAGGATCCTTACAAGTCCCTGGTCTGTCTTAAAGCGATAGTTTCAGAAATGCTACCTTAAAATGAAAATGACAATTAGCCCAAAATAAAAATTTACTCACATCCACAACTAATTAAACTATGTTTACTTTCTCTTTTGCATAACACAGATGTTAGATGGAAAAAACAATGTAATGAATGGCCTTACATTTCCTGTCGTGTTCATAAGTTTGTGGGTTGTTGACCTTATGTCTTTATGTGGACTGAGATGCAATCAAATTAAGATTCTAAAATTCGGTATTAAAACATTGAACTGAAAGACTGCATTTATATAATGTAGGCCCTAATTATATAATTCATGATGATGTATATTAACCTTTTGAATTATATTGCAAGCCTTTCTAAATGTTATTTTAAAGTAGGCATGATGTTACTCTTGGGTCCTTCCACACAAAGAACTGAAAATTATTTTTTACAGCAGTAGGCCAATGGTTATTTATTGATATCAATCAAATTATTGTAATTTGTGTCTGTTTTTCACAGTCCTACTATGTTCAAAGAGAGTCATTTTGCCTAATGCTTAAAAATTCTGAGGGAACCTTGTGACGGTCACAGTGTCACTGTTTCAAACAAGGGAAGCGAGGAGACGAGGCATAAACTCAAAATAACCATTCTTTAATCAATAATCCAAAATGGGGTACACAAGGCAAGGCAGAGACACACAGAAACCCAACAGCCATGTTAATATCAGACGGGAAACAAAGGGGCAGAACACACTATAAATACTCATCTAAACGAGGGGATTAAACAAACACAGGTGGGACTGAATTAACTAATAATTAAACAATAAGGACAGGAACATGAGCAAAACCAAATATGGGCAGTAAAGGAAACAAGAGGGTGAACAAGACACAGGGACACAGGGACACAGGACTGACAATGACTAGTTGACACTTAGATGTTCTGATTTGATTGAAGGAGGAACTTGACCTGAAAAGGTTGGGAACCACTGCTCTTAACTAACATGCTCTTGGGACAACTATGAGTAAGACCATAAGTAAACACTGAGACAAGGCTGAGTTGACTCAACCACAGTTGCTTTGTGGCTGTTATATTCATCATAGAGGAGTGGCCTGATGTGTTGGCATGTATCAAAGCTTCCTTTGCGTATTTAAGTAAGAATGTCGCTCATCTGGTAGAAGAGACAGTAAACCGGTAAGGCCAGCAGAAAAGTGAAAGATGTTAAAGGACGTGTTTACGTGATTTTGAGGGGCTAATATGTCAGTCAGCTTTTCAAGACCTCTGTGGAAGAATCCCTTCTAAGATTATCAGCACTTTATTTTATTCTTGAACCAACTCTCTTCAAGAAACATGGCTGTTTGGGTTATCTTACCAATTGTTCTGTGTGCCGTCTCATTCATCGGGTGTTGGACAGTGTGAGTTCACGAGATTCTTTTTCTCAATTTAAATGATATACTACAAATGTATGTCAACTAAAACTCTAATAGAGGTTGAAGTCTTTTATTACCGTTCAAATTTTTACATCTCTTCACCATTGCTAAGAATACTATAGATAGCTAGATAGGAAACCATAGTTTTAATAATAATTTATGATGTTTCAGCCATAATTTATTAATATCTACATTATGACATTGGTGCTGACGTGTAAATTATTGTTGCAAAACAAACTTAACAACAAGAGGCGAGTAATTTCAGTGCTTCTGTTATAAGCATCAAGGCACATTATACTTTAAACTCAGTAACCAAAGTCAGGATCAGAAACTCAATGACAAGTCATGGCTGGTCTTTTCTGAGTCTAATCTTAGACAAATTATCACATACATTGTTAAACGCTCATCAATTTCTGAGTCATGCTGTATAAACAGGTTCTGGGTTACTTATTAAACAATCCTTATCCATCTCTACTACAGCAAGAACACTGAACAGAATCAGGGCAAATAAAAGCACACTATTTCGGGTCTAAATTTAGTAATATTTTTCTTTTTTCATGGTCTTTGTTAAGAAAAAATTATATATATATAACATAGCACATCATGTTGGAAAAATATCTGATTTGAAAATAAAAAAAGACCTATAATTTGATTGTGCCGAGTAAAAATATCAGTAAGACATTACGAAATGCTAAATAACAAAAGCAGTCAAAGGTTTTAATTATGAAAATAAGTATTCAAAATGTATCGTTTAACATACAATCTGTAAGGAGTGGCATAAATTAGGCATAAAATAATTATCCAGAATCGTATTAAAATAATCTGTGAATGGAACAAATAGTTATAAGTGAATCAACATGACTTGAGTTCTCTTGTCTTTACAGATACGGACTTGCATTAAGCTTTAACCATGTCTGCTCACTTAATAACTGGTAAAGTGATGAGTTCAGCATTATTCAATGTTATTCTGTTATGCATGTTTCATTCTAACATTTGTTTTTATGTAACAGGGAATACAGAAATTCATGTCACCCAAATGAAACCGGGAATTGCTGCACCCTGGATAATGTTCCCACCATAAGGTCTGTAAAACACATTGACCTCTAAAACAGCTGTTATTTTCTATTTCTTAAACCAAATGAATGACAGGCATTTTCTGCTTATTTTGCAGCACAAGTGGATCAAGCCTTCCAGAAAACTCTCTTTTCACAGCAACAATCAATGCTGGTTCATTTTTGTGTGGGTTTTCATATGTTTCACATCTGTCTTGACAAATGCATTCGATTAAATTACATTTTTATCACTCATGGTAGTGAATTGCATTGTGGTTTAAACAGAGAAAATCTGTGTAATACATCTTCTCTTTCTTCGCACAGTTCTGATTTTTTGCGTTTTCCATCATGCACACATCCTGGACAGGAACAGTGTTCATTCTCTTCTCAGTAAGATTGCAGTGATTTTAGGCTGGGTGGTGTCTATGGGCGCTTTCATGGCAGGGAACTGCAATGTAAGTACAGAAGAATACCCTTCAGTCATTTTACTTCTTGCTTGTAAGCGCTGACAAATCACTACACTACAATTCTTGAAGGAATAGTTCACCCAAAAATTTAAATTTGCTGAAATTTGACTCGCCCCCAGGCCATTCAAGATGTAGATGAGTTTGTTTCTTCATCAGAATAGGTTTGGAGAAATTTAGAACTACAACACTTGCTCACCAATGGATCCTCTGCAGTGAATGGGTGCCGTCAGAATGAGCCGTAGTAATCAGAATGAGATGAGACCTAGTAATCCTCACGACTCCCATCCATCAGTTAACATCTTGTGAAGCAAAAAGCAGCATGTTTGAAAAAACCAATCCATCAACTTCAAAACTTTGTTTCTAAAATACTAGAATCCTTTATCCATAATATTGCTTTCTCCAGTGAAAAAGTCGTCTGGTGAATCTGGAGAGAAATATACACGGATCAATCACTGCTTACAAGTGAGAATAGTCCAAAACAGCTGTAAACCTTTATCTTGGTGGATTTTGATGTGAGAGGACAACAGGGAATTAACTTTTTCACTAGAGGAAGCATTATTATGGACACTTATTTTGGCAAGAAGTCAGTTTAAAACACTTTAATAATGGATTTGTTTATTACAAACACACACTTCGCAGAATGATAATTGACTGGATTATTGATTATTGTGGTGTTTTCATCAGCTTTTTGGACTCTCATTCTGACGGCACCCATTCACTGCAGAGGATCCATTGCTGAACATTCAAGCCTGAAGTAGTGGCCTAAGGATGAGTAATATGTTTAGCAAATTGTAATATTTGGGTGAACCATTCATTTAATAAAGGTATTCTCAGGTGACACGGCTTTACCAAAGTGTCTAACACTTTCCTTACATCCAGTGGCCTCACCCTGAAAAAATAGACAAAAATAAAGGTCCTTAGCCATGTATATAAGATAACAGGTTGCATGACAACATTCATGTGAAGTCAGTCATAGGTGGAGTCACAAACAAACTCTTTCCATGGTTGAAGCCAGACTCTGTAAATGGCAAACATGCATGACCTTATGAACATATCACTTTAATATCAACGTTAACCCGTTTTTTTTTTTACAATCTATTTAATTACACTTTTACTATACAACCACATAACAAACCTGTAATTCCGTATCCTTGTTTAAAACAGAATGAACTGAAGCATTCTCTTTACTTACTGTATTGACATAGATCCATGAAGTACTTTAACATTCTTGGAAACTTTCCATTACACAAAAGGTTCTTTGCCGTTTGTTACTTTAAAAAAAAAGTTTTTCACATTTAATAAAAAATGTTTTTTTAAGAACTGTTCACTTAAAGGTTCTTTAAGAAACCCTCAATGGTTCTTAAATAGCATCAATGTGAAACACCTTTTTTTCAGCGTATGCAGTGAAATGACTAAATAGATATGAATAGACATTGTTTCCTGTGTTTTCTTGCAGCCAGTAGAGCTGGTGTTGCTCCATTACCTGGGCGCTGCTGTGAGCTTTGTGTTTGTGTGTCTGTACATGACCATCCTGACCTCCCTCACTAGTAAATGTATGCTGACTGGATATGAACGGGTTCTCTACCCTCTACGCATCGTCTCCTCATTTATCCAGATCACTGCCACCATCCTCTGTATCCTTTTATGCTCAAAATATTGATGGTTCAGTATGTCTAAAACCCTACTGTCAGCAAGAATGACATCCAGGTGAAAAGCTGTAGTTACAGGTGTTTTTAGATATACACGGGCCCAACAGTTTTATGGAAATAAAGTTATATTATTAAGTCTTAAAAATACAGTAACAATTTTTTTTACTAAATCATTACAATTTAAAATAAGTCTTCTGTTTTCAGATATTAAGGTAATTTAATCCTGTGATACTTCATTATTTCAGTGTCACATGATCATTGAGAAATCAGTATAATATTCTGATTTGCTGCAAAAAAAAAAAATGGTATTCTGGTATCTAAATGTCATTTATATTAATTACATCACTCAGCTGTCATTTATGTTACTCTATCCAAACCTGTATGCATTTCTTTCTTCTGTGAAACACAAAATGAGATATTTTGGAGAACATCGATAACCAGTTTCGGCTCCCATTGATTTTTGGTCCCTACCTGTTATTGTTACCTACATTCTTCAAAATATAGTCTTTTGTGTTCCACACAAGAAAGTCAGTCAACTACATGAGGGTGAGTCAATGTTAAATCACGTGTGTTTCCTCCATAACTCTTTCATCAGATGGCATCTTCTTCATCCAGGAGGATTACTTCTTCAGGCACGTCTCTGCTGTCATTGAATGGATTCTGTGTGTTAATCTGGAGCTCTATGAACTCAGCTACTCTGTGGAATTCTACTTTTTCTCCTCATCGATGCTTTCAGTGCTTTTAGACAAGAAAGAAGAAGAGAAACCTCTCATTTTGTCTTAATGTTAAAAGTCCTTCAGAACTCGATAGTATTCTTTTTTCATTATGGATCTTATAAACCATTTTAAATATAACCTGATTCAAGCAGCAGGTCTACTCCGGGGACTTTAAGACTTGTAAAGGTTTGCACATACTTTTGAAGTTGTAATATAATGTACATACATTGAGATAGCAAGCACTGGATTTACATTGCAGCAGGATAAACAGACACTTTGAACTTCTCAGTTTCTATCAAACCATCTTTACTTAAAAAATATAGGAAAATACCTGACAAACGCAATATTTGATCTCATATCTAGATTTCCTGTGAGCAACAGTAACCTGGTCAGTGCATGCTGTTTAAATGAGTGTTCAGTGTTTACCTCACACTTTTAATCTAATCCCTCAATCCCTTGATAATGTGGAATTCAACTGCGAGCAGGAAATGTGTAATTGTCAGAATGAAAGTGTCCTAAAGACTGTAGAAAAAGATAAGAATAGTCCATTCATAGTCACAGGTTTATCTCAAATTAAATTTTCCATTATCCCTTATTGCGTCTGAACTTCAAGACTCTAGATATTGGGTGAATGGCTATGGATAAGTGGTCCAGTTTACCTGAAATGACCTTCTATATGTTAGAAAGGGTCAAATCTGCACAAGTTTAACACCTGATATTTGCTACTAACACAGAATTACAATGCAAAAACTATTTGCTGTGTCAAAGCAAGAAATAAAGGGCATTTTTTTTTGCCTCCTGTATAATATTATTGACGTTTTATAGTTACAGGTACAACTCATATCTACTTAATTGTTGGCATTACTATGACAGACTTTACAGCATTAGTTTGCATGTATAAACATGCATGTATCAATTTGACTGCTGAAATTCAGTCGTTTTTTAAATGCTAGGAATGTGAATAGTTTCATAACGTAATGGACAAAGTCAAGAGCACTGTACAATAAAAGAAGCACAAGCACTTGAAGCACCTGTTCGGTGTAATTCTGACACACCCATTGTGTTTAACTAAAAAAACATTCTTGAATGCAGTAATTCATTTGAGCAGGTGAAGCTGCAACTGTCCTTTTTTTGTTGTTGACACTTTTAGGTTTAATGGGGTTTTCATCTAAAGTTCTTACTGCTATTTTTATTATTAAACAATGTAGTCATCCATGTATTGGCCATGAAGACTCTAAACGGTTAGTCTACTGTGCTAACTCTATGATCTCAAATGCTGCATGATTTAGAAACTTCCAGAACAGGGAGGGGAGATACAAGCCAGCTTTATGGGACCTGTGCTAAAGAATAGTATTTAATGGAGTTCTGCAGAAATGAGTCCTAAAACCAGGAAACCAGTTAGCATTTAAGGTTGTGTTGCCCCAAAATCTAAGGTGTGTGGTAAACACAAGCTCAGTGTTCCTGTGGCTCAGTGGTAAAGCATTGTGTTAGCAGCGCAAAAGGTTGTGGGTTCAATTCCCAGGGAACACACATACTGATAAATAAAGCAGAAATATATAGACTGAATGCTCTTGAAGTCGCTTTGGATAAAAACGCCTGCTAAATGCATAAATGTAAATGTCAAGATATTTCAGCCCGATCTCACAGCAAATCGTACATATTTTACGAGGTGGCTAATTCGTATGACCTCACTGCATTTTTGCTAAATGACGTATTTCTGAGTTGCCAATTAATGTAATTTTCAAATTACCTACACCACCTAACCCTGCCCCTAAACCTACTTGTCACTGGGGTTCAGACACGTCGTACGAGTGAGGTTGTACGAATTAGCCACCTCATAAAATATGTACGATTTGCTGTGAGGTAGCGTTGGATATTTACACTTTTTATTCTATGACATAAAATAGATCAGCAATACCCAACTTGTGATTTTTAAGCAGTCGCTAACAAGTAGATAAATGGGACAAAAGTTTTTTAGGAACAATAAGCTTCACACCAAACAGGAAAACTCATCTACTCACTAGTCCGCTTTCAGTTTTGTTGCGTTTATAATGGAGTTTATGTAAACTAGACTGGAAGAGTTGTCTAAAGCTTAGTGATGGTGACATTGAAGCTTTGCAACCCATGATGTATTTTCTTCATGGTGTAACTTTAGATGTTTACTCATGGCGACTGTATTTAATTTATAAAACTGTGCTCATTTGTGAAGATTCTCTTGATAAGAGAAATGTTTTATTGGTCTCAGTGCTTATTTTCTGCAACAATCCAAAGGCCAATGCAAAACCGGGGTGATGCAACACTCTTAAAAATAAAGGTGCTTAAAAGGTTCTTCACAGCGAGCGATGCCATAGAAGAACCATTTTTGGTCCCACAAAGAACCATTGAATCAAAGGTTCTTAAAAGAACCATCTCTTGCTTATCTTTTTATGATCTGAAGAACCTTCTTTCACCACAAAGAACCCTTTGTGAAGCAGAAAGCTTCTTCAGATGTTAAAGGTTCTTTATGGCACCATTTAGACAAAAAAGGTTCTTCTAATCTATGGCCTCGTGAAGCACCTTTATTTTTAAGAGTGTAACTTCTAGTTTGGCCAACAAAAACACACGATACTGTCAGAACTCTATTAGTTGATCGTAAGTGGTGCCGCTTTAATGTCTCCCCTTTCGTGTAAAGCGCTTTGAGTACCCAGAAAAGCGCTATATAAATGTAACAAATTATTATTATTATAATGCCCGCTCAAAAGAGCACGGAGAAATTTGTGAATTGTTGGTGCTGATGACAACACATAACACAATTGTTGAACTTTCAGGTAGTTTTGAACTCATGGGAATAAAGAGACAGGAAATAAAATTCAAATGTTAATGCAAAGCACATAACCTTTACTTTGAAAGAAGGTAATATACATCCTGTAATTACAGATAATAAAGATACATTATGAGCTAAATCAATTCACAATGAATATCCTCTCTTCTTTCACTGATCCAAAGATTGGGGCAAACTAGAACATGTCTACAGTATCAATGAGGGGAAAAGTGGTAGCAAACCTAAAAAGCATTTATGTCCAGGCATTCACTGAATACACTGTAAAAAAAAAACTGGTTGAAATGAAAACATTTTTTTAAAATAAAACAGCAAGCAGTATTCCACATCGCCAAGAACCTCAAGAATGAACCAAAAGAATCCAGGAGCTTGATTTTCATGGTGTTCCTCTCACTACATAGTTCAACTGCAATGCATTTATCATAAATAGATGAAGGGGAGAAACACAACTGTTAGATAGGTCTACAAGCAAGATGCCACAATTCCAGCATAGCTGAAACAATAAATGACCATTCCTCCAAATCACAAACTTGGAGCACGAGCGAAACAAACCTTTAAGAGTCAGTCTGCAGGCGCCTCTGCAATCACTTCTCATGCCAAACACCTCCAACCAAAGCATGTCAAAACAGTTTGGGCTTTTAAAACGTCTGTGTGGATTTAGTTGTGGGTTTATTTGTTCATCTGACAGCGAGAAACACTTCATGGCGTGACGCGTGAGAGAAAGAAAGGTTAAAGCAAAGAACTGTATGTCTCTTATCTAAGCCTTAGAACCTCTTCAGCTAGGAACGTCTCGATTAGTCCTTTAAATGATCTCAGTAACATCTAGCTCAACGTGTATAGCTTTAGCTGATGCGGACTTCTCTCAGGTCTAAACAAGCATACGTCCCCTGATCCACACGGTAACGGTGCTGATCATTTCAGGCTGGAGAGCACTACATTTACATATTTGACTTTTTTTTTCTTTTTTTTAAGGAAGGAAGGACACTACAGTAGTTTACAACTCAAAAGTATTAATGTGATATGAATTTTAAATGTTATAAACCTACAATGAGTTGAAATGAGTTTTCTTCAAACTGAATAAATGTTCTTTGTTGTAGAGCCACTTTTGCTAGAGGTGTCGTCATGTGACTGGTATCCGATGAGGGTTTTGATTGGGAGACTCAAACGCTCTTTGTATTGTTGCCTAAAGGGGAAGAACAACAGATCTCACTGTCACAATGAAGGTGTCGGTACAGAAACGGCTAGACATCAGCATATTTACAGCAAACATCAGCAGAAAACACATTTCAGGTTGGAATTAATAACTTTGTAGTCTAGACTTTTTTGAAAATAAATTAATACTCAGAAAGGACATATAAGATTAAACTTGACAGTAAAGACAATGTTATAAAATATTTATATTCTAACTTTCTATTTATCAAAGAATTACAAAACTTTGATTAGAAATGTTTCTTGAGGAGCAAATCAGCGTATTAGAATGATTTCTGAAGGATCATGTGACCCTGAAGACTGGAGTAATGATACTGAAAATTCAGCTTTGCATCACAGGAATAAATTACTTCATTTAAACAAATATTAAATTTCCAATGTTAGACCAAGTGGTAACATTTAATGTGTTCTTATTTGGAGATGGTCCTCAATGCAGAACACAAGATCCAGATCCAACTCCTCCCACCTTACATATCCCTAAACCCACCCATCTCCACCCCTAAACCTACCAATCTCCACCCCCTAGATGTGGGTCCAACCTCGCCCCTGGATCTTGTGTTCTGCAGTCAGGTGCTACTGCTTATTGGTACTTTAAATTTCTTAAGGTGTTGTGTCTTTGTGTGGATTGTACAAAGTAAGCAGCATACCCTATCGTCATGATAGCGTCCTTGTTTTGGCAGTTGCTTGTCCAGATGGATATTTTATCCCCCTTTGGCCTGACATTGACCACAGCTCCACACACGTCTTCACTGGCCTCATCAAAGGACTCTCCGATTAAACACAACAGCTGCAAACAACACAGTCAGTATGAACCGAGCCGTCCACTAAACGTGAGCAAAAAAAGCCAAAGTCTTACAGTCTCCATCCAGTAGCGGTCAAGGTCATTGTGTCGTTGCTGTTTGCCGAGGGTCATTAACCACCTTCCACCGAGTTTATTCCTGTCATCCTCCCACATGGGTTTAATACCATCCTGAGACATACAAAATAATCGGGATATCATCATTTTGTCATTTTTTGTTAACATGTATCTCTTTATCAGCTTGCAGATAATTAAATCAGCAGTCATAGTAATGCTCACAGAAATGCACCTGCTTTGCATTAAAATGTTTTGTTAATAATCAACCACAGATTTCAGTTTGACCATACACACACTTCCTGATCTTACCTTAAATAAACTGTAGTCACAGCCAAATCCAATCTTACTGGGCTGCTGTATGTGATTGTATAATCTGAGGTGTCAAGGAAATGGTGTCAAGTCAAATCCATCATAATTTTCCATTCACAATTTTAAGCTTTGTTATAAGATAAAAAAGGGACGATAATGCGACTTCAATATATGGCAAGAGAAAAACACTCACGCCCAGAAATCTTCCACTGTGTCAAACTTGGAGATGAGACGCAGATTTTCTGTCCAACTTTTGCTCTTGTCATTCTTGAAATACCAGAGAGCCCATCTGCAAGGACACAAATAAGCAGAGTGAGCACATGTCTCCACGGGTCTCTCATATAATATTCATGCAGAAGCTCTCAAAGAGATGACTCATACTGTCCTGTTAACCAATGGAAAACCATGGCTGATCTACAAAAATTAGAAATTTTACAGGTTACAGTATTGTTATATAGTAGTAATAGTATACACGGATCATGTGATACTCTGAACAGATGGTAAGCTGCTGAAATGACGCCGAAACTCAAGTTCTTTAGTTCATCTTGAATCATGTTAGAGAACATGATCATTAGTTTTCACACAAACTCATGGTATTGTCACTTAAGATAATACCAAGTCATTCTCAAATTCATGTTTGTTTTTCAATCTAATTGTTCTAGTGATAACTACTGATTAAACTATTTGTAATAGGAAAAAAATATTCATTTTATTTAGCAAAGACATGTTAAATTTATCAAAAGTGACAGTAAAGACATGTATAATGTTAAACAAAAGATTCCTTTTTCAATAAATGCTGTTCTTTTGAGCTTCCAAAAGTTTCCATTCACTAAATAATCCTGAAAATAGTCAAAAAACAGCACAACTGTTTTCAACATTGATAATAAATGTTTCTTGAGGAGCAAATCGTCATATTAGAATGATTTCTGAAGGATCATGTGACACTAAAGACTGAAGTAATGATGCTGACAATTCATCTTTGCATCACAGGAATAAATTACATTTAAAATATATTAAAATAAAAAATATATTTTAAATACTAATAGTATTCCAAAATATTAACGCTTTAACTTTTTGATTTATTTTGATCAACTAAATGCAGCCTTGGTGAGCATAATAAACTTCTTTCAAAAACATCTAGTGCATAAAAGAACAAAAGTGAATTTTCACCTTCAACAATGTTTCATTCTATCCAGAAGTATAAAAGAAAAAGGGCAGAGAAACAATGCAGCTCCACTAAACAAAACCTGCTATTGTTATCAGTCACATAATCAGAGGCTGCTGAAACCAGCAGAGAGATCTGACAGATGACTCTTTCACTGATACTGCAGGGTTTTCTGTACTGTAGCCTTGACCTGTGGTGAACTTTGAACTTATGGTTATCTATCTACAAACTAAACAAAATAAAAATGAAATGAAGCAGAATGAAAATGACTGCCATTCAAGCTGAAAACAATGTGAATGCTACTCCATCTTTCGGTAGACAGAGACAGCGTTCGTAATGAATGAAGCTCCTCACAGATCTGAATATCCCAGGAATAAGCCACGGGCAGTGAACAGGCAGAACGCTGGAATGAGACCGCTCAACCTGTGCGCTCAGCACTTCCTGCCGCATGCTGGCGGACTGCTCATATGACGCTTGAGCTCAGAATGACACTAAAATATAACTCTCTATGCACGACTAGATTTGTAAACTTCTTAATATGTCCCAAGTAAATTAAGTCAAATACAATCTGCTTAACAATTACAGTGACCTGCATGTGTAAGTACAGATAGACCTGATGGAAATATACACTTTAAAAGTTTGGGGTCCTCGAGATTGTTTTCTTATTCTGGATGTATTTATTCAATCAAAATACAATATAATACTGTGAATTATTATTCATATTTTAAATTAACTTATCTTTTTAATTTTCAGCAGCCATTTCTTCAGTGTCACATGATCCTTCAGAAATCATTCTGTTAAGGTAAGTTGCTCATGAAACATTTCTTATTAATAATGCTGAAAACAGTCATGCTGCTTAACATTTCTGTGTAAACTGTGATACATTTTTACGGATGTTTTGATGAACAAAGTTCAAAAGAACAGCATTTTTTTATATAGAAAATATGTCTTTAACTTCAGTTTTATAAATGATATGCATCCTGGCTGAATAAACAATTATTTATTTCACATCAATCTATGAATAATAGTACAAAATCTTACTGACACATAACTTGTTTTAGACTCTCAGCATAGGCCAACATGTGCACTCTCGTTTTAGTGATTTTTCATAAATATTGCCTAGAAAATTGGTCAATTAATTTCAGTTTTCAATTCAGTTTTTATGCTCCTTATATTCACCATCATTTAATAAACATTGCATCATACTGGCCACAATGCTGCTCTCTAGATATTGGTAAAGATCTCCTCATGGTCTCAGGACCACATAGATAAATGCACTAGGACTGAATTAAGTGATCTGTGCTCAGTACAGCATGTGTTGCATTGGGAACATCAAATAAAACCACACAAAGAAGATACATGAATTCACCTGTTTTGCAAAGGGTGTTTGACGTCCAGTTCAGGACTGGTCACAACAGTCGTAGGACTCTCAGCACGGTCTTCTTCATTTTCAGTTCCTCGCTACATTAATGCAAAACAAAGAACAATTTCATTTCCAGGAACTTCAGCAAGTTTTACTTCACAAAAAGCGACAGAGCAGATACATTTCCACAACTACTTTAAATTACAATTCCTCCTAGACAACCCCAGACTTTTCCATGCCGGTGGAAAAACTGATCACAGAAAGTTCAGGGTCGTTCCACACAAATACCCCAACAATCACCTCAATGCAGAAGTCGTGATCCTCCCAGACACCTTAAACTGACCTACAGCACATTCTGTGCACCTGTCAGCCTGGCTTCACTGCTAAAGGTGCTCTGGGATAACCTGGGATCTCTGGAGAAGTAAGTGAGCAAAGATACTAAATCAAAACAGCTGTTAGCAAACTATTGGCTCCTAAAGTCCTGGACATCAGACAGACTGGACCTTCGGGCGATTTGAGCGTGTTCTTCATTCAGTGTAGCTCCGATCACACACACTATAGAGTTAGTAAGTCTATTTTCCAGTTCAATATGGAGTCATGCACCCTCTACTGTCTGCTACGGTATTGGGTTCTCTAAACACATGCTCGCTTATATCAGCGATCAACGACTTTCGTGCTATTTACGGAGTCAAACTACACGGTAATGCAGTCGTGCACACGGAAACGTCACATTTCATTGAAATAATTCATTATGAAGCGTGTTAAGCAGCCACGACTGAGCGCGCTAGCCGATCACTGTTAGCCAGGAACACACGTGTCCAGATGTCTGGAGATCTGATCTCAGCACGTCGAGCCGAGAGAAAACCCGTCACCGTCCAGCCTAAGAGCGTTTGGGTATCATTCCACCGATCCGAAGTGACCCGTTAACGGGTGTGAGGACTGATGAATTGCCGTTGTCCGGACCCTCCCTGTCTCTAAAGTCACCAGCTGCAGTGCCGCCCCGAAACCCCACTGAACGCATGAAGAACACCTCCAGCTTTTAACAGTGCTGCTCACTGTTTAAACATGTCCCGCAGACAACACAACAGACGCAGCTTTACCATTTCTGGTCGCTGGGAAGCCCTAAACGAAAGAAGCCCGCTCCCTCTTACCGGCTCCGAAGTCGCCATCTTGCCTGTGAAAATTCTTCTGACCGTTGGACGCCGCTGCGTCACGCACGCGCTCAGAATCTACGGAAGCTGGCTGGGCTCACGCCTCACGCGCGCTGGATGCGGGAAAACAAAAACGCTAGTTTGAAACAAACATAAAATCAACAGAAGCTTAAAATCGTATTTTGTAATTGTAAGAAACAAGTGTAATGATGGTTAATGCAACAAAAATAATATTAACAGTAATAAATAATACATATTTATTTATTACCAATAAAATTCGACTAAATAATAAAAATAGGTTCAAAATAATCTTATTGTAACGCAAAAATACTAATATTTGAATGGTAAAGTATACTTCCTCAAATTTTTTATGCAAAGCACCACTATGAATCAGGTTTTATGTAAGCTTAATTTTATTTATCCAAAATAAAACTTATGATTTGTAATATCATTTTTGGTGAAATGACCTGGATATGTTTTGACTCATCCGTGTACTGTAACATTTACATTGTATCTGAATGTGCTTACATGTCCAAATGAGCTGGTAATAACATTGTTATAGGCCTATAGCTAACAAAATCACTAAAAAGAACTAACTAAACTTATAATATAACAGCCTATAACTTTCATATTATGTCTCGTTAAAGTAATTCAACATAAATACTGTTGGAAATCAGTGGCACGGGATCCTCACATCTCTGAGTGCTTTTGTTCTGTAGACCTATCGGGTCTGCTTCAGAATGTGTTTCCAGCCCAGACTGCAAAAGAGGCTTAAAACACTCCAAACTCCTACACAGAAGATCCACTCGCATTCAGCAGGAGTTGTGCACGCCCTAACCTCCCCCGACTCTCAGAGATCACACAGCTGCTCTTTAGAAAGCCCTTGGAAGCCTGCTTTCCTTTATATTCTCTATTATCTTTGTTTCATTATCATTTGAACCTGTGACTATTCACTTCAAACATTCTCATAACTTCTGCATGACATTTCCAGGATAAGTGTTCTAGGTTTACTGGAATTGGAGAAACAAAGTGCACAAGATGTTTAGGCAGTACGAGAGAGAAAAAACTGTTTTGTTAGATTTTATTCTTCCATCTTATATTTTGGCCCTAAATTGCCTGGTGTTAGAAATTGTAAAATAGTCGTCCACTATACTTCAATTCTGCTTGACAGTACACTGAACACATTTTATATTTAATTACAATTATATTTAAGTGGTTGGAAACTATTTATTTGAGCTACATTTAAATAAACACATTTGAGGACTCGATACTGATGACTCGAGAATGAAAAGATCAGTAACGTGTCACAGTATACTTCAAGTTCACAATGCTGAAGTATATTTGATGTAGTAACTAAGTATACCAATATCAGCATATTAGTAGTGTGCATGTATGTGTACTAAATTGTCCCATTTTTGACTTCATAAAAGTATGTTTTTTAAGTGTAGGCTACTTTACATTTTCACAGTAGAATATTTTTAGTAAGTAACACATCTGCTGTGTTTTATTTTTGTATTGAAGCTATACTTCTTGTTGTATACTGTTATATGTTATTATATTGTTGTATACTTCTTGCTGACATTTTAGTTTATGAATACACTCCAATTCTTTTCAGTGCATACTTGGTGCAAATACAGTATAACTATGTTAAGTTCACTTAAAAGTATATAAGTTCAAGAAAACATGTAGTATACAGACTATTAAACTAGCAATTTGCTGTGTATTATTCAAAATGCACTTTCATAAACAAAAAGATTGAAGTATAAATTGTAAACTAACATTATACCTATTTGACTTATTAGTGTAGTTGCTATACTAACAACAAAGTTAAACTATAGTTTTGTATTTAAAGTTTGCTATTGTTACACTTGAAAGTACTTTTATTAACTAATTATGACATCCTTCTACTAAGAAATATTGGAATAGTATATATATATATATATACACACACACACACACACACACACACACATATATATATACACAAGTAGTGCATTCAAATAAGTATACTTCCCACATATTTGGAAAAAATACAGCATACTAGCATAATTAAGAGCTTTATGCATGTGTCAGTATAAGCTAAGTATACTTAAGTATAAATTTAAGTAAATCTCCAATTAATGCATTAAAGTTGGATTGAAAGTATGTATACTATGTTTAGTTTAAAAGAAGTAGGTCTATACTAACAGTACTGGAATAAGCTACATTTTCCAATCATACAATATTCACGATATTTGGTGAATATAGTGAATACTACTGAGCCACTGTGTTTCTGTGGCTCAGTGGTAAAGCATTGCGTTAGCAGCGCAAAGGTTGTGGGTTCAATTCCTAGGAAACACACATACTGACAAATAAAGCAGAAATGTATAGCCTGAATTATAAGTCGCTTTGGATAAAAGCGTCTGCTAAATGTAAATTAAATGAATATTATGTGGAGACAATACTAACAAGTCATCCAGGGAAATTCGATTCTTGAGTTTTGCAGACAGATGCAATGGGCAACAAAACATGGGCTTTAGGGTCATCTGAGGATGCACACACAGTTCGTCAAATTCTGTCCATAGAGGGCACTAGAAACTGTTTGTTGATTTTGAAATGCACTATTTTTAGTTATGGTGTAGTCTTGGAGAACATACTCCTGACAAACTGTAAGAGCCGAAGCTCTAAATCTGGTGTCATGCCATAATTAACTGTCCTATAGATATAAGGTAACCAGGCCATAATTCATCATTCAATCAATTTAGCACAAGTGCAACTGTATGGGTTGCTTTAAAATCTTTTATAACTGAGTGAATTCTCCAAAACTCCAGGTCATTAGATTTCTCTGCCAGGAAAATCACTCTTTCTGACAGCATAGTTAGGGAATTGATATTCCTGAACACATTTGGCAGATATGAGCCAAATACATATTTGATCATGGTCCAAACTGACTAACGTTCAAGATATTTTCAAAAATCTATTCAAAATATCTGATGTTCTTGAAAATACACAATATAAAATATATGTGGGATGGAAATACTGTTGAAATGCAGAGTAATAATACTCACATGCTTGATGAATTGCTACTACATGACTTTCCTGATACTTTGTTACTATGTTCTGTGTAAATAGATATACAGCAATGTGTTTGGGCTGTGAAAAACTGCTATTTGGATGCATACAAGAGTTGCTAAATCATCCAGAAAAATGTACAAATGGAAAAGCCTCACACGGCACATGTACTGTACAACTACTGTGCATTTTATTTTCTAAAAGAAAAATCTCAAAAGCTGGTGTTTCGTTCCTCGACAGATCATCATTTCAAGTCACAAAATGAACAAGTCTTCAAGTCATGTTCTTGTTTGTTTTGTAGGTAAGAGGCTGTTTAAAATTCCACATCATAACAGTGCCCGTAATGGCTTACATTCATACGTAAAGCTGAAGTGTGTAATGTTTTTCATATTTTTTCAGTTAGATATTCAGATAAAAATAAGTAAATAAGCCAATGGATGAATTCCCCCCAAAATTTAACATCTGCATCTGCTGAGCTGCAATCAAATCATTGCTCGAGACCGGCCCAACACAACAGCATTGGATTAATCAATCGATTTACTTAGGGATCGATTATTATTAATGCAGTTTTGTTTGATGATGCTAATGGAGCAGAAATGACACACTTCAGCTTTCATTCAACATATACAGAAGATAATAGTCAAACTGATAATACACATGAAGATGTTGTAAGGGAAACATTTCCATTTTACAAAAAATAACCAAAAGTATATTCAAATTTTGGAGAATTTAATTGGAAGACAATGCAAAAATCGTAGAAGCTTGTGTCCAAAGTTACATGGGCAGAAAGACCTGAGAAAAGAGGGAAATATACAACAACAAAAAGAGGAAAACCATGCAAGAGACGCCTAATGCAAATATATGAATTCAAAAAGGAATGTAACTTTTTTTCTGTAGGAACATGTTTTTTTTTTGTTTGTTTTTGTTTTTACCAGACTGTTGCAATGAGAGCCACGTTTAATCATCTGAACTCAAATAAGATCACATGAGCCAAATCTAACAAAATGAGTTTATGATAAATCTATTATAATTTACACAGAAATGCAGTTTTTGAACAGCGACACAAAAACCAACCCATAATTAACATAAAACAAGAGCTTGGAAAACAATAGCTTAGAAAAATGCATAAAATCAGGGAGCATTGAATGGAATTGCATTGGTAATTCCCTTAGGCTATCTGATGTTCATAGTACTGGCATTTCAATGTCAGTCAATTATCATCAGGGGACTGTGAGGTCAGCATTATTTGTCTCGCAAAAAGTCAAGAGGAAAAACACAACAAATTTAGCATGATTTAATGATACTCAAGCTGAGTAAAACATTGAGCACCGGCCAAACAGAAAGATCCAGAACTAGTGCAGCACCTACATGTGATTTGTCAATGCGAGGGGACTTAGGAATAAGCACCACTGATGAGCACTTTCCCTGAGCTATATACAAACTCAGCTCTGGGTTACAACATCGTCTACACGTGATGGGTTTACACAAAAACAACAGTATCATTGTTCAGCAAAAATAGATTTAATTGAAGAGACAGTAGCGTGAACGTACCCATGCCACTCTGTGACTTCAAGTTCCCCAAAACATAGGTTCACATTGGGTTACTGTTGAGTTTTTCTATCTTTGTTGCAGCTAAAGTACTAGTTAAAACACATTTTCAGAGACAATATGTAAAATGTCTCACAACCTACATGACAAGATGTTGTTTCAAGTGCTGAAGTACAGCATTTTGGGTGTACAATGGTTTTGAACATTGTAAACCCTTGAACACTATACACTCTTTAGCACCATAAAGATGAAACTAACAAGACATTTCTTGCCGTATGTTCACTTTAAACCTCATGTAAGAGTAATGTAAACCTTTCCTTTGAGCCAATATCTTCACTAAGCCTCTGGATACATATGCAATTACAAAGTCATAAAATGTATCTTTTCATTATGCACCGAAAAATCCAAACATACTCACATATAAAAATGCGCAGACACTGATACCCCCCAGCCCTCGCACCAAAAATCGATTGATTTAAAATAAAAATGTACTATGTAGCAATAAAAACAGATGAAATTGCATCTCAGGAGGTGTCATGGGATCTATTTAGAAGCACCGGTGAAAAACATACAGTAAATTCTTTCAAACATAACTTAACACGCTTGAATTGTATAAAATGATTAAGCTATTTCAAGTCATGTTTCAACCTCTTTGGGAGTTAAAATAAAGAAAAGAAACTCAAAAATTGGGACCAAATAATGAAAAAAGTTTACAGAGGTGCCAGAAATTAGCCAGTTTGGACACAATGTCAAAATGCAGAATAAAACCTTCCATGATTATTGCTTAAATATGCAAAGTTTCATAATCATGACACCAAAAACGTGACTATAGACACTTGATGTTGAATAAACCAAATGTGCATTTTGGAAACTTCAAAGGTCAATTGGTCTGAAGATACAAAGTGCTTTTTGAAAGGATGCCATGTCTGTCTCACAACAGTGTTGGGGAAAGTTACTTTTAAAAGTAATGCACAATATTGCATTACTGCATAAAAAAGTAACCAATTACATTAGTTACTTTTTATGGAAAGTAATGCATCACAATACTTTTACTTTACTTTTTGTCACCTGTGCTAGGCTTCCTTGTTTACTTTTTAATAACAAAAACCTAAAAAGTTATATTTTTGCCAACTGTAAAGGCCATCTCACATCAAAAGTGAAATTAATAAGCTTCTGGAACTCGCAGTTCCTCTCAACACAGGGAAAAGAGGTGTCAGTGAATAACTTGCACTACTTATTTAAAAAAAGTAACTGACATACTTTGTTTACTAGTTTTTTAGTTTTTACTAGATACTTGAAAAAAAGAATCTGATTATGTAACTTGTGTTACTTGCAATGCATTACCCCCAAAAATGTCTTAAAATGCCAAAACAATGTACCTTCATACCAATACGAACCCCCAGAAAACTGATGTAAAGTTCCTGTAATGACCCATGTGTGGTTCATATTGGTCATTTAACCTTGCTACAATGGCACCATAAAATAGCAACGAGTGTCAGACAAGACAGCACCCAAGGCTGAGACGAGAATATAGAATTCATATTTGACAATGTCAATTCGGAGTGTTCACTACACACGTCATTTAAAGGACGACATACTCCTATTGCAGTAAACAGGCTTGGACCAGAAATTAAATTACAAAATAGTCTTGAAAATGATCAGAATAAATAATCACATCTTCTATGCACTAATTTCATCTATATGTATAAAACCAGTTTTATAACATCTGTTCTGAGCACCATCTCTTTACAATAAAAAAAACACAGACATACACACCAAAACTCACAGTTAAAAACCCACAAACGGTAGTCTATTTCTTCGTAAAAGCTGAGATGAAAAGCACAACTGAAGAAGGGCACACGTAAAAACGGGCATGAAAGGATGAGAACTAGCTGAGGTAAGGCATTAGCTAGACAAGCACAGAATTTCACGTCCAGCGGTTGTAAGGCCCAGTGACGTGCGTGAGGGAGTAGGGCGCTGACATGACGACGCCGTCACGCGGAACTGTTAGCGATTGACGGGTGGGAACCTGAAGCTTGTGTCTCTCTTCTGGATAAGTCTCGTTTTCGCTCTCCGTATCCGAATCCATCTCCGTTGACCTGTTGTTGAGTCCCAGACGCTCGGCTTCCTCTTTCTCCCTGGCCTTCTCAGCCATTTTAGCCTCCCACTGTTGCAGGCCGTGGCCCGGAGCGTTCAGGCTCTTGTGCTGGTAGAAGACCAAGGAGATGCGGGTGGGATGCGTGCGGTTGGGCCGCAGGATGGGAGTGGTGGCGTGCAGTTCCCGTCGAGCGCATTCAATCAGGATGGAGCCATGAGAAGGAGCCACTGCGACCCCGCCGATGTCCCCATCGAGGAAATTGTGCTCACTGTCTGACCACACTTCCTCCGCTTTACCCACGTGATGGTCCTCCAGGTTCAAGCGACTGTGGAGACCCTCGGCCGTGGGCGGGGAGAGCGGGGTGGGAGCTGGGCTGCCCTGGAAGCACCGCATCTCCTCAGGCTCGGATTTGAATGAGGGAGAGTATTTCGAATTCGTTCTCAAATGGTTGTTAGGATACGAGTTTCCGAACGGTTCAAACATCTGCCTGGTGGTCTCGAGTCTGTGTCTAGAAGGAGAACCATTGCTGTGGCCCGTTCCTCTTGAGGGATCACGCGGTTGAGGGAACTCTGGGTGTGTGGCTATGCCAAAGCTGGAGGCCACAGGAGGAGTGCAGCATGAGTTACTCTGGACAGTAGAGCGGAAGTCTGAGAATTGGTCTCCAATGCCTGGAACACCAGATAATAAATTACGAGTATCCTTTTCCAAACATGGTGAATGTTCAGCAGAGGTTTGTTTGAAACCTGTGGACAAAATAATAATAATAATGTAGATAAGCGAAGTCTACAAAAGTTTCCTGGAATAAATCAGAAGCACAACAGTCCCTATTTTATTATCTATTGTCAAGATACATTTATATTTAACTTACAATATGAATTAAAATCATTCCCATTACATATCTATCATATATATACATATTTTATAATCTCAGTGGTTATCCAGCTATTTTTGGCTACTAAAAGAAACCTATTCTTGAAATGTACTTTTGGTATATATCTGGTTTCAGGGAAGTAAAAAGTGAAAATTATATCCGATGCCAATAAACATTTTCATGCAATGATTGAATAGTGTGAAAAACAAACAAACTATCTAAATGGTAAAATTAGTTTGAAATACTGCAAGTGAATTTAGGCATCACAACATTATAATCTACAGCATGAAAAATTTATATTTTTGCTAAAGATTACATTTAACTGTGCTATTCAATTCTTTATAAAATAATTATTAAATAATATAAAAAAATTATAGAAAAAAATGTGAAATAATTATTAGTAGCAATGATGATTTTAAAGTGAGTGTTAGATGATGGCAAACATTATCTAAATGCAAAACAATTGTAATCGAATATCCAATATAGACCAATACCGAAAAATAATACTGAAATATTGCAGATAACAGAAACTAATAGTTACTAAACATATGTACCATCACCATTTTCACAAATTCATGTTTTTGTTGGTTACACAGAGACAAAACTGTCATTTTTTAAAACTTGAAACCAGTTTTCAAAAGTTAGCATTTTCAGACCCCCAAAAGGCTTATTGTGTAAATAAATAGCCAAACGCACCAGACATTTTCTGCTTTTAGTTGAAAAAGGTGTAGCGTAAGTGCTCTTAACCAGGAGCCAGTTGCATAGACTTAGCCTCTATGTTAAGACAGTGTCTTAAGTACAAGTTTGACCAACTAGCTGTTAGCCAAGAGATAATTGTCAGAAACATCAGTCACTCACGTCAGCAGTCCCCTCCTTTGAAACACATCAGATCCCAATCAGACCCCCTGAGTTCTAATAACCTGCACCTGCAATCACTAATCAAGCCTGCTAAATCTTCTCACCCCATTCAGTATTCCAGCATCTGGTCTACCATTCACTACCCTGAACTAAACCAGACTCCTTACCTGTTATACTTACCTGTTGTTTCCTTACCTCCAGTATTCTCCAGCGTCTCCGCAAACCCGACTCTCTTCAGCTCCCGTTCATCCCCAGGATTCCTGCAAAAAACCAACCCACGATTATCAAGAGCGAAGAACCTCAGAATTTTCTATATTCTCTCATACCCACCTGCCTTCAGTTCTCTGTTCTCTGACTTGTTTGTGACAGAAGACCGGACCCTGAACCAACATCTCCATGGATCCCTGTCCTCCATCATCCGCTGAGGTCCTGGAGGAACTGGTCAAAACCCTCCTGGCCTCTCTCACGCCAGTCACAACCCCACCATCTAATTCTGTAAGTGCCATGGCCCTGCTTGCTTCATATGCTGGTGACGCTGCTGGGTGTGGTGGCTTCCTTCTGCAAGCGGCTTTGTTTATTGAGATGCAGCCGCAGAGATTTACAATGGAACATTCTAAGGTAGCCTTCTTGATTTCCCTCCTTAACGGTAAAGCACTGATATGGCCCGAGCAATATGGAATGCTTACATTAACATAATCAATTCATATACTGCTTTTACTAATCATTTCAAGGAAGTGTTTGGCTCTGATACAGGAGAGCTTTCCGCACCTGACCAACTTCTGCGCCTGCGTCAAGGCTCATCCACCACTAGTGATTACACACACTCCAACTTTGTACACTAGCGACTAGTGGCTGGAACAAAGCCGCCCTCCTCAGTGGGGAGACATAGACTAGACACAACATCAGACTAGAAAGTTTCATGCAATGTGCCACTCGCATCTCGCAATGGTTATCAGCATGTCAGCCCCACTAAGCCACTCTCCAGCCCTCCGCGTCCACCAACCGCATCCACCAACCGTCCACCACCACTCAGTACCAGAGCCCATGCAATTAAATTCCACCCGACTCACTCGCGCCAAGCGTGCTCGCTACTTTGTGGCCGGACTGTCTTTACTGTGGCACTCCAGGACATTTCATCAGCACCTGCCCAGTCAGACCGCCATGCCCTTCGGTGAATACCCTTCCAGTAGACCCAAAAATTGTTACATTATCTCTGCTACCTGAACAACTACTCAAGACAATCCTGTTTCAGTCTCAGCCCTCGTCGACTCGGGCTCTTTGGGCAATTTCATATCCTACGACCTCCTAAATTGTCTCCATCTACTCCCACGCCAAGCCCGGGAGCTCCGAGTCCAGACCATTCAGAGAAAACCGCTGGGGCATGGGAGGGTACAGTTTTATGCCACGCCGCTGAGGTTGAGGATCGCATGTCTGCATGAGGAGATTATTACCTTCCTTGTACTAGACTCACTGTGGATATCATCCTGGGACGCCTCTGGCATCTCTATTCTCCGGAAGTCAGATGGGAACCATGTGAGGTCACTTGCTGGAGCATGTCATGCCATAGGAACTGTCTCACCGCCCTTCCCCTACTGCTTCCACGTCCCTTAAAAGCTTGAGTCACATCCACCCAGGTGGAGAGCCTGGAGCCTCAAGAAACACCCACTGTCTCATCTGAATATGCAGCATTCCAGGATGTCTTTAGCAAGCAGGCAGCCACTCTCCTTCCACTGCATCAGCCATGGGACTGTGTTATCGACTTGCTGCCTGGGGCTAAACTCTCTAAAGGTCGAGTATACCCCCTGTCCATCCTGGAGCTCAAGGCAATGGAGGATTACATCCGGGATTCATCCAACCATTCACCTCCCCGGCAGCCTCAAGCTTCTTCTTCGTGAGCAAGAAGGACTGAGGGCATCCATAGACTACCGCATGCTGAATTCCCAGATGGTGAAGCTGCCATATCCACTTCCCCTGGTCCCAGCCGCCCTGGAGGAACTCTTTGAGCCCACGTTTTCTCCAAACTGGACCTGCGGAGCGCATACAACCTCGTTCGAATCCGGGAAGGTGATGAGTGGAAGACTGCGTTCATCACCCCTGCGGGCCACTATAAATACCGGGTTATGCCGTGTGGCCTGTCAAACTCACCGTCTGTCTTCCAAGGCTTCATGAACGAGGTGTTCTGGGAGTTTCACAATAAGTTTGTGATCGTCTACATCGATGATATTCTCACCTACTCCCGGAACCTGGCTGAACATCGCTACCACGTAACGCAGGTCCTCCAGAAGCTCCGTCAACCCAAGCTTTATCTGAAATTGGAGAAGTGCGAGTTCCATCGTTCCACGGTCCCGTTCCTCAGATATATCATCAGTCAGAAAGGTATCCAGATGGACCGAGGGAAGGTTAAGGCCATCAGGGAATGGCCGCTTCCACAGTCGGTGAAGGAACTGCAGAGATTCCTGGGATTCGCAAACTTCTATCGGTGGTTTGTGAAGAATTTCAGCATGCTCACGGCTCCTCTTACTTCCCTGCTACGAGGCAAACCCAAGCCCCTGTCCTGGAACAGCCAAGCCCATGAAGCATTTGACCAGCTCAAAGAAGCCTTCAACACAGCCACTATCCTTCGTTATCCGGATCCCCAGGTACCGTTTGTAGTGGAAGTTGACGCCTCTACCACCTGCGTTGGGCTGTGCTGTCGCAGCAATGAGGTGAGCCTCCAATCCTCAATCCTTGCGCTTACTTCTCTAGAAAACTGACCCCGGTGGAGCAGAATTACAACATCGGTAATCGGGAACTGCTCGCCATCAAATTAGCCCTGGAAGAGTGGCGTCACTGGCTGGAGGGAGCGGTTCATCCTTTTTCTGTGATCACAGATCATAAAGATCTCTAGTACCTCCGAGAAGCTAAAAGACTCGACCCTCGTCAAGCCCGGTGGGCTTTGTTTTTTACTGGGTTCCAGTTTACAATCACTTACCGACCCGGAAATCGCAACTGCAAAGCTGATGCACTATCCCGTCTATACTCTCCAGACACTCCAACAGAACCAGAACCCATTCTCCCTCCAGCTCTGATCGTCTGCTCACGTCCATCTCCAGCAAGCAGTGCAAAGGCATAAGATCTTCGCAGATACCCGACGTACCGCTACTCTCACTTACCAGCCTGGAGATCTGGTCTGTCTGTCCAACTGGTATTTGTGCCTCCCCCTGTCCTGCAAGAAGCTGAGTCCCCACTATATCGGTCCATTCCCGATACAGAGGCAGATCAACGAAGTCACCTAACTTCTTCAGCTTCCGCCCAGGTACCGAATTCACCTCACATTCCACGTCTCACTCCTAAAACCCTGTTCTTCCTCCTCCTCAGGATCCACCAAGCCGGAAGCACCCCCTCCTCCTGAGATTCTGAACCATATGTATTGGACCCACCGTGACCTTCCCGCACCCCATAGCGGCGGCCACCATCTTCGCCACCCCTGGAGGAGGGGGTAATGTCAGGGAAACATCACAGTTACTCACATCAGCACAGTCACCTCCTTCGACACACATCAGATCCCAATCACCCGAGTTCTAATCACCCGCACATGCAATCACTAATCAAGCCTGCTATATCTTCTCACCACACTCAGTATTCCAGCGTCCGGCCTACCGTTCACTACCCTGAACTAAACCAGACTCCTTACCTGTTATACTTGCCTGTTGTTTTCTTGCCTCCAGCATCTCCGCGATCCTAGCTCTCCTCAGCTCCCTGTTCATCCCCAGGATTCCTACAACAAAAAAACAACCTCTCATACCCACCTGCCTCCAGTCTTCTCCACATCTGCATTGTCAATAAACCCTTCTGTTTACCTGTATTCCCCATGTCTCTGGCTTGTTTGTGACCGTAATCAGTCTAATTTTTGAATTCAACTTAGACTAATCTATACTTTTATGTAACTGAAATGTTTTAATTATGACCAGTTTTGCAGAAATAAGTTGAGTGACTACTAATCTGTAAGACTAGTCTTCTCCTTGTATGCAACTGGCCCAGGGGTTTTAAACAGTTTCTGGAGCCTCCCCAACACTACACATTTTGAATGTTCCTCCACCTTACACCAAAAATCGTGCCTGAAACCAACTTATATACATCAAGAAGATGGCATGCCTCTTAAAGGGGTCATATGATGCGATTTCTATTTTTCATTTTCTTTAGTGTTATGTAGCTGTTTGTGCATTTATAAGAAGTTACAGTTCAAAGTCTCCCACAAAAGGATTTATTCTATCTGAAAGAGAAGGCTGATCCAGACTAAAACGCCTCATTCAAACACGCCCCCACATGTCTATGTCACAATGTGGAAATATTTGTGTAATGCCGCCTAAATGTGCACACAAAGAAAGAAGGCGTGGTTTCAGTAACCGCAGTAGCGTTGATGCAGCCATGTCAGGGAGACGCAGTGTGTTTCTGTGCAAAAGCAAAATCACTTTATTTGGCCTTCCGGAAGTAGATGTAGTTAGGAATCATTAAGATTATTTACAACAGAACAGCACAACCCAGATGTTCGAATTTGTGCAGCATATTTTATGGACGACAGTTTTGTGAACCACAGAAAATATAAGGCTGGCTTTGCACAAGGTTAGTTAGGTCAATAATAGGTCAATTCCGACTTTGCTATGACAATCTGGCGCTTCTAAATCAGCGACTAAGTATGTTTTGTTAAGTATTTGCTATTGACTGTTCAAATGCGGAGTATTGCACGTCATCTGTGTGTGTGTGTGAGAGAGAGAGAGACAGGGTCACATCACGGTGAAGTCAGCTTTCTTAATCACTGCTTGGGTGCAAACACATACGAGCATAATCGCTGTGTCTGTCACGCGACTCTGACGCGACGCGTTCCCCTTTCGGACTTGAACTGTTGGTAAAACTAAGGACATTATTAACTGTCTTTACATATATTTTGAAAGCTGAAGCAATCACAATGCACTGGGTCAGTTGGCCAATCGCATAGAGGAACTACAATAATGTATGTTTAATGTTTAAATAATGTTTTTTGAACATTAAAGCATGCAAACATATTCTGTTTCACCAAATACACCAAATAATGAAAAAAAGCATCATATGATCCCTTTAAGAAGGAAGGCTGAACTAGATATATACCTTTAGGAGGCTCGTTCTTCACTTTCACAGGAGTGCCCTGCTTACTGTCCAGGCTGCTTAGTTTCTCAGCATGGGCTCTTTTAGCCTCCATCCTCCTCTTGCGTGCTGATTTGACAGGCTCGGCCGACAGTCCTGGCCCTGCTGCTCCTGCTCCACCTGACAGGTTACAGATCATTACGATACTTTCTTTACAAATGTTCACAGGGCTTAGTTTGCTTTATCTCAGCTGCTATAGAAATATCAACATGATCACAAAATCAACTACCTTAGCAAACATTTTTACCATTGAGCTCTGCTTAAGAGCAGGTTTAACATTGTGACATTTTGATTATGTAATTCCTACCTGGTTCTGAAAGGCATCAGGAGCAAGTTTCTTGTACACAGGGCCCAAATCTGATGCCAGATTCTGCAAGTTGTTTTTCAACTTCTCCTCCTAAGCACAAAATCAAATATTATTGTAGTTTGAAAGATTAAATAAAATAAATCATAAATACTCTAATAATAATAATTGAAAATGAAAGCTTGTATGTAGAAGATGCAGCAGAGCACTACAATCTGCTGTACTTTACACAGCATTGTTCCACCACTGTAAATCAGACACTTGAATCGACTGAAAGTGTATAATAATGAGGATAATTTACTTAAAAATAAGGTGTTGTTTGTATTGTAATTAATAATAATGACTCAATACTCAGTGGCATAGTGCTATTTCAACTCATATTTCGGACCTGGTCAAACTTTGTATGGGGAGGTTTTGCAATATGAATAAAAAAAAATTGTCATGCAACCTTTTTATGGATTCATGTGAGCGATTTTATGTGAACTGTTTTGCTTAGTGCCACTAGAGGGCAACAGTTAAACTGGTTCAGGTAAACAAGGCAATTCAGGTACGCTCACACAGGATACTCTCATCAGAGTTGTACATCTCATTTATAGCTTCTATGGCTTGTTGGCAGGGTTTTGAAAACCAGCATGTAATTCTTTCATAACAGAGCATTCTTCACACATTTCTAGTGGACTGAGAATGTATCTCATATGAGTCCATCTAGGCTCACCTCCTCCGGATAGTCTCCCTGCAGTCTGAACTTCCGGGGCATTTTGCTGCGTGCAAACTTGCAGCCATTGAAGTACATACTCCAGGAGCAACCAAACGAGAAAGAGGCACCACAGGTCTCTGGATCCAGACCCTGACATGCACATGTGCGACTAACAGGAGAGAGGAAGAAGGAAGGTAAGGTAAGTTACAGTGCAATAATATTAAATAGAATATAGAACTTGCTGGTGGTGCTTTTACATGCGTGGAAAATTTGGAATATATATGCATTAAAATTATTAATGCATTTAACGCACCCCAAAAGGGGCCGACACCTGTATTGCTTCTTACATTGCACTGCATGATGAACATGATGACTCATTGTGTGATCTAGCCTGTAAAAATACAGTTATATGCCCCAAAAATTCAAGGATATGAGGGCAAAAATGCCTGTATGGGTTTTTGTCTTTTATTTATATTATATGATACAAGTTTAGCAATATCACATGAGCAGTTTTTTTCTTGCCAAATATCTTTATGACTGAAAATGTGAAACTGGTTTTAGTTCAATAAACAATAAGTTAGAACTCTTACATTTTAGATACAATATTGTCTATTTTGCTCAATTTCGCCAATGAAAATAGTTCAAACTAAGCCGCTGCAAGACATTTGTGTCTCCGAGCAACACAGCAGTGTTTTGTTACTTAATGAATCCACATTTTTTTTAAAGCTCATTAATACCCATTAACTATAATTATGTATGCAATGCTGAATCAAAATATTTATTTCTAAAGCTACTGTTTTTAATGTTTATTCAGTGCTTTTATTATCTAATGCAAAAATGACTTTAAATTATAATTTGGGTGGTAACTTTTATGACAGGAATGAAGTTTTCCATTAAGGAGAAGTATTTGTCCCCTGGAAGTGATTTCCTGTGGCATTATCTTTCCTTTGTATGGCTAATTTTGTAATAATGACCTTATTTAAATATATACATATATTGTCTTTGAATGTAAAATATGTATATTTAATGAATGAATTAAATCTATCAGAATCTATTGCCAAAAAGATCAACATCAACAATTAGTTTATAACTATTTAATGTGTTAGAAAATCAAGATTTCACTTAGTTTATGATGAGAGAAATTTGTGGAACTGCAGAACTTTCACTGGTGACTAATCTAAACGTCTCTAATTGGCCATTACATTCATGTGCTCAATAGATATGTGGGTTATTATTTATAATGCTCAACACTGCAAAAAGCAACATGCGAAAATAAATCTTTGGCACATTGTTAGCAGATCTGAATGTAATGTTGCAGCCAATACTCTTTAGTCATGTTCACATTTCACTCTAATCGCAAATGTTTTAGTTTAATCGTGCAGAGGCATTTTGTGTCCTCATATCTCAATTTTGGGTTCATTTCGGTGGCATTTTTGCCCATAGATAATTTCCGAGCCTGTTTTTTCCTACTCTAGCTTGGTCTTTTCAGTGGTGAATGTACACTTACAAAATAATGAGTGTGTGAAGGAGTTTAAAGAAAAGTACTCATGCTTCACAAACACTTCATCAAGAACAACCTCCAAATGTTCTTTTGTATTTGTGTGAGGGAGTGTGTACGTGAATCATTCCCACACACTCTGTCCGTATGTCACTTGTGACTCACTCCTCATTGAGGGCACAGCGGCGGCTAGTGGGCGAGCCATATTTGCAGAGAGTCTGTGTGAGCTCCTGGTACAGCCTGTCAGCCACGCTGCGTGGGATCCCCTCCCAGGCCAGGATGAGAATGACTATCACTGCGTTCTGACAGCAGTGACCAGCACGCTGCCGCACAAGACACAGCAACTTCTCTTCCTCACTTCCACGACGTATGATCTGCAGAATTTAACACATGTGCACACAGTATATGAACAGACATTCTGCAAGCTCTTCACAGACTGCTAGTTATTTCATACGGGTCACTCACCCACTTGGCGATTGGGCAACCCTGTGAGCTACGCCCCTCTTTGCCTGTAAACACAACAACCTCCACGCGGACTGCGTTGCCTTTCTCGCCATATCTGTGATGAAAACAGTGCAGTGAGTTGTGTGTGTGTAGCACTATAACACAGGGGTTTAATGCAAAGGACCCCCAAATATGACGATCCTTTTGCAACAGACCTCCCTTGATAAAATATAAATACAATTTAGTTTGGTAAAAATTATTAATATGATATTACATGATATTACAAATGTGATATTACAAAGACATGTTGTTTCTAAAATTAAATAACTGGCTTTCAAACTGCTACTGTATTGAAGCCAATTGAGTTAATTATTCCTACCCACTATTACACAAATTTTAACTGAAGAGAAACATTTTCAAATACAGATTTGTTTACATGAAACTATATTAAGATTTGTGTTTCTTACTGTATATATATATATATATATATATTCAATGACAAACAGATCCAGCACGATTCAATATACAGATAAATGCAAAAAAATGAACACCAATCAGAATGTAGTATTCAAATATTATGACATCATCATCATCAGGTTATTCAAATGATCTGAGATGACCAAACACCTGAGAAGAGATGATGCCAACCCCTCAGAGGAAGCCAACCCTCAGACAGTATACAGAATTAACCAAATTTTGCCATAAGTTAAATATATTAAGTTTCTACAATAAATAAATCTATTGTAGAAACTTAATTTCCTGTAAATCGTAAAAAGCACTATACAAATAATCTTGAATTGAATTGAATCAGGTGCATTTTGAATGGTGGGCAATTCAACAATATAACCCAAACAGGATTTTCAGACTTTAATCTTACATTTAAAAAAAATGAAATTATCTACAAAACAAAGAAATGTTTAAATGGAGTCTGTATATTAAGTGGTTTGAATTGAATTAATTGCAGAAGTGTAACATATAGGGTTAGGGGTCTGAAACAAACTCTAACCAGAAGGTTTGAGAAATATGAATATAATGCTTCCTTGCAAACACGGTATGTGTCATACTTTTGATTGTGCGACTTAAGGGAAATAGTATCATCACAACATAATTCTGCCATTGCTACCGCAGTTCAGTAGTAACCTATCAACCTCTGTGGTGAGAATCACTCTATGGGCCCCTTGGACCCAGTTATAGGCTTCCTGTTTCAGCTTCTAGAGAGCATGGAAGTGAGTTTCTGCTGAAATCATCTGTGGTTGCTACTCTGAATGCAGACAGAGAAGTCTATAACTACATGTATACTTCTCTGTCAATGTCAAAAATATTGCACTGCAGGGCTCCACTGAAAGTATTTAATTGCTAAGCCCAGTATTTAATTATGCAATGTTAGCTACATTTACATGAAACCTGATAATCAGTTATTAATTGGCTGATTTCAAATTTAAAATAATGATTTTGGCATATATTGAGACAGGGTAGTATAAATGTTGTATAGATGCTGGATTGCTTATAAATATAAACCATTATTAATATTATTAAATAATATATTTTTAAATAATGTAATATTTATTTTAGTAAGTAAATTTATTATTTTCATAAATGTATTATTATTTATTTTATTGAATATACAATTTTTTTATTTTACAAAACATATTTTAAAATAAATATGAAACAATAATCGTAAACATTCTGCATAAAATTAGGAAATTAAATGTTTACATGTAAATTTAAAACTACAAATTTAAATGAATAGAAATGAGTATATTTTGTGTTGCCAGTGAAAACATTATTGCATGTAAACATAGCATCTGAGATCTACTTTACCTGTTCTCCATCATCTCTCTCACGGCTGCTACATTCGGGCCAGATCCAAGGTGCGTGTAGTACGGACCCTCCTCTTTCTCAATTACGTGTTCTGCAGAGGAAAATTGTGTTTGGAGATGAACTGAAAGAAGTTCTAGACAACTTTTATTTCAAGTTATGATACAGCTAATATGACTTACCCACACAGTCACAGGAGGGCAGCTCTGCGGTTTGTTTAGAGGGGGTGTTGAGGAGATTCTTGGTCGGTGTGTCCAAGAACCTCATCGGAGACTCCAAAAAGCTGTTGATTGTGTGCTTGGTAGGAGTCTGTTCTCCAGTGTTCACCATGTCCCCGTTCTCCAAATGTACACTGGATGTGGACAACACTGTAACGCCTCCAGACTTCTCCACTTTGTAAAATCCATTTTGATTTGTGTGTAAGTGTTGAAGATCATTAAAGCCGTTGGCTTTATGGTACATCCCTGGGCTTTGCAGCAAGTCTTTACAGGGTTCACTGGCCATGGTTTGCGGAGGTTGTTGTTTAGCACCATGATTTAGCACATCGTAGGTTTTTGATACCTGAGAAATCATTTGTTGTTCACATTCATTCCTCGGCCACTGGCTAGCACCTAGATGGTCATTCGTATGATTATGAAAGAGTCCGTTTGGTGGCGGTAAAGAATGACTTTGAGCTCCATGCTCGTTTTTAAAGTGAAAGCCGTTCTGCTTACCAGAACCTAAGATCGTTTCAAAGTGCTCTTTCTTCAGAGAGTTGCTGTAGTATAAGAGCTGCCTGTTCTCGTGATGAGCCTCCGCCATGTACTTTTTCAGGTCTATCTGCGCTTGGGGAAACTGACTCCTCTTGTGCTGGAACCTCATCTTTTGTTGGGAAATGGCTTTCTGAATGGCAGCCTTGAGTGGGGTTTTCCTGTTGGGCGTCCTCTTGGCCAACGGAATCCTACAATGGTTGCCCTCGATCTCAGCAGCTTTCTTCTTAGACATCCTTGGTTTTGAAGGTGTAATTTTAGGTATCCTTTGCTTTTTTAAGTGCTGCCCCAAATAATTATGATTGTATTTCATGGTTTGAGTCGGCATACCTTTCGGGGGACTGTTTTCTGAGACTTGCATTTGCCGGGATTCGATCATGAACGCGAGCTGCACCAATTGAGCCGCAACTTCCTCCTCGTCCCTCTTTCTTGATATCGGAGTCGCTTCTCCATGCTTATACTTCTTGAAAGTGCCTTCTAACCTGTCGGCTTTACAAAGTGCTTGGCCGTTTCTGCGGTTCTCCGCGGTATACGATAGCTTTTCACATTCTGAGCTGGCTGCCAGAAGATCCTTTAAGGAAAGTTTTCTGGAGGTAGACACACAATGCTGATTTTGACTTTGGGTGAAATTGGCTGGTCTGTTCAGAGGGTTGCGGATGACAGAAGTCTGTTGCAATGATGAACTGATTACAGAGACCTTGTTAGAGAAAACATCTGAAACTGGTTTAGCCTCTCGAAGAGGTATGTGGTTGCTTGAAGCAGAGTAAGTAGACGTTTCTCGCTGAGCATCCTGACTCTGGTTTTCTGTTTTAAAGGGCACTGTTTGTGGGGTAGCTGCCAGTTGGGTCAAGGCCTCAATAGCTATAGCCTGATCAACGCTAATATTCCTATATTGGACCAGAGACTGGACACTGGGTAAAGATGCAATGCTATCATTCTGAGGAGGTTCCTCTGGACTTTCTCTTGGATTTAACTGACACTGATATGGTTCTTCTTTCGGCTCAGTTTTTAAACAGGCATGAGGCACGTAAAGCCTCTCCTCTAGATGTTTCCTATCCGTACTGGAGAAGCAGACCACAGCAGCTAGGGTAGATAAAGCATCTTCATAGCCCCCATTGGTCTCTAAGTGCTTTGAGTGCGGGTCATCAATCTCAACCCATTGCTCCTCCAGTTTAATCTTCTTAAGAGGAACCGTATGTTCTTGAATGGACTCAGATTCACGACTCTTCTCAAATATTTTGGATCCATGGAATGTGGCATGTGGCTCAGTGGGATCCACATGTCTCTCAGTGTTTGGTTTCATGTGTCCAGCACCATTATGAGAGGTTAGAGGACTGTTGGGAGGGAGAAGTGCATCAGTGGTCCCGGGCTCCTTTCCAGCAGGGGCTGGTAACAAGCCATGCTGGAGAGTCGTGGGAACATCAGGTGGAACATTGTGTGTTAAGGATATGTAATGCGCCTCTTCCTCTGGTGTCGCACAGGTCTCCTCCATCTGCTCTGAACTTGTGCCATTTACTGAGTTTGCCTCTGACTCAACCTGCAGTGGAAAAATATAGAGATGCTTCAGCAAGTTTTGGCTGTGTTGTGAAGCAGGACATACTGCATTGGTCATCGGAACTTATGACAGCTGGTGTCACAGTAGATCATGGCACAGAACTTGGGGTGAATAAGCAATACAAAAAACACTTTTTTAATCTTTTTGGGTGATTAAGCCATACATAAAAAATGTCTGTGTTATGTGATTTACTCACTAGCCTATAGCTTATATTAGCAAATGACCAACTGATCAACACTATCCCAACATTTCTAATATACATTTCTTTAATATTTTCTTCAATATGGCAATTGATTAATTCACAGTAACTACAACATTTGCTCAGGAATGTATGTGTGCAGGTCAGCGAGCATGCTTAATTTTAAGTCAATAGAACAAAATTGCATTAATGAGAGTGCAAAATCCATTTTCCGAATCATGCCTCTACTTTACCCAAATATAATTTGACAAATTATGTATATTTTAGACTCGTCACGTCAAATCTATACACAGAAAAAATCAGAGTGAAGCTGAAAGGTTGTTGTACATGGATGATACAAAAATCCAAAAGCAATATGTATGTATAGAGACTAAATTTACAGTGCAGCTTTAATGTGCAAGGAAATTACGTTTATTTTTCGTCCTAAAAATATAAATTCTGACACATTCATTTTAAGGAATTGGAACCTTGACCTTTGTGTTGCCAGCACTTTGTGTTACTGTTTCAGCAACAAGAATGATGTACATGCAGTTACACATACATGTGCATGTATTTCAAACAATACAAATAAATTTACAAGTGATTATTAAGATGCAATGTATCATACTGCATTGTGTTAAATTAACAGCCACAAAGCCACAATATACCACACCGTGAACGTTATTAGTAACACTCATCAGTATAGCTTCATAATTGTTTTTCCACACAAGAAAAGAAAAAGGATAAATTAAAATGCACGTGAGAGCCTTCACAGAGTGCCTGCCTTACTGCAACCTAAGTACCTCTCATAAAACAGTTTTACTACCTGTGTGAAGCAGAGTACATAAGAAGATTAAATACTTGTGGGAGTCAGTCAGTCATTGTGTGAGAAACCGTTTTTTATATATATATATTTATAAGCAAGTTAAATGTGTCTCTTAGTGCAGTGTGTAAGTAAATTCAGCAGCACTAACAATGTAGTATTGAGGGAAACTCCTTAATGTATCATTAACACTTATGCCAGTAGAGGGCTGATGCAACAGAGGGGTTGAAACAAGAGTGAGGCAATAACTTGGCAGCCGCTGCAACTGTTATTACTGGGGGGAATAGGAAGAGAATAGTAATCGGCTCTTCTGATGCTCCCATCCAGTAGTGAAACAAAAGTGGTCAGCATTAGATGCTGAGTGAAACTACTTTCAATAACAAAGTAGTCTGGATAGGGATCTAATGGGAGGCCTTTGTAAATGTTCAGATCTTTTGCTTCTTGCAGTACAGAAGCCCAAAATTGAGCGGTTATCAGCAAATCATGCCTGCTGATCATGAGGTTTAATTCAATAGAAATGTGACGAACACTATGAAAACACAATGAAAATGAGACCGTAGACATGAAGGCTGTAAGTTAGAGGAGTTTGTTTGTGCAACTTGCAAAGTAAATCCAAAGCTGTTGTTTTTCAGGACAAACAGCACCGATAGACCCGAGCTCTTGCGTTTACACATGCAGTCATTTTCTAGGAAAAGCTTGCAGTTAATACAACATTTTGTAGATGGGGGATAAAGAGAGAACAGTGTTTACAACGCAGTTTCATATTTCATACATGGACACTTTAGCTAAGAATCTAAAGAGTTGGAACAATTATTCCATCTAATTAAACATGAAATTCAGTAGACCGGCTAATTACAGGTCAAATGTAATACTGTGACGGCTTTTGGCCTTGTTTACTGGACAATGTAATATAAAAAGTGAATGTGCAATGGAGAGCTATCTGCAGATGTAATACATTTGGCGAAATGTAAAATTGCTTTAATATGCCACTTGAGGTTGTGTGTAACAGTGACTTTTATCATGGGTACAGATGTTAAAATTCTGTAAAATAAAAAAAATTGCTAATATTTTAATAATAGCATGAATAGCAATATGATAAAACGGACCAATGTCCAATAAACAGTTAAAATGACTTTTTAATGTAATTTTATTCAAATTCAAAGGACAACATTAAATGAAATTCTATTTGTTTACTAAATCTATGTTATTGATCTTATAGTAAATAAATCATGAATATGTTACATTTTCTTCTTTTCTTTTGAAATTGTGACTTTAAATCAGAATGTCATAAATCGATCTTTCGGTGAACCAACAGACTTCTTTCTGGTGGTGTATATGAAAGACATCTCCAATCATTTTGTTTGCTTAAACCACACCCACAATGGACTGCAAGTTCACGTTCAGACCTGCCATCACAATAAACGTATTAAAATTTATCCTAAACCATAAACCTTTAGAATTAAGAAACAGAATAAACAATTCTTCCGCCAAGTGAAATTGTTCATGACCTGACTGTAAATGTATGGTTGGTTGCCATCCAAAACACAGAAACTTGGCACATCAATTCAGATTATGTGGTACCAGTTGCAATTTACAATGTCTTTAAACAAGCCTCATCCAATCAGAATTTTGAATTAGAACTGTATGTTTAATAATGGAAGAATTCAGCAGAAAATGTGAAAATAAAAACTCCACAGAATCAGATTGAGTCTGTGCCTGATTATAAGCAGACCTATAACAACCAACTGCTCAAATTACAGTATCATGGTAACAGCGTCCAAAACTTTTCTGTTTATAAATAAACAAAGAAAGTGTATAAAGAAAGTAAACAAATCTCCTCAGACGGCTGCATATTCTCTTGAATTCATATGTCTCAAAAACAACCGTACATAACAACGTCCTGAAACACAGTAGAAAATGTGCTTTTATTGAAAACATCACTAGACGTTAAGAGAAACGGTTTGCTCATTGTCTGCACATCAAACATTAGTCTCTCACAGCAGTGCCTCCGTGGCTTTGTTCTTTGTTGTGTCTGAAGCCTTGAAAACTCAAAAAAGTCACACTTGACTTTGTCTTCTTTTCATTGTAGTAAAAGCTCCCCCAGACACACACACACACACACACACACACACACACACACACACACAGACACAGACACAGACACAGACACAGACACACACACACACACACACCTAGCAACAGCACACGTACTTCTATAATCCTAAGAAGCCTCCCCCAGGAAGCGTTACCAGGGAAAGTCAGAGCAGAAAGGCAGTATCCAACCCAAACAGAGGGAGAGGAGGAGAGACCTGACACCCAAGAGCTTCCACACCACACGCTCATTCAAACACACAGCTACGAGATAATAACAGCCACAAAATAGTATCTTTTATCGCGACTTTAGAATTTAGCAGGTACTCTGAGAAGTTAACCATCATCCATAAAACTCAAATGTGCATCTTTATGCCAAGTTACTCGATAACGAAACCCCTTCTGAACACATCAAAGGCAGTAGTTTTGCTCAAAACTGCTTCGCCTGCACGCTTTCACAGCATCAAACCAAAAAGTCTAAAAACGCACGCTTCCTTCCTGGAGCGCGCGAGTAGTTTCTCTGAAGTTGTGAGGTTTTTTCATTCATGCGCTGCTGCTTTCCTGTTTCTGAACTTAGGTACTGAAAAAAAAAACTCACGGCGCAGGTGAACACACACTCGCAGCTGCCCCATTCAGCCAAGCTAAACTCTTAGACACTGATTTGAGACGCTGAATCAAAAGAAGCAGAGAGCACAAACTGTTCTGAACTTGAGAAAAATGTGGGAGTCTGTTACCTTAAAAATGAAAACATCCTTGCACCCTACCTACCTTGAAAAGGGAACCAAAACATGAGCTGAAGCACATTACTGATGATGCAGCAATGACAACAAGAGCATAAACACACACAAAGCTCCCAGCGCACACATACTCTCCCAAAAGCATCTGTTTGAGATAATAGACATTAAAAGCCAGTCTGGGATTGTACCTTCTCATTCCTCAGAGGCAGACCCTCAATTTTGGGCAGCATAATCCTAAAAGGTAGCCATCTTGCCTCCCTCGGCTTCAGAAGAATAAGTGACCGTAGTGGCAGATGCAGCGCGAGCAGCACAGGTTTGCATGATCAGTGCAGAGGAGAGAGGCTTTGGATCACCGCTGCCGCAGACAGCCGACACATGCCTCTCGCAGACGCAGCCAGCACCCCGTCAGCCAATCGCGAAGGGACTCTAGCGGCTTGTAAATGTATCAGCCGTGCCTAGATCCTCCTAAACAAAGGATCCCCTATGTGGTTTCTTACTCTACAAGTACGCACGAGGGAGAGCGTTAAGCTGCGGTCCGGACACTCACGACACCGGACTGGAGTTCAAAGCCGTCGGGGAGGGAGGGGAGAGATCAGGAAAAGTGGTCTTTGCACTATTTTTAGACGCACACAAAAGTTTCCAAGCACATCACGAGCCATTTGGGTCTTATTATCTTACAATAACGGTGCACTATGTTAAATAACTAATTATCATTTATTTCGAAATATGATAGAATTTTTATAATTATTAGAAATATAATTAAATAACAATAAACTAGTTAAAACAGAATTGTATCCTATACATTCTTTATATTATGTTTATATCTAATAATTTTATATATTGACAGAAATTCAGATTTGAATGATAATTAAACAATGATAAATATAATTAATTAATCCAGATAAAATACAATGATATTCTATACATTCCATATTTTGTATTTTTATTTATATTTTAATTGCATATGTTCTCTTTAATAATCTTATATATTGACACATTATAGATACAATAATGATATATTGTTTCTTATTTTTTAATAATTATAGAGAAAGTGGTCTTTGCAAGCAAGTTGGCTATTTTTAGAAGCACACAGGTTTCCAGCCACATTAGGAGCCATTCTGGTTTTATTATATTAAAGGTGCATTATGTGAAATTACTAACTATAATTTATTTCTAAATATTATTTAATTTAGAAATAGATGAATAACAATTACAAATAATAATCAATACAATTAAGCATAATTTAAACTAAAATAGTTATTATTAAATGTAATAATTATTATATGATAAACTCACTCTTATTATTATCACAGTTTTTAAACTCAGTTTTTAGAAACTTTCCCAAGAACATTATTATAATAAATTTTTCTTATTATATTAATGGTGCATTAGCAAAGCTGCAAACACCACATTTATAATTTATCTTAATTTACAAAAAAGGGACCTGTTACTTTATTTGTAGGGTAATCACCTCAATTCTTGCTTTAAAAATGTTAAAGCACAAATCTGAAATAAACATTTAAATATTCTAAACAAAATAATAATACAGCTTAGCAGATCTATGATGCAATACGATTTGGATACTATGTTCAAAATAACACAAGGAACAAAGCCGAAGAGCACGAGTATGACTAAGCGTGCTGCCACAGCTGTTTTCATAAATGACGTAACAAGCAAGGAGCGTCATGCTCTCTTCTTCTGGGAGGCAGCCGCGCTCTCGGTCTCTCCATGGAGACGCGTTTAGAGAGGATGTGACAGCGCAGCCGCAGACCCACCACCGCTGCACTGCAGCTGTCACACGATGTACTGTTCAGCCCAGTCTGCACACACACACCAACCTCCATGTGGCTGAGGGGGTCAGATGAGGACAAGGGAACACAACAGCTACTTTTAGCATTAAAAGCGCAGCTATTGAATACAAACACCAGGGAGCCGGCAGATAAAAATGCAACGGTATTACTTTACATATCTTCTGTATGCAACTGTATTATTTTACATAATATATCTTTGATATATTACCTATATATACACATGTCTATGTTAGTGCATGCATTGCTACTATAATGACTTTATTCATAAATATAAATATGTATATATGCCTCAATTAAATACTGTACGCAGCACATTGTTTCACTGAAAACAACAATGTTTGTTGAGTCAATATGAAATGACTTTGTACAGTTACTCAAGGTTGTAAAACAGGTTATATTTTGACTTAATCGCCGTTGTATGTTAAACTGGTCTGTCTGGATGACTTAGTTTCTATGAATGTGACCCATTCCTTTTTGCCAATTTATATAGCAATGCATCTACATTGATCACAATACTTTTTCATGAACAAAACCGATTTGAACTTTTTCACCCATCATTCGTTTTCTAAATGAATGTGAAAGTCCATGTGGGTCTAAACTAAGACATTTCAACTAATCCTCACTCCAGATGAAACTTTGCTCCAAGCGTAACATGCATAATGGACTGACCGTCTCTCTGTGAGCATTTGTCTAAAGCAGCCATCCATAATAAGCCTGCCTGCTGTGTCCAGTGATGGCTGAGCATTGTTGCTGTGCTTTGTGTGATAACATGTGAGGTGGCTGATGGAAATCGGTTTGAGTCGTGCAGTGAGTCAGCTGCCTTGAGACAGTTTTCTTCACGCTCGCATCAACGGACAATGGAGTTGAGGTATTCTCTTTGACAATGGACATAAAGGCTGAATCTGGTTAATATTCTGAAGACTGCTGAAAGCTACATAATGGTGCAAGTGACAGTGCATTTCACAAGTGAAACCAGTAGTCTTTATGGGACTAATACAAATATTAATCCTATATGTTTCATCATGTCCTTCTCTTTGACAAATCATTTGCCTTAAAAAAAGTCTTGTTATATTTTCTTAAAGGGATAGTTCACCCAAAGATTCATTCACTTGCTTTCATGTCAGGTTCAAAGCCTGTACAGGGACCAATGCTGTCTCTATCGATTCTATTGAATGGAAAAGAACAAGGACATTCGGCTACATTTTATTATTTTGTGTTTCACAGAAGAAAGTCAAAAAGGTTTGGAACGACGTGGAGGTGAGAGAAGTTTGACAGAACTTTCATTTCTATTTTTGGCTTAGTCAATCTGTTACGCCAAATTTATACTGCAAACTTCTGAAGTGGCTTTATGTCTTTCCACAGACTATTTAATTCTGATATGAGTTGGAATTAATGCATTTACACTGCATTTACGACTGTATACTGTGATATTAGGGGCTGAGGTGGGTTTGAAAAGACATAACTTAGCATGGCTTTTATGCGGCATTGAATCTTTACATTGAGTTTTGAGCAGGCACTGAGCAGCCTCGACTCCTCTGTGTCAAGACGTTTTTTGGAGCAATGTAAACATATAGAAAGCGCATTTCTTTTCCAATACCCAAACCTCCTCCCTTATTTGTCTTTCCTCACATGTGGTTCATTGCCCATTGCAGAAACATGTCCATATGATGAGGTTTAAAAGCTGCCCAGTCTTCATTAGTCACAAGCAGCCCATGTATAAATCTCCTCATGAAGTGCTGGCAATGGCCCCTACACCAGTGTCACCTACACCAATGTCGAGGCTCACCAATGGCTCACACTAATAAAACACCAGCCACAGTTGAGCATGTCAGGAGCTTAAAGGAGAACGTCACCTCCTTTTATCACTGTAACTGAGGAAGGATTAAACCGTGTGTGGTAAATGGATGGATATGGGTAAATCTACAACTGACCCGTCACAAAGAAATGCCCTTCCCCTAAGTTACTGTTGCTATGTCCATCAAGCGCCGCTCTAACACTACATATCATGTTTGCATGCAGTGGAAAATATATTGCAGAGGAAAGAGGAAACTGACAACATGCCAAGAGACAAGACAGAGCAAGTTACCTCGGGTATGAAACAGAAGTTTCTAGTTTTTTAAGAAATTGAAACAATAAATACCATTTCGTGGCTCAAGTGGAGCCATGTTCAAGTGGATTTGGGTATAATGTGGGATAAATAATTAACATTGTGTGTAATGGCCACAATGTACAATGATAATGACATGTTTCACCTTTTGGAGAAAAAGCTGAACAAGCTGTAAACTTGCTAACATAATCAGTTTCTTAGCCTTTCAGTTAGCTATGAATTTAAAGAAAATAAATTTGTGAAATGACTTCCGAATTAAAAAATGTGTAAATAATGACTAGTTTGGAAATAACACCTGCATGTAAACACATTGAAGCTAACAATATTTCTGATCTTCAAATGGTCACTCCACTGAATGTACTACCCGGTCACTTCTTATGTCCATCATAATCAAATAAAAAATAATGCTGCTGGGTTGGTTATTGAGGTCAGTAATAAAATAATTTGTATTCTTAAATGCCAAAATGAACTCAAAATATGAATTTAGATCTTGAGTTAAAAATAGACTTTTCTTGATTATAACTTAAAAACACAAAATATATTAAAAGTTTATAATTAACTTATCCTCCAAAACGAAAATGAATTTTTGTTTCATTCAAACAAATGCCCCAATCAAACAATCACCCATAAATAGTATAAAAATATCCTCTTTTTCAGGAAAGCACGACTCTATGTTTGGATATATCCCTAAAGTCACACACACAATAAATGAACCCCAGACGGCAGGAAAAGTCAGGCTGAGCAAGAGGCGAGAATCCTAATCCCCTCTAAAAGGCACCGAGAAGCAATAAAACAATGCATTTATCGAGCGAATACAGTTCTTAACTCAATAACCCACTGGAGCCTGCTAATATGCAGTGCGGGAAAGTGTTTTCTCTTAACAAATTCACAGTGGTCAAGTAAAAGCTTAATTCTGGGCATTAAATGAGTAAACTTGTTGCTAATGCTGCCCTCATCCTGCACAATCAGTTTTGCATATAATGCAAAGTGTTACGCATTTCTGCATACACAACTAGAAAAATATGCATCAAACATCTCAGAGCGGACAGTTTTGCTCAACAAGATTTCCTCTGTCAGGAGGGAAGTGTGAGTGAACACAGGAAGACTAACTGGTGGTTTGCTCTGCACTCAGATAACAAGGACAAAACAGAGGGAAAGCCAACAAGGACAATTCAACAGATGGACCTGGCTTCTGCAATTACAAATATAACTAAAAGGCAGTTGCCTGATCACCATGTTTGTGCTCACCATGACTTTATTTAAGCTATGATGATTCATATCACACATTAAAACCTGTTCAGCTCTTGGAGAAGGATTAACTTGAGTGAATAGTGTAAGAACACCTGGGACTCCTCAAAAGAAACTGAACGATTCAATCCATTGGCTTGCTCGGAGGGCTGACAATGACATTGAAATTTAAATCACTATTCAACTGTAAAGTCGTGAGGACTATGAAGACATTTTCCAGTACTACCATACTCCTCCATGGCAACTAATGTGGCAGTGTAAAATGCTTTAAGACTTCCTATTTTCAGTGCTGACAGACATTAATCTTAGGCTTGCTTGATGCGATGAAATATTTTGAGATGAGACATGCTGAATGCTGTATAGTCTGGACTGTGTGTTGCTCTTCAACAAGTTTATCCATGTTTGGTCGACCTTATAAAGTAGTCTAGTTACAATGGAAGCCCATTTTCACTCATTTATATTTCGCAAGGTGACCTTATAGCTTTGAACTGCTACTTTATATATTGTAATAAATTCGAAATCTGAGATATAAAAGCTCAATTACAGGATAATGCTCAATTAGAAACAAATGTGCAAGATATAAAGTTACATGTCTTGCACCATTACTTAATATCTTGCAACAGTAAGTTTTTTTTTGTAATTGCAATTTCATATATCACAATGTACCTTTCTATTTTGCAAAATGACAATGTATCTTATAATTGCAATTGTATGTATCATAACGCAGGGCTCGCAAAATCGCTAGCCCGACGTCCCGGCTACCAAAATGTATCACTGTCCTGGCCGATGGGCTGCCTTAAACATGGGGCTTCTGCAGGTTCTTAAAACTCCCAATTTAGTTGTATAAAATGTAAGGCCATTAAAAGGTTTAAATACGTTAAATGGTATAAGAAAAGTCTTAATTACAGTGTCAAGGGGTCTTACAGTTGGGGACGGAAAGACAAGAACCGCGATACAGCTGGATTTCACTTTAAAAGGCTATGATGTCATTGAATAAATCGACCGCTGCACATTTCAATGTCAAAACGTGGCGCAGATGTTTTTATGTGAATGTGTCTTCAGAAACGTGTTGTTGGCATTTTCATTTCATCTTGCCTATTATGCCTGTTAAAGCAGTGTATATGAGCGCGGTGCTGCTTTGTGAAGCCGCTATTTGCTCTAAAGCGCCACCTCGTGGCATAGAGTGAATCTGCATTTCCATTGTGCATCTTATGTTCAGATCAACTCGAATATCGACCCATGTTTTTATGCAGAAGACATGAGGTTGTAAATGTGGAAAGAAGTTAAAGTGCCTTGTAAAAATCTAAACAATTAAGACAGTAATATTTATGTTTTAACTTAATATAATATGTTTGACTTGTCTCTTTTCATAAAAATGGTTAAAAGCTGAAATGCCATTTTATTAGATTTGTTGTGTGTGAAAACTTTTAACTAAACTGTAAATCATGTCATTTTATGGCTTAAAATGTTACCATAGACATTGTCCAACCCAGTGTTCATTTTACTTGTGCAGCTCTTAAAAAGGTTCATAAATTGCCTTAAATAGATAAAAAAAAATTCAGCAGATACCCTTTAAATAATGAAATAAAGTTATTTCATTGGTATTTGTGCATTGAAAATGTTTTTGATTGACATTTAGACATATCTGATTTTCTATATGTAAAAAAACGAATTAGTTTATTTGGGCTAGTTAAATTAATTTTCGGGCTACCAAAATCTGAAGAGTACCTGCCTGAAAAGCTACCAGGTATTTAGAAACTTTGCGAGCGCTGTAATGTGACTATATATTAGCTAATATTGGCTAATGGTGTCAGATGTTGCTCTGGGCTTGGATTTCTGTTGTTTGAGGGTGTGATGGAAGCATTACAAGGCGTTGAGGAAGATCATATCACACTGGTCAGGGAGAGAGAGCTGATGCAGAGGTATTCACTCATACTGACATTTCACGATTCTTTTGCTCACTTTCTTACACTTCAGCCTCCTACCAGCTGTACTAGCTCACCGACACTCTCACCAGCTCCTGCCAATAATCCTACACGGCACAGCATTACAGCCCCTGCCCACAGGCTCCAAGAAAAACTTTTCGCTGGAGATTTAACTACATGAATAAAACATTAACATCATCCTACCTTATTCTAAACTGTTCCAGATCCAAAATCCCATTGCATGAGCCACGTTTCAAAACACACAGCTGTGATGACACATTTGAATTTTATACACACCAAGTAAGCAGTAAGCACACAGAGTTTATTGACAAAAAAATGTCATTTAGATGTAATGCTACTATGTTTAATTTGTGAATTAACAGTTGATGACTGGTGGGAGAAGAGCAATTTACTTGCTGAAATGAACAATACAAAAATAAAAGAATGATAAAAACAATAGACATGGGCCATCTTCTGATGTCAAACTTGGTATAATGAGGAAAATACAACTTTTGATTTAAAAATGTCACCAAAATAGAACATTTTCCTGTGGCTCAGTGGTAGAGCATTGCATTAGCAGTGCAAAAGGTGGGTTATGATATATTATGATACATTTGAAAGTGACATACAGCCAAGTATGGTGACCCATACTCGGAATTAGTGCTCTGCATTTACCCATCCAAAGTGCACACACACACACACACACACACAGCAGTGAACACACACACACCCGGAGCAGTGGGCAGCCATTTATGCTGCGGCATCCGGGGAGCAGTTGTGGGTTCGGTGCCTTGCTCAAGGGCACCTCAGTTGTGGTAATGAGGGTACCACGACAATTACTGCCGGCCCGAGACTCGAACTCGCAACCTTTCGATTACGAGTCCGACTCTCTAACCATTAGGCCACAACTTCCCCATTTAAACATTATACAAATTTTTTTTTTAAGCAAGTACATAACCAGACAGTGTTCAAAACTATCTCCTTACCTCAGCCCGATTCACAACGGTTAGCTTATAATAATGTTTTTTAATTTGAGTGGTACTGGTAGGAATTTGTGGGAAATTCGAGCAAGCATCCGTGTCATTACGTCACGTCTGTAAACATAAAGAAGTTTTCCCGGCTAGTAGACTATATCACACGTGAGGATCCTGCAGGTGGTGCATCGTTTAGCCGCCTCCTCACAGCAGCTGGAATAATTCAACTTTTCATTTTGATGGCGGATTGTAATCCAAAAGGGTTTATGTGTTATGAAACACAAGTGACTAAAATTAGATTATATTCCAGTTTTAAATGTACATCTGATTACAGATAGCCTACGTGGGATTACACAAATTATGTATGTTGAAGTTTCTTTTTTTGTTTAAAGAATTTCTTCATATGAAATTTGAATGTTATGACAATTAGAGATTAGAATGTACAGAAATTGAAATCTACATGTAACGCTAATACACATATATTGTTAAAATTAAAAATTTGAGAACAAAGTATAACAGTAATAATTTGCATGGTTTGATGTGATATGAGCTAACCGGTTGTTAGATTTAATCACCACTGTAGCACGATTTATTGTAATGCTTTTTTCCTCTACTTACTCGTTCAGAAGACAATATCGGGTGAAAATTCTTATTTGGGTCATTCTTTCAAGACGTAGGCTAGAATCTGTGATTTCCAAAGTACAGTGAATATCCACACATACTCCTCAAAACATTAGATTCATCCGCGCTGGAGCCGTGCCAGTGCACGTGGGTCACGTAAGGAAAATAATTTAGCAAATAACTACAATTGCAGGTTTCTAACAGAGATGGCGACATAGAGGCAAATCTTACGGACTGCAGCTTTAATAGTTTCTGCTCTGTTGACATTACTCATTTTTACCAAGTTTTTATAACTTTGTGTTACATAACTGTAACTTAAAGCACAAAGGCAAGAGGCCAAAACATATAAATAAACACATAAATAAAAATGTCAATCCAACACATCACCAGAGGGACTTGTCAAAAATAATTCATTTTGACATACAGCTGCATCTGGGCTGGAGGATGAATGATGGATATTGCCAACTCGAGGGCTGAATCGATTACGGTATACATGAACCAGAATGGCAGCAAGTTCACCACCTTGAATTCATTAAATCCTCCAATAATTTGAGAAAATCATTGGTCAGCACCTCTTCCCATTCCTGGGTAAGGACATTAGGCCTATTTACTCCACTCATCTGTAGTAAAATCACTGTAATGCGTGATCTCTCATGGCTTTTTGCTTTAAAAAAATGCTTATTCATTTTATTAACTGCTTAACAATCCACATTGTAATAATGTCCTGAGGCATAAGTGTGAATGCTGGGTATTTTCTTCTGAAGTTGTTTATTAAACGATTAAGTGCCAGTCATACGTGGAATAGAGATTCTCTCTCTAGTGATAAAACAGAAAATTAATAAAAGAATAAGCTTTTTTGTTAATCAAAGTGCCAGTCTATTTGACATGTTTGTTTTGTTTTTCATGATCACAAAAGTCAGAGGTTTTGCTGCCCAAGCTGTCGAAACGATGACTAAGACACTGCTAAAAATAAATCCAATACTCACATCTGAACATTTAAAAGGTTGTAAAAACATAAAATATGTGTGCACCTGACAAAGAATGCATGATTATTTGTCTTTATAGATATGACTGTAATTGGAGATTAGGAGGATTTAACATTAAATGTTGACCATAACCATTCATGATACATCATGGACCAGAGGCTCATTGAAAATATCAGAGGCCAAATGGGCAGATGCTCTTGACTTAGATGTCAAGGTGATACATGCGGATATCATGGCAATCATTTCAGCTCAGCTCTGTGGTTAATCAAGTGTTTGGCAAGTGCTCTGGCAAAGCAATGAAAGACTTACTCATCATGGAAAAACAAAAGATGAACTAGAATAATAACAAGACTTGATAGAAAAATCTAATTGCCAAACAGGTTTAGTATGAACTTCTGAAGTGAAACCTCTGAAAGTCATCAACTGTCATTCTTGTACTGATTGTCCCAGTAATTAATGATGTGAGATCATTAAAATGTTTATGTTATTTCTTGTTTGCCACTGGGGAAATTAGTTCTAATTGATTAGTCCATGCTACTCACACATACTACTCAAATTCCTACACATCCTTTGTGAAATATTGTGCCCCAATTTCTTTTTTTTATTAATTATAAAAAAATGTAACTGTTTAATTGTAAAAGGGTGGATTTTTTTATTCACTTAGCCGTCATAAAAGGAACATTCATGATGCTGTCTAAAGATATTTATCCTAACCATAGTGGTGGGTAACACTAGACTTTCATAGTAAACAAATATAATTAAAAGTCTCCTTAATTCTGATTCAGAAACAACATCTAGACAACAACGCCAATCTAAACAAAAAGTCTACATGTAAGCTAAATGTATTTAGAAAAATACATTTTTTGTACCATTACACCAAGAAAAGTCTTGGTTCAAAAAGTTATATTAAAATAGTCTATAAAATATAGTCTTCAGATATATGTTTCTTTGTGCAGTGCTGTAGCTTCAGAGCAAAAATGAGACATCTGTTTTATACCTTTCGTTAACTTGACTCGCATTGGATATTCTGGATAGATTCAGCCCACTGAGAGTGGCCCAGTCATTTTCTTCTTTCTGTGTTGATCTCAACTGTGCAAATGGTCATGGAATGTCAATCCTGAGCTCCACCGTGTAGAATTCACTGACTCTCATTAGCTTTGCTCCACACACAGCCAAGATTTCTGTGGTACATCACTTCAGTATTGTGTCAAAACTATTACTCAATGTATAAGAGGAAATTGAAGTTGTAAAAGTTCCTTTTATTCTCAAATATGAATTAGTGCTGATTATGAAAGGGGTTTAGTCACATGTAACCACAATGACACAAGTGATCGCCTGTGTTTACTGTCGTTTTCATTCATAGTGTTTTTAATTTCTGTATTTGAGGAATTTTTTTTAGAAGAGGTTGGTTCCTCTCTTTTCTGCAGGGGAAACAATCCAAAAAATGAAGTTTGAAGTTTTCTTCCTATCAACAATTCAGCACTGGGGTATTAGATATGAATTACGTGACATTCGCCCCAACTGTTTTGCTGTAAGGTGAATGAGTGCGGTTCATTCAGCTTACAGCCAAAGCAACCAGTTGGCAGAGTCTACTGCTTAGATTTAAAAGCCATCAATTCATGCCGTTTCTTTTCCTTCGCACTGCAAGCCAAGAAAAATGAAGATCTTAAAATAGAAAGATTATGTCTCACAAAACTAGGGTGACAAATTTAGTCATTTCTAAAAGTGACAGGGCATGTTATGATGTGAGGGTGGGGGGCAGTTATAATAATCTACATCCTTGCTTTTCAACATTTGACAACAAGCCAACTAAACAAAAAAGTTACATGGAGGTCCTAGTAATTTAATCAGCGCATAGCCGATTAAATCAGAACATTAGGACACAGACGTAGTAAAAAACATCCGGCATGCAGTGTAGATCATCTATGAACTGGACTAGCAATATAAAGCATTTGTTGTAGACTACAGCTTTAAAAATGAAGAACATGGTAACCATCTTGATAAGCCTACTCAATCCAAATAAACACTTCCTGGAGAAGAGAAAGTAGTCAAGGTTTTCTGAGAAACTAGATAGCGTTTTTCCAGTCAGGGTTATATATATTGTTTGCCTGTAACACAAAGCAGAGCCCAGGGGACGATGGGCTGCTGTATCTACCTTTGGGATGACAAAAACAAACCCTCCAGCTACAGAACAACCCATGACTTAAAAACATCCAATCTGCGTTTAGTAATACCCCAACTAGTGATGTGGTCCAAACACTTATTGAGAGTAAATCAGAACATAAATCGAAGCCACTGTTTTCTGAAGCGTTACCTCGGCATCCTGCCTGGCTTCGGCTCACTGTCAGATGTGATTAAAACCAGACCTGACTAAATCAACAGCCCTCTTACCCTTCGTTTTCTCCTGATTTCCATCTTCCTCGCCTGTGCCAAGCCAAGGAGCCCCCAGTGCCATTCACAAGCACACGGCAGTTGCTCCGTCTCTGAGGCATGGCAAAAAACGGCAAGCAATCATAGATGAAACTTTCTGAACCGAAAGCTCACGGGGTGTCGGTGTAGTTGGGAGCGACACAGCTGGATGGCAGATGTGAACACCCAGCAAAATTAGTTTTGTTTTTGTGTGAATATACCTTATAATTAGGAATGGAACAAACATGATCACAAAGGCCTGGTGATATTAAAACGAACATACATGAAGTAACTGAGATTTCATCTAAATCACAAACCCAGCATAGTTGATCCCTTAGCAAAAGCTACGCTCTGAAAAGTAAACAAAACACACATCACTTTTAATTGTTATGACTATTCTACAGAGATGAAGGAGACGTGTTGCAGCAAAGGCTGTGATCGCATCTTGCCCAGGGGTCATGTTGTTCAATAACACTAATTAAAGAAAGACGTAGCAAGAACACAAAGCGATCCCTCGTACTGGATCACAAATCACCCAGCATGTTGATATCTTTAAGTAATTATTAGTATGATAGATAAACGTCTTGTTTACGAGTCAGAGCACATGGAAGTCTTACCCATACACACTATCAGGATCATCTGATCCAGTTTGGCAGCACCAGTGTTTCGTGTTTGTTAACTTTCGACCTGATATAGTGGGTGCGGACGCAGGCTGATCCTGATCTTCTTGTCAGGACAGCCTCTTTCTTCCACACACACCAAAAGAGACTTGATTTAACCTGCTCAGGAGGGAATGGAACAATATGTAACAAAAACAGAACACAAACTATTTTAAAATCTCTTTTGTAGTCCAAAAACTACAACTTAGTTTAGAAAAAGAAAACTTTTATTCTAATAAATGACTAAAACTAATAAAAAATACCTTATTGATGATGATACTATTTTAAGGGCCAGATTTACTAAATCCGGTAAATTAGCGTTAGAGCGCAATTCCATAAAAGAAAAAAATCTGTGTTTGAGTTACTGAAATGCACACATTAAAGAAGACAGACGCAGCCAGATCATTTCCATAATGACCACCACAATCTACCAAGAGCAGCGCAAATTACTGCCTGCTTTAAGACAAGCTTTTTTGGGCGTTAAATAATGGTGCAAATATGAATAGGTACAATAGTGCTGTACCTGTATTTGACATAACGTTACCGTAAAATCTAGTGTGAAGGGGCACACCTCACCGTCGCTTTGTCTCACACACTCAAAGAGAAAGAGTAAGAGAATTGACATGCTACATACTTTGTTGTATTTTCTTGTCAAAATAACTGAGTTCCTTTGGATTTCTTCAGCTTTTAAGAACTGTCAGGTTCTCCGGTAGTAGGCGGAGCTAATGCGCAAAAGGCAATCTCATTGGCTGGCGCTCACCTATTATCATCCCTGTTTTGATTTCAGCTAATCAGTTCGAGCGAATGCACACAATCTGATTAATATTCATGAATCCAGCAGCTTGTTAATCCTTAGTGTATTTTATATTGTTCTTATAGAATTTGTATTATTAGAATCATCAGTTTATATCATTACCATTTTTTTTTCTTTACAAAAAACACTGAATGACCAAAAAAGCACCACCACTAGGGCTGAAACGATTCCTCGAGTAACTCGAATACAAAAATAATTGCGGCAAATTATGTACTTCGAAGAATAGTTTAGTCCATTTTATAGGGATGCACTGAATTTTCAGCCGCCGAAAATATATGCCGTGCCGCACCACCACTGCGCCACGTGACACCCCATTCAATATTCTGCTCGATCAATTAATGATGGGAAGTATGGATAATTTTACAGACTCTGACCTTTTTTGAGTCTCGTTTAGAAAATGAACAAATAAACGTCATCTCCAGAATGGCTCTGAGAGACTCTTCATGAGCGTTTCATTGAATGAATTTTCATTACTGAACAAAATTACTATTGTTCAGCAGAAGGTTCATACTACTAAAATTATGAACACTTTATTTTTTAAGGAATGATCACACAACATTTCTTCCATGTTTTAACTTTAATAGTAAATCCCCTTTGTTTGCCCAAAAGTTTAATTTACAGTAAGGTAACATTAAATGAAATGAATGTTTTATGTCTTCATTTGATAAACAGATTCACAGCACAGAATTTATGAGGAAGAAGAAAACATTTCATAAGGCTATTTAAAGAGTAAATAATACAACTTTATAATTGTCATTTTCTTTAATCATAGCTATAGTTATTATAACACCTGAAATATGTTAAGTGTAAGAATTGTGTGCACTGTGTTTGCAACCATGCTCCTTTAAAGGATTACACACACACACACACACACAACACACACACCAGTATGCAGAGAAACATTTAAGAGGGTTTATTCTCCAAATAACTTTAAATTAATGTTGCTGAATGTGTTAATAAAGGTTGTGTGTATTGTCTTGTTTTAGTTCCACGTTAGCTTCCTGTCCTCTAATTTTTGCCTCTTACAAAAGCCACAAAGCCTTCTAAGAAAATGCTTGTGTCATGCCTGAGCTGTCGTTAGGCTGAAACATGAAAGTCAAGTTGCACAATGTTTAGGTATTATTATTATATTTTTATGGACCTTTTTCACATTTCTGTGTTCCTCAGCAGCGGGAGTCATCATAGTTGGGTTAACTTGAAGAGCAGTGAATGGGTACCACAAATATATCTTTTTTAATTCACATTTGCTCAAATAACAAAATAAAAACTCTACGATAAAGTTTTCATGACTTTCAATAAAAAGAAAAAAATGGAGAAAGACTGACAAAAGCAGTCAGAAGAGCAAACGATGTCAAATGTACCGCCCCTCACAGACGCTGCATTAGAAACACCATCGTATTAGCGTAAACTAAACTTTTTTTTGTAATTTGATGCAAAGGTAACATAATACAAAGAATAGTGTTATAAATGTACATACATTTAAAAACAAAAAACAAATATGAAAACCTTTTGAGGATTTACGATGCTGATGACCGTTAAACGCGTCATTAGACTTGGGAAAAGGGTCCATTATTATTATTTTTATTTAGGTCTTAGTTTGTGCTATGTTTACCTTTTTAAAATAAATTCGAAGTTGATTTAATTTGTTTATATATTTGTATTTTTAATGTAATATGGCAATTAAATGCACTAAATAGGTTTATTTTTCACAGTTATTAATCTATGCAATTTCAGCAAAAAAATACAATTCTTAAAAGGAAACAAATTACTTGTTAATTTTAGGAGACCTGCCTTATTTTCTCTTGTATATTTAGGATAGCTCTCTAATAAAGAAAAAGTATTTCTTATCCGATTAATCGAGTAAATTTTTGGTCGAATACTCGATTACTCAAATATTCGATAGCTACAGCCCTAAACACCACCAGTTCTTAGTCAGTTAAAATGATTAATATGCATTCATACATGGTTGACAAGTTTTAATTCTAATAACTAAAGTTGTGTCATTAAATATTATAATGCATTATAATGCTTAAATGACTGATGTTAAGAGAGTACTTTCAAATTGTACAAACATACATATACACACACACATTTAATATAGTATACACACACACACACACACACATACATAGCGTGAAATATATAACTCAAATGAATATTTCGTAAGCATCTACATTTCCTCTTGCACTCATTTCCACTTTAGCTATCATGTGACACCCATTACGGGCAAATGGATGCAGAAACAACAACCCTCTTATGTAGTTAATTACATAATTACAGATGGCCTTTCCCATCAACCCTTTAAAGATAAAGAAACACAAACCAAGTGCAATAGACATTCAGCCCACTAACGCCCACTCACATCCAGACACTGATGACAACCTGACTATAGCAGATGTGACCCTGGCTGAACGCTGGCCTAAATTTTAGGGAAATGACTGATATGTTTATGAACCTCAATCTGGTGTAATCCTGTCATCATCCCTGTTCACTGAGTGACAGACAACTACTAACAGACAGATGTTTGAGGACAGGCTCAAACACTCTGAAATAGGGGTGTGCGATATATATCTGTCTGCGATAATATCTTAATTGTGGTTTTAACGATGTGCAATTTGACATTGAGTATTTTTCAAAAACAAAACAAAACACCCTACAGAGTGCACGCATTCATTACGTGAAGTCTAGACTAGAGCAAGTGTGCATTTAGAGCGTGTTCTTTCACCGCATGATTCAGTCTACAAAAATGCATTGATCACAAAATTCAAGATATGGGGGCAGAAAATGTGTGTATATATATCATTTCATACAGTTAAAATCACATGAAGAGTGCAGTTTTTTGTTCAAAAATAAGCATGATTGTGATATTCATTTTACACAACAGTTCAATAAACAATAAGTTAACATTAAGACACTTACGATTTAGACACCATATTGCCTGTTTTTGCTCCATTTCGCAAACATTTTTGGTTTTCTTCCAAACAGCCACAGCACAGTTTTTTTGCATCTCTGAGCAACATGACGATGTTTAGTTCCTGAATGAATCAACCGTTTAAATGATTCGGTTCATTCGCAATGACTCACTTAACAGTAACATGCTACCACCTACTGGCGGTTTTATTTCACATTCAAAGTATCTGTTCGTTTTAAAATAATTTCAAATATCAGTATTTAATATTTTATGTTTAAAATATCAAAACATTATGCATTTGTAACGGCAGGTCAAAGCACTCCATATCCTTCTGAGCTGCATTAAACGGTGTGTAAATACATCTAAAGGCCACTTCAGATGCAATTTCTGCAAAGATTAATTTAGTTGATACTGGTTTCATTTGTTTTGTAATTATTCTAATTGACTGATTAAATGTAACAGTTTGACTCAAACGATGCAAAATTGTAGAAAAAATATGGCTTTATTAAAAGGCCATAAAATCTATTTAAACTTATCTGAAAAGATTAATTTCTATCACTGATGTGACGGACCACACAGAATATGAAGAATATCAAAAACTGCAGCTGTCCACGGTAGTCAGATATCAGCACAATAACACACTCGGCAAAATATCGTCTAATTATCGTTATCGAAAAATATTTATATGTCTTTTTTTCAATATCGCACACCCCTACTCTGAACCAAAAGTGACAGCAATGGTTATATAATATACAATTAGTGCGAGTGAAATAATTGCGTTACTTAACTTTCTTCCAAGCTCAAAACAAGCAACTATTTCCATAAACGTCAAAAAGTTGTGATTGCTTCCATTGTCATATTTGGCGGACATTGCATTCAAGCTATAGCCTACATTTCATCATATACAATTTGACAAAGGGTCTAAAAATACTATTACAGTAAGTAAAGTTGAATAATCGGTGCTTAATCAGAAACAGCAATCCTGTTTCTAACAAAGACTAAATAAACCGCTAGTTCAGTCTCAATCAGCACAATGACAGTGATAATACTTCTCATTGCCTCAATTAAACATGCAAACAGACAAATTCATCAAACACACAAGTAAATGGAGGACACACTGTAACACGGAGACTTAACATATGTAGAGTGCCATTCATTCGCTCTCACTCACAAACTTGCACACACAGACACATGAGCCATGTGCAATGCGCATGGTAAATCATGTGATGGGTTATGCCTGAAAACAGTGCTCATCTATTTCTTTCATATCTTCTCAAGCCAATGCAGCAGACAGTAATAACTAAAAGTATGATCAGCAACTACAACAAATTCAGAAACCCAACAAAAGTTTCAATGCCTTTATTAAAACCTCTCCAGCCTAATGGCATTATTAAATGACTTATATCATTTTTTAAACGCCAAGTCCACTTATTTTTAACTTCAGAGCAGGTGTAGCTATTTTTATTTTGAATGTAAACACTTCCACTGTCAGCCACTTGCAGTTATTTTATGCTGTTTGATATTGCATATTGGTATTTGTTACCATATTTGAATTTATTATTGTAATACCATTTACTGTACTTTACTGTTTTCTGGTTATCTACCTATTGCGGATGAATCTGACGTTTTACGTCCACATTGAAAAATAAGTTGGACAATAGTGGATAATTACATTTTGTGTAGCTGCACTTATAAGAAATGCATGTCTGTATTCTCTGCATCTACTTATACTCTCACAAATTTGATTGCGAGTCCTAAACATTTAAGGTAGTCATTCAGTTTCTTAACCAAACCATGTGAACAGGACCATATTTAGCACTCCATAACGACTGACAATCATAATTCTGCTGCTGTGTGATAGCTGTGGCAGAATCACCAGACAATCCTTACTGAAGGTATTAGAGAGATTTAAATGGTCAGGGACCTTCAAAACTAACTTTAGCTAAACTTGGGGATCTTTGGGAAAGATATGCAGAGCGGAAAGTTCCACAGTTTATATATATATATGAGGCGTTTCCTTATTACCTCTGCGATTGGGTGGATGTTTAACATCAACCAAAAGACATCAGTGATGTGTAAACTGATGTATTTATCTGTGTAATATCACAAAGCTTCAAAATGAAATTCTAATAAAGGGTTTTTGTGAACATGAACTAAAGATCAACAAAAAGTTGATTTCTTATGATATGACCCCTTCAATTGTTGTACTGAACATCTTTGATTTGACTTTAATTCAAGATGTTAAATTTAGGGCAAGCGACTGATCAAAAGTTGAAAGTTGGTGCCTTACCTCTCCCGCACAGATCATGTGGGTCTTTTTCCTCAGCTCAACACATTTCCTGAGCTTACAGATCTGATAGCCCGTTTTTCGGTTCTGGCAACTCCTGCATTCCCCGCAGTTGATCTTGCAGGGTGTGCAAAGCACCGCAATGAATTCTCTTTTTCTTGTCTCTCCTCCCTTGAATTTGAAGTAAACGCAGTTGAATATCCTCAACTTGGAGAGGAGGGTTTCCTGACAGAACCGACTCCGAGTCGCTGTCAAACATGGACTGGGTGCTTTCTGTGCTACTGGAGAGCGACGCCGTCGCCTGAAGCCCACGGCCCATTTCACAAAGAGTGCTGTTGTAAATGGTTTTGCTCAGCGAGAGGAGAGAAAGTGCTCCCTCTTTCTTCATTGACATTTCAGCATCGTCAATTTCATCTTTGGTGTCCACGTCTGCAGTGCTTTCAAACTCATTTTGTTCCTTGTGGGGAGCATTTGTAATGTTTTCAGATGCTGGTGATTCATTGGAGGACTGACACACTTGGGAGGCTACAGGTCTCACCTGCTTCCGTAGAGTTTTCTGGAGTGTTTTGACAAGAATCGTCTGGAAAGTTTATGTGTGGAACGATGCATTGAACCTCCTCAATTTGACCTGAAACATACTTTTCTGATTGTGAAGGCGAGGGAGTTGTTGGGCCTGAGGTATTATTGTTGTAGGCAAAGTCCACATTATTGACGGGGTCATGAGGGTCACGCTGCTCAACAAATGCAGAGTTTGGCTGCTCGCTAGGAGCAGAGCAGCTTTCGTTTTGAACAGTTTCTATGCCTGCTTTCACTGTCTCTTCCTCTGCCTTGTCAGTGTTGTGAACAACAGTCTCTCTGTGATCCGCCGCAGTTTGCTCTGAGATTATGTTAACGCTCTGTCCCTCTCCAGTGGGAATTACAGCACCCTTTTGTTGTCCATCACCATTAGGATCATGAACTTCTGACCTTTTAGTTTCAGTATCCTGTTCCCTGATCTCCAGACCTCCCTTTTTCTTTGTAACCACTCTCCTGTAGGACTCAACTTCCCTCGGACATGAGACGCTATTGCGAGGTGACTTCCCTTTCCCATTACGTTTTGACAACAAGCCATTTTGGTTCGAAGAACCACGCGTGTGCCTGGATCCTTTAACAACGAGGACATTCTTGACTGTCCTCTTGCTTTGCTTGCTGACAGCAGTCCTCTGGGTCCCTTGGCTGCCTGTTTCTTGTCTATGGCCTTCTTTATCTCGCCATTGGCTTTGAGAAAGTTGACCGTTTGCCTCCTAGTCATGGAAGCTTTCACCCTCCTAACATTTTGCTTTTTGGATGCACAAGATGACTTCTTTGGTGCTTTGGGAGTATGAGGCATAGCTGAAGCAGTGAGGGTGAGGGAGGAGGAGTTCAGGATAGCCGGCATGGGAAACAGTATAAAGATGACTCTGAGCAACAGTACTTTTCAGATCGTTCATGTAATGTTCCCTATTTCGAGTAAGATCACATTGACATATTTCCACTGATGACATATGGATGTATGGCTACCTGTGGAAAGACAATTCATTATTGAATTATTTAGCATCTGATTATGTTAATTAAAGACCCCTTAAATCAAAATTGGGTTTGTGGCTAGTGGTCTTCAAAGCCTGCAAATATGAACATCTATATGTTAGTGTACTCCTAAAACTTGACTAAAATTCACTTTTAGCAGATTGAGACACATCCTACACTATACTACAGATTTTTGCTGTGATATAAACTTAAGGTCTCTGGGAATTTAAAAAAAGGATGAGTCCATCAAACTATATCAAAAAACAATAATTATAAACATAATAAAACGTTCACCAATCCATTAAATTGGGTCATTAACTTCAAGCTAATGAAGTGTAATGTGAACCACATAGAGTAAACTAATCAACTAACATAATCATATCGGCCTGACATACCACATAGTTTGATGCGTGTGCAGGTGCAAAGTGTATTCCACACTATTACAAACTTTATACAGTTTATACCATAAACCAATTCCCTTTATAAATACAGAACATATGTGAATATATTTCTGTCATGAAAAAAAGGAATGGTTGCAGATATTATGAAATGTTGGTACACTAAAGGAAATATTATGCAGCCTTTAGGTACAATGTATTCAGCGAATAAAAACATTAGGGATAGCTAAAAAGACAAATCCTCACGCTTACCAAAAAATACCATGGTATACATGGTTTTCATACCATAGTATTACAGTAGCTTTTGGAACAGTGTCATGTTTCTTTTGACAAGTACCATGATAGTAGCTTAAATATGCTTTATGGCTATGGTAATCATAAAGTACCATGCTTCTTTCTGTATAGCTGTTTGTTTAAATGTGTATATGTGACTAAGTCTCCATCAAGTGTTTAGATATTTGTCATGAGTAAAATGTAAATACAAATTAGGCAAGCGTGGGGTATGTTTGTTCTGAAAAGTGGATCTAAAGACACTCACACAAGTCTATACACTGGCTCTGTCACAAAACCTAGTGAGCTCCCTACATACACAGCATTTGTGCGTCATAGGCTCGTGCAAAATTGCGAGTCACGCGCCTACGATGCCCAAAACTGCTGTCTAAGTAGGGAACTAACTAGGGTTTGTGACAGCCGCTGTGGCTGACTAATCGCTTAACGTTCTCACACGCTTATCTCTAAAGCCACTCTACTAACTTTCAAACGAGATACGAAGCATATAACCAAACAAGGGGGCTCTATCCGTGGGTTGCTGTATTGTTATGAACACTTTGAAGGGAGTTGAAATACTTTACATACCGGAGAGACAGATGCACTGTCTGAGGGCTAATAATATTCCCCGCCTGTACGACACGACCGATCCTTCAGCATTGCTCTTCGGTGGATCTTCCCAAAGCACGCGTGAATAACGTCTTCACAGCGTATCTTTTGAACTGTAACACTGTCATGCTGCCACAGAGACTAAAGCACCTGATAAAAGGCAAATCCTTCTTATGTCAATCCATTCACGGCAGCCCTCAGCCAGACTCGACCTACACTCTCCAGTCAACTTCAGGATATTTAATGGACGTCGGCGTGAGGCGGCGGGAAAACCCGGACTGGATTACTGTTCTCTGGATAGTCAATCTGTGCAGAAATCAGAATCAATGTTTAGGCTGCTAACTCTGCGCTTTGAGCTAGCTGCTAACGCACATCTAAATGCGCGTGTACCACGACTTCAGATGACGTCGGTTTCACTATGACTATCGTCACTTCTGAATTCACCAATCCACCAGAACCTTTGTCTGTGAATGAGCTCGAGAGCCCGTGCTTATCATGACAATATGACCGTTATATCTGTTTTATATGTACCTCTCATGATTGTATTATTAGTATTATAATAATCCTCATTTGTAAGTCGCTTTGGACAAAAGCGTCTGCTAAATGACTAAATAAATAAATAATAATAATAATTATTATTATTACTGTTATGAAATGTTACTATACAGACAATTATTCCTCAAAAAGTCATACGAATATAAAAACATCAAACAATTAAAATGATCATCATTGTTGTAACTAATATTATTATATATTATATGTAGAATTATATATAAATTATTATTATTATTACTATTATGAAATTTTACTATACAGACAATTGTTTTTTAAAAAGTCATATGAATAGAAAAACATAAAACAATTAAAATGATCATCATTGTTGTAACTACTGCTATTATTATATATTATATTTATAATTATAAATAGTAGTATCACAATACAGTAAATTATAAAAGCGCAATAGTTGCCTGGTGTATTTATATACAGACAACTCAAACATTATCATTATTCTATTAAGCAATTTTCTTAAATAGAAAGTCTTTAAAAAAAATCTAATTAACAGAAAACAAACAAACAACAATTAATATAACCAGCAAGGTTATATGATTATTATGATTATTATTATTAATAACATTATTGTTATGGTGAGGCAACTATTGTGCCTAATAATAATAATAATAATAGTGCATTATTATTATTATTATTATTATTTTCTGCTAAATTACTAAATTATTATTATTATTATTATACTATTATGCCGTTTTCAATATAGAATATTTAAAAAATATTGTATAATATACAATCAGATGAATGCAATCAACAACAACAATCATCATCATGATAAACGTAAATTCATTTTAATTCACATAACAATAAAAACTTACAAGACACAGTATTGCCAAAACCACGTGTAATAATTTACCATACTTAATTTGAAAATACATGTAATATGGATGAATGTTTGAAAAATCACACATTATGAAATGCTGTGTTGCGGCGCGTTGACACGCAATGACGTGGTAATTCTGCGACAAGAAACGAATCAGTGAAGGACACGATATGGACGGAACTAGACAAACACGTGAAAAAATGCCATTTGTGTTTTATGTAAGTACACATTTTAATGTAAAGAACTAAATACGTATGGATCTAATGTAGCGCGAATAGTTCTGTCGTCGTATTCACCCAGCTCAGACGCAGTGTTTATAACAGCATGCAGAGCTGACAGCTTCAGGATCACACAGCTCCATATACAGTTGTGCAACCAATGACCTTGATTTTAGCCAGGATTTCTTTGACCTGTTTCCAAGAATTCAGGTCAGAGCTGCTGAAAACACTGTAAATAGTTCAGTGGATATTAAATCTGTCTCTGGTGTAATATGGATGGTTGACGCACGGAATAAACAGCAGTAACCAAGGTAACAATATCGCTGTTGTGTATTGCAATATCATTATCTTTGCGCACGTTACGAAATATCACATTTAGCTAAAGTTGCGAAAAAAAGCTGACCAGAAAATTACACACTAAAACAAAGTAGCAAAAGTGGCATGTTTTCTGGACATTTACCATGGTAGTTTTTGACTGCTTAAATGGATGGCACCTGTATATGATTTGTTTTGTATGTATAGTATAGTGAACTGAATCTGTTAACATTTCCCCAAACACAGTACTTTTAAAGTAATACATTTACAACTGTTTAGGACTTTGACTTTCCTCTGTGCACAGTCCAGCCCATGTCACCGATCGGTTGAGGCACAATAATACCAATGCACATGTTTGTTTACTTCATTCCAGAGTGTGCTGAAGACATGAATGTACTGCAGTCCTGATAGCAGCCATCATGACAACAGAAGCAGCTGTGTCCTCAGGGACTCGGGCTCAGATCCCAGCTCCTGTCCAGAAAGACTTCTACTACTGGTTACGCTCATTTACAGCTGGAGGTGAAGTTTTAACCACAAAACAAAATTGATGTATTAAAGTATTTATATACAACCACTCTTGGATATCTTGTAGCGTGCAAGTATGCATACATTGATCGTATAGGTTATAATGTATTTTTTTCTTTATTGTTGTTATTTTTCAATTAAGTGCGTTTGTATCGAATCTTTGACATAAAATGATTTATTGAAGCACATCCAAGATGTAGATGATTTCTTCATCAGAACAGATTTGGAGAACTGTAGCATTACATCACTTGCTCACCAATGGATCCTCTGCAGTGAATGGGTGCCAGGGGAGTGGGCTGATAAAAACATCACAATAATCCACACGACTAGAGTCCATCAGTTAACATTGTGTAAAGTGAAAAGCTGCATGTTTGCAAGAAGCAAATCAGTTTGAACTATCTTTTTTTCCCCACAAACCATCGCTTCTAGCGATAATCCATTATAACGCTTCATATAGTGAAAAAGTCCATCCCCTGTTGTCCTGTTGAATCAAGATCCACCAACATATTTGTTTAGAACTTAATCTACGGGGGCCGGTTGCACCAGCTAGATGTAAAAAAAGCTGTGTGTAAGCCCTAAACGTCCAGCTTTACGATAAATATTTACACCCGTACAACTAAAACTATGATCAGGTGCAACTACGCCCGGCATAGACGATGCGCGTCCACGCTGACACATTCTCCCGCAGTTATAGATTTAGAGCTGGGACAAGTGAAGCCACTGCACCATGATTTCATTGAGTAGACATTTTCTAAAAGTCCGCATTTTTATATCTGAAGTCTCCCTGCACATTCCCATGACAGATTTCTTCAAACAAACATTAAAAATGAAGGCGGCGGGTTAAGTCAAATATAATGAATGTAATACAATGCTTCTTTCTAGTTATTTTTTTCTAGCTGACGATCGAGGTTATATGTACAATGAATGTCTTTCCTGAGGTAGCCAAATGTGACTTGAAGTGACATTGTGTGTTTTACTGACGTCTTTCTGTGGCTGGTAAACCACATTTATAGTTTGTATTTTGTGATAAAACTAAAATTTGAAAGCTGATACTTTATTTCTGATTAAAATCAACAAAGCACAAAACTTACTGCGATTATTGCATGGCAGGCACGCTACAAATAATGAATGGTATTAAAGACGTGAAATATTTTCCTAAGCATTCCTGTCCTTCCAAGCAAAATGTTGAATGTGAGACTACATTTCTTTTAATAATCCCAGATCATATGTAATATTGTACTGCATAATTACAAGCTGTACATACATATTTGTATTAGTTCAATACTGTCGGCAGAGTGTATAGTCAACACCGAGCTGCCAGAAAAGACCATAAACATTACAGTTCATGTCTGTAGTAGCCTAATAATAAACTAACAGACATGAATCCTAAAAACTAATAATGTCTGAGCAAATCATGACTTTTCACTTTACACCGACCACTGACTAGGTGTAAGATTTAGTGTCAGACGTAGCACTACGGCAAGATGGTGCAACAGGTATAAATTCTACACATGACTTAAAGAGCATTTTATGTCCAGGCTAGCCTTACGACCGGGTGTATGTTCAGCTGGTGCAACCGGCCGCTGGTATATCTAAAAAAACCTAGAATATGGTGAAAAAGTGAAACTTGCATATATTTTAGATTCATTACATGTAAAGTAAAACACTTCAACAGTTGTTTTTGTTTTAATTTGGATGATTAGAGCTTACAGCTCATGAAAGTCAAAAATCAATTATCTCAAAATATCAATTACATTTGAGTTTCAATAAATGACCATCCATACAGTATAAATTGTAGGTATCTCTTGTTCTTTGAAACCACAATAATGGGGAACACTGCTTACTTGGCAATGGTCCAGAAGACTATCATTGACACCCTCCACAAAGAGGGTAAGTCACAGAGGGTCATTACTGAAAGGTGTGGCTGTTCAAGGAGTGCTGTATCAAAGCATATTAAATGCAAAGTTGACTGGAAGGAGGAAACTGGGTAGGAAAATGTGCACAAGCAACAGGGATGAACGCAAGCTTGAGAATACTGTCAAGAAAAGCCGATTCAAACACTTGGGAGAGCTTCACAAGGAGTGAACTGAAGCTGGAGTCAGTGCATCAAGAGTCACCACGCTCGGACATCTTCAGGAAAAGAGTTACCAAGCACTTCTGAAACAGAAACATCGTCAGAACCATCTTACCTGGGCTAAGCAGAAAAAGAATAGGACTGTTTCTCAGTGGTTTAAAGTCCTCTTTTCAGATGAGAGCAAGTTTTGTATTTTGTTTGGAAATCAGGGTCCCAGAGTCTGGAGGAAGAGTGGAGAGGCACAGAGTCCATGTTGCTTGAGGTCCAGTGTTAAGTTTCAACAGTCAGTGATGATTTGGGCTGCCATGTCATCTGCTGGTGTTGGTCCACTGTGTTTTCTGAAGTCCACAGTCAATGCAGCCATCTACCAGGAAATTTTAGAGCAATTCATGCTTCCTTCTGCTGACAAGCTTTATGGAGATGCTGATTTCATTTTCCAGCAGGACTTGCCACCTGCACACACTGCCAAAGGTACCAAAAGCTGATTCAATGACCACGGTGTTACTGTGCTTGATTGGCCAGTAAACTCGCCTGACCTGAACCCCATAGACTAGATAATCTATGGGGTATTGTCAAGAGGAAGATGAGAGACACCAGACCCAACAATGCAGATGACCTGAAGGCCGCTTTCAAAGCAACCTGTGCTTCCATACCACCTCAGCAGTGCCACAAACTGATCACCTCCATGCAGCGCTGCATTGATGCAGTAATTCATGCAAAAGGAGGCCCTACCAAGTATTGAGTAGAAATGAACATACTGACATTTCTGTTGAAAATATCCTTTTTGTATTGATCTTATTTAATATTCTAATTTTCGGAGACACTGAATTTGGGGTTTTCTTTATCTGTAAATCATAATCATCAATATTTCAAGAAATAAAGGCTAGAAATATTTCACTCTACGTGTAATGAATCTATATAATATATGGGTTTCACTTTCTGAAATGAGTGACAAATATTGACCTTTTTCATGATATTCTATTTTTTTAGATGTACCTGTGTGCATATTTCTCTCCTGGTTTAGACAAGGTGACCTTTTCACTGAAGAAAGCAATATTAAGAATAGAGACTCTTATTTTAGCCGAAAATAATACTTTGAAGTTAAAAACATCTTAATGATGGATTTGTTTATTTACAAATTATTTATCTTTTTGCTTCACAAGATGTTAATGGAGTGGAGACGTAGATTATTGTGTTTTTATCAGCTGTTTGGATTCTCATTTTGATGGCACCCATTCACTGCAGAGGATCCACTGGTGAGCAAATTATGTAATACTGAATTTCTCCAAATCTGTTAATCTTGGATGGACCGAGGGTGAGTAAAAAATAGTTCACCCAAAAATGAAGATTTGCTGAACATTTAATGGTCACATGACATGCAGAGTGTTTTCTAATACGAGTTTTATTGTGATCTGTTTTTATTTTTATTTTATATTTAGGTGTTGCAGGGTGCTGTGCCAAGTCCACCATAGCGCCTCTTGATAGAGTGAAAATTTTACTACAAGCTCAAAATCCTCATTACAAACACCTCGGTAAGTTAAACCCAAAATGTTTCTGAAAACTTGATTTGTAAAAGAACCCTAAACCAAACAGTTGGACATGATGTTATCTTGTGTGTGTTTTCAGGAGTGTTTGCCACACTTAAGGCAGTGCCAAAAAAAGAGGGTTACCTTGGACTGTACAAAGGAAATGGAGCCATGATGATCAGGATTTTCCCATATGGAGCCATTCAGTTTATGGCTTTTGATCATTACAAAAAGGTTACTTTTGTTTCATAGTCATTATGTACTAATGCCAGTCTTGGGGAATAACAAACTAAACATAGTGACGTTCCTAACATAATTATATTTTTAGTAGTGTGACAGTTATTCAGAATATCATAGCTTTTTCAGTACTACTTCTGTGGTTTTTGTCACATTGTATTCCACAAGCAGCCGTAAAAATAGGCAATAATCAAACACAATCTCCTAAACTGTTCTCTCAAGTGAAGTACTTGTTATTCATTTAAGGGATTTGGTTAATTCATGATTTAATTCATTGATCCGGTTCAAAAAAGGATTAGCTGATTTATTTGACAAGTTAAGGTAGTTTGTGCAGGGCATTTTATTTTGTTATCAAAAACACTTTTTCCAATTTTTTAAGTTGTATTCATTGTAAATTGATCTCTACTGATGAGATTGGGCTTTCATCAATACTACTCAATTATATTAAGAAAAATCAATAGTTTTATCTGATGGTTATATATTTGAAATTACTGTATATGGTCACCGTACAGCTTCTAACTACTTTGTGTCAGTAGTTCCCTAACTTTGATGTTAACAATACAAAGTTTTGTACTAATGCCAAGTGTACACTCTGTTTAGATTATTTAATGCTTGCAGTAAGCTCTGTTTCTGATGCTCTTTCAGTTCCTTAAAACACAACTTGGAATATCTGGGCATATTCATCGGCTCATGGCAGGATCTATGGCAGGTTTGTGATTGTTTTCCATGACTTTTTTCCAAGATTACATTTACAGTACATTTATGCATTTAGCAGATGCTTTTATCCAAAGGGACTTACAGTGCATTCAGGTTATACATGTTTTGTCAGTATGTGTGTTCCCTGGGAATTGAACCCACAACCTTTGCGCTGCTAACACAATGCTTTACCACTGAGCCACAGGAACAGATCCTTGTAACCTCATGATTAGCGTTATGTTTTTATCTGCATTGTACTCTTTCTGCAGGGATGACTGCAGTTATTTGCACCTATCCACTCGATGTTATCCGAGTTCGCTTGGCGTTTCAAGTGACAGGAGAGCATCGCTACACTGGCATACGAAACGCCTTTCAGACTATTTACCTTAAGGTATGAAGACGGGAAAGAAGATTCATTTAGAAACTTTCTGTGCTTCCGTTATGCATGACAGTGTTTTGTCTTTAAAGGAAGGAGGAATTTCTGGATTCTACCATGGCCTGACCCCTACAATAATTGGCATGGCTCCATATGCAGGTTATTTTCTTTTTTATTTCATGTAAATTATACAGTGCAATGTGTGAAACTGAAAAACACTTACTTTACTCACTTTAGCTTACGTCCTCATGCCACTGTTTTCTCTCTGTTGCAGGCTTTTCTTTTTTTACATTCGGTACATTGAAGACTCTGGGACTCACCCATTTCCCAGAGCTCCTAGGCAAGCCATCTCTTGACAACCCTGATGTTCTAGTGCTGAAGACTCACGTCAATCTGACGTGTGGTGGAGTTGCTGGAGCAATTGCTCAAACTATATCGTATGTTTTTTTGTTTTGTTTTTTAATCCCTTGTTTATTAGGTATTGTTTGTAGTACAACCGTTATTTAGCTTTAAATTGAAGTAAATACTAAAAAGTTGGCTACTTATATGCATTTGTGTTACTGTACATACATACCACATCCTTTCTAATATTTCTGCTCAGATATCCATTAGATGTTGCCCGGCGGAGAATGCAGTTAGGTATGTCACTGCCTGATTTTGACAAATGTCGGTGAGTATTATATCATTTGGATGATTTTAAGTCTTTGTTCTCAATGATTTACACTGGTGAAAATGTTAAGTAAATTATAGGAAAAGTACTGCTTTGTTAATACTATAGGGATCTATAAGTATTAAAATCTGACTGATAATTGTTTTCATATTATGGCAGATAACCTCTAAATATATATATATATACTTTACATGCATATACAGAGTGCACACACACAAACTACATGTCAAAAGTTTTGAATAATATATTTTTTTTAAATAAGTATTTCTTTTCTCCATCAAGCCTGCATTTATTTGATCAAAAATACAGTAAACCAATACTATTGAGAGATGTTTTAAAATTTAAAATAACTGTTTTGTATTTTAAAACATAATTTATTCCTGTGAGGCAAAGCATGTATATCATTTAGATCTCTGCATATTCCCAACAAGTTTTGTCTGTGATCACTAATATGTTTTCTACTTGATTTTTTTGAGCAGCAGCCTCACACAAACTCTCAAGTATGTGTACACCCAGTATGGTGTCAAGAAAGGACTGTATCGTGGCCTGTCCCTCAACTACGTCCGCTGTATACCATCACAAGCCGTTGCCTTCACAACTTATGAGTTCATGAAGCAAGTTTTTCACCTAAACTAGAATAATCAGTGACTAAGCCTTAAAGAAATGAGTTGAAACGACCCACGGCGACATCACAGCAGCCCTGTCTGCCATTCCAGTAACCAGTCATCTGAAATCCAGTTCTTACAAAACACCCACACAAACGGCAAACCTGTGGCTTTGCACAGCCTAGCAACAATCACTATGGATACAGAGACAAAAGCTTGCTTTTCCGTTATGTGTGGATCAGAAACAACTGACAATGGAAATCCTGTGGAAACCGGCTTCTAAAACTTGCCTGTTAGCCGTCCCATTTCAGATTGAACTATATGCCTTAATCTTTCACTCATATAAACAGAAAATCACAGTCGATTTCACCCATGTAGACCGTTTCTGTAGCTATATCTCAGTGCTTTTAACTGTGACTGATGATGACGTCATTTTTATGTCAAATATGGAACTTTTATGCAGCTTTATATTTCAGCAAATATGAGTCACCTCAAGTCTTATTGACTGACATTTGTCTCTTTTAGTGATAAAGATGACTTTCCTCTGCAATTCAATAATATAGCGAATTGAAGAGAGTTAATATAATCTCTGCAGTGTTCAGTCATGTTCGCATGCCGACGTTACTGTGTTTTGGAAGAAAGCAATCAAATGAGAATTTGTGTGGTGATGAATATATCACAGCTGATATATATATGAATCTTAAATTATTGTTCACTGATTTGTGATGGGAGTCCCTTAAATAGAAAAATGACTTGCCTTTCCATATGCAAAGACATGTTCTCATAAACAAATAATTCTGTCTTGCATGGGTTATGAATCTCATATTGGAGTAGCGCATGTCAAATACACTTTCACCAGGCCAGATTAAAATGTATTATTTAAAAATATATATATATAAGATTGAGTTATTGCCGTGTTTTGTATTGTGTGGAAATGTACTCCCTCAGACGTTTGCCTCATTTTCCTTTCTGTTGTAATTACTTCCTTCTTTTTTGCCATGTGGTGGCAGTGTTGCAGTGAATCGAGTCTTTCAATTTGACTTTTCATGTACATGTTGATCATTTAGCTGCATGTGTTTGCAAAGATTAAGGGGAACATCGACGTATATGTGCATATGAGTACATTTAACAGCGACTAATACAGTTTTATTACTGAGTGAATACATGAGTTTCATGATACATATCTCACATTTCAAGTCTATTTGCACTAAATGCCATCGAGCTGAATTACTAGAATGGGAAGTTTGTCTTAAACTTATCTTTGCTGATTCTTGAGAACTGTGGAGAAAGTTCATCTAGCTGCTTTGGATAAATAGCCTTTATTTACTTATTATATTGGCATAATGAATAGATATTATGTCAGATTGAAATGGTTAATAGGCATTGAACAAATTAACAACGAGGATGCCTGTTTTGTACACGTGAATATTAATTTGTATGTATGCTTAGATGATCATTAAATAAATTAAAATGTTAAACCAATACCGTTGGGAGTAAATAAAGGTTTGTTTTTTGTCTTGTGCTAGAGTCTTGATTGCTTTCATATTCTTAACTGCTAGTAAGTATTTGCATGATCACATTTTACACTATTTGTCATCCAGTGGGATTTCCCTAAAGTTCCCTCATTTTTATTTGGAAATGCATTTACTATGAAACACATCCCACCTAGCGATACATTTGCATTTATTTCCTCCTATGTTTGTAAGGTACTATTGTTTGATAACGCCTTATTTGACTGGAAAATATGTTACAAACAAAACACTGGTTATAGTATGTACGTCACGTATCACGCTACCACGCAAGTGATAAAAAGCAGAGCTCACTGGCCAGTGTGGATGTTTGCCCTTCTTCTAGAGCACTTTATACTCGTATACACTTCTGTTCAAAGGTTTAGGGTTAGTATGGGTTATTATTTTTATTTAAAATCTATGAATACTGAACTAATTTATCATGGTTTTTATCACAAAAGCAGCGCAACTGTTTTCAACATTAATAATAAATGAGCAGCAAAACAACACACTGAAATCATGTGACACTAAAGACTGGAGTAATGGCTGCTGAATTCAGCTTTGTAATACAGTAATAAATTACATTTTAAAACATATTAAAAGAGAAAACGGTTGTTTTTATAGTAATTATATTTATATTGTAATAATACTGCATATTTGATGTGTGCCATGAAAATGTTTTTGCCCCTCTTTGTTTGCATATTTGTCACAAAAGATTCCGATCATCAAACTAAATTGAATATTACACAAAGAAAATGCAAGTAAATACAAAACACATTTTTTAAATGATGATTTCATTTATTAAGGAAAAAAGCTTTCCAAACCTACTTGGCCTTACAGGTGCATCTCAATAAATTAGAATGTCGTGGAAAAGTTCATTTATTTCAGTAATTCAACTCAAATTGTGAAACTTGTGTATTAAATAGATTCAATGCACACAGACTGAAGTAGTTTAAGTCTTTGGTTCTTTTAATTGTGATGATTTTGGCTCTCATTTAACAAAAACCCACCAATTCACTATCTCAACAAATTAGAATATGGTGACATGCCAATCAGCTAATCAACTCAAAACACCTGCAAAGGTTTCCTGAGCCTTCAAAATGGTCTCTCAGTTTGGTTCACTAGGCTACACAATCATGGGGAAGACTGCTGATCTGACAGTTGTCCAGAAGACAATCATTGACACCCTTCACAAGGAGGGTAAGCCACAAACATTCATTGCCAAAGAAGCTGGCTGTTCACAGAGTGCTGTATCCAAGCATGTTAACAGAAAGTTGAGTGGAAAGGAAAAGTGTGGAAGAAAAATATGCACAACCAACCGAGAGAACCGCAGCCTTGTGAGGATTGTCAAGCAAAACTGATTCAAGAATTTGGGTGAACTTCACAAGGAATGGACTGAGGCTGGGGTCAAGGCATCAAGAGCCACCACACACAGACGTGTCAAGGAATTTGGCTACAGTTGTCATCAGAGGCGTTTTACCTGGTCTAAGAGAAGAAGAACTGGACTGTTGCCCAGTGGTCCAAAGTCCTCTTTTCAGATGAGAGCAAGTTTTGTATTTCATTTGGAAACCAAGGTCCTAGAGTCTGGAGGAAGGGTGGAGAAGCTCATAGCCCAAGTTGCTTGAAGTCCAGTGTTAAGTTTCCACAGTCTGTGATGATTTGGGGTACAATGTCATCTGCTGGTGTTGGTTTATTGTGTTTTTTGAAAACCAACGTCACTGCACCCGTTTACCAAGAAATGTTGGAACACTTCATGCTTCCTTCTGCTGACCAGCTTTTTAAAAGATGCTGATTTCATTTTCCAGCAGGATTTGGCACCTGCCCACACTGCCAAAAGCACCAAAAGTTGGCTAAATGACCATGGTGTTAGTCACCAGACCTGAACCCCATCGAGAATCTATTGTCAAGAGCTAATCTATTGTCAAAACCTGTTGAATCAAGAAATCACTTAAAATGATGTGTTCTATTATGTGGAATTGTGTTCCTGTGACTCAGTTGTAGAGCATTGCGTTAGCAGCGCAAAAGGTTGTGGGTTCAATTCCCAGGAACACACATACTGACAAAAGATGTATAGTCTGAATACTGAACCAGTGGTAAGTCGCTTTGGATAAAAGTGTCTGCTAAATGCGTAAATGTAAATAAAACCTGTCTGACAAAGTGAAGCACACATGCTTAAAGAGCAACACATCATGCCGCGATCTAAAGAAATTAAAGAACAGATTAGATACAAAATAGTTGACATGTATCAGTCTGTAAAGGGTTATAAAGCCATTTCTAAGGCTTTGGGACTCCAGAAAACCATGGTCAGAGCCATTACCCACAAATGGAGAAAACTTGGAACAGTGGTAAACCTTCCCAGGAGTAACCGGCCTACCAAAATTACCCCAAGAGCGCAATGACGACTCATCCAGGAGGTCATAAAAGAACCCAGAACAACATCTAAAGATCTGCAGGTCTCACTTGCCTCAATTAAGGTCAGTGTTCATGATTCAACAAAAAGAAAGAGACTGGGCAAAAACGTCATCCATGGGAGAGTTCCAAGGCAAAAGCCACTGCTGACCAAAAAGAACACAAAGGCTCGTCACACATTTTCCAAAAAACATCTTGATTATCCCCAAGACTTTGGGCAAATATTCTGTGGACTGAAGAGACAAAAGTTGAACTTTTTGGAAGGTGTGTGTCCCGTTACATCTGGCGTAAAACCAACACAGGATTTCATAAAAAGAACATCATACCAACAGTCAGACATGGTGTGGTGTAGTGTGATGGTCTGGGGCTGCTTTGCAGCTTCAGAACCTGGACGACCCATAATTGATGGAACCATGTATTCTACAGTCTATCAGAAAATGTCTATCAAAAAAAGTCTGGGCTTAAATCTGATTGAGATGCTGTGGCATGACCTTAAACAGTTCTTTCATGCTTTAAAACCCTCCAATGTGGCTGAATTAAAACAATTCTGCAAAGAAGAGGGGGCCAAAATTCATCCACAGCGATGTGAAAGACTCATTGCCAGTTATCACAAACGCTTGATTGCAGTTGTTGCTGCAAAGAGTGGCACAACCTTTTATTTTCACATAGAGCCAATCAGATTTGGACAGCTTTTTTCCCTTAATAAATAAAATCATTATTTCAAAGATGCATTTTGTATTTACTGTGGTTATCTTTGTATAATATTAAAATGTGTTTGATTATCTGAATCATTCAAGTGTGACAAATATGCAAAAAATAAAACAAACAGGAAAGGGCAATATTTTTCACACCACTATATATATATATATGTGTGTGTGTGTGTGTGTGTGTGTGTGCGTGTATAGTTTCTTATAGTTATTACTATCTTTTTCTGTAGTGTGTCAGTAGGAAATATCAGTTTACATTTATTTTGCATGAATTTCAATAATCCAGTGAGATTCTGACCACAGCCAGTGCACCACACAGAGATCTGATCATCATCATCATCATCATCATCCAGTCTGTCTGGAATGACATGAAGAAACTGAACAAAGACAGACTAATCCAGAAGAAATGTGGCATACATGCACCAGACTATATATATAATATATATTTTTGGTAACACTTTAAAATAAGGTGTCATCTGTTAACTTTGTTATCTAATTTGGTTGTATTCATCAGCAGAATGTGAGCTGGTAGTCCACAAGGCACATACCACAAAACCTTGCAAACTATCAAGACAACTAATATTCAAAAATAAGCATGAAGCAACCGCTCACTCTAAGTAAAACACTTGGCAAGCCTTAAAAATAAACGAGAACTAAAATATCTGATAAGAAAGCCAGGCAGAGAATCTTAAAAACCGGTTCCTGCATTGTGAAGTGTAGAGAGTAACTTACTGTATTATATTGACATAAATGTAATTCATAAATAAACTGCACAATACCGTTCACATGCTTCTTGATACAAGTAAATAGGTTCAAGCCTACCGCAATGCTAATCAAGAGATCATCTATAAATTTCCGTGTCATGTGTGTGAAGTGTGTGGCTTGAGCGAGTCAGTTAGAGAGAGAAGAGGAAATGCAGTCTACGTGCGACTCTTGAAAAGTCCATTTGAGTTCAGTTGCAGAGCTGATCTCCAGCTTGACGAAAATGCCCAGCTACACAGTGACTATCGCCACAGGCACTCAATGGTTTGCTGGAACAGATGACTACATTTATATGACCCTAATGGGATGTGAGGGATGCAGTGAGAGAACCCTCCTGGATAAACCCCTCTATAACGACTTTGAGAGAGGAGCGGTAAGATACTAACAGTCTTTGCCTATAATGCAGCTATATGTGTATTAGACCTTTGAGCTCTTTTGAAGAGTTTGAGTCATTGCGAATTGTATTGTGCAAATACTAATTGAATTATATTGCATCAATATATTGCATTATTCTTTGTAAATTAAAATGGTTAAAAAAGTTTTTCCTCTCCTTTAATGCTTTGGCATTCTTTCTTTTATGCCTGGTGATTAATTTGACTCAAAACACAGGCTAACTGACTTATGAGTTGTATGTCTTGATGACACACGCAGTACACTTATACACTGTAAAAAAAAGACACACCTTTTTTCAAAAAGAAAATATATATTTTGACTTTGTGAAAATTTCTTCTGTAAACTACTTGTTCAAAAGATCTGTGTAATAGTGTCAAATGCTACTATTTTTGACAGCACTGATAACATTTCTCAGATAATATCATTAATTAGTTTTGTGGGTTTTTTTTGCATTTCCCTAACCGAATGTCGTATCCTCTCAGCAATAACATGTTTATGGGCTTTTTGATTACTCTCAGATTAAGTGCCGGTGTTGCGTCCATTTTCGACCCCTGCCAAATTATTACCCCCTCTCCTTAAAATCGTTGCCTAATTGCCTAATCCAAACCCCACCCCTAATCCTAACCCCTCCCTCACACCTAACCCTAAACCTACCAATACTAGGGGGTAGTAATCCGGCGGGGGTCAGAATTTGAATTTTGGTGACCTCACAGCTGGCTACGGGTCTGCATGCAGTGTATCTCTAAGGAAGACTAATCCCTAAGTGTCAGACAAAAGATTAGAGAAAGATTAAATCAATGATAATTTACTGGAAGACAACTATGTGTGTCTTTTTTGAGTCAATGCATTCAAATCTAACTCCTTATGCAATTCAAGGTGGACTCATATGACATCAATGTGGGAGAGGACCTAGGTGAAATCGAGCTGGTGAAAATTGAAAAGAAGAAATACTGGGTGCACGATGACTGGTACTGCAAATACGTCACAGTGAAGACGCCCAATGGAGATTACATTGAGTTCCCCTGCTTTCGCTGGTTATATGATGACAAAGAGGTGATCCTCAGAGATGGAAGGGGTATGTTTTTACATTTGCTCCTGTAAGAAATGCCTAAACTTTACCTTAAAATAAGGTTTTAATGCTTGCTGTGTTTCAGCTCAATTGCCACAGTATGACAAAACTGGAGTTGTGAAACAGCACAGGCGCAAAGAACTAGAACAGAGACAGAAGACATACAGGTTTGATGCAACTTTCAGAAAGAGCTTAACCACTCTAGAAAATTTGTTCTCTAGTCTAGGAAAGGTTCTTTCCTCTAAATGCACTTGTGGTCAAGTCTATTATTTCATCATAACAGATCGTAATTTTTTTCATTCTCATAGGCATTTACACTTTGATGATGCTTACTTTTTACCCTAGTTTAGATATTAATTATGTGCATTGAGGTTTAATATTGTAGCCTACACTGTAAAAAATAAGTGTAATTTGAACTGTAAAATTTTATACAAACGCTACAGAAAAAATCTGTTAATAGGTTAACAGTATGTTCCTGTACTATATACAGGGAAAACCTGTAAAAGATCCAACCAGACGTTTCATGTAATTTTACAGTTACAGTTTTTAGAAGTAAAAATATCAAATCGATGTATAATTTACAGTTAAAAACTGTTAACTGCTGTTCCCAGATTTCCCTGCATGACACTCCACATTTGAAAGTATTTTGTTAAAATAATTATATATATTTTTTTAATAGTTTTTGTTATCAGTTATGTGCATTTGGGCTTTCTTTCATTTTCTGCTGTTTAATGAAAGTTTATTGCATTCTTTAATTATAATGTGTGTGAACATGATGGTGTTTTGTGTTTGCGTGAATGACTCTGAGCAGCTTCTATATAGTAGTATATACTTCTACTTGTGATGAAGCTATTTGTGATGAGCTTTGATTCTTCATGTGGCTTTCTATTTACCACCTGCATCATTATGGTGGTTGTCATGTTAAGAAACAGATTTGAATAGCAGTGTGTGTTGTTGAATTAAGTGGTTTACATTCAGATGTCCTTGTTTGTAAATTACAGTTTTACACTGTAAATTTGACAGTTTAAAAAAAATGATTCTGCAACCATGAATTTATTTTGTAAAAACTGCAGAATTTTTTACAGTGTACCTTTGTAAATCCCGGGTTAGTTGATCTGCACTGCACTGTCCGTGTTTGGATGAATGCTCAGAACGTGACTTGTTTGATTTCAGTTGAGTTTATAATTCTGACTGTATTACACAGTTTTCCTGCACACACTGTTCTGACCAAAACTAAAAGTAAATCGCTCTTATCGCAACAATGCACGTTTTTTTCCGTCGTTGTTTGACATATTTATTCTCCCTCAAGCTCTGAAACAAAATACAGCGCGTCAAAGTTTCTGTTTCTGCAAAGCTCATGAATATTTAACTAGGCAAGCGCTGTACAGTATATGATTGGTTGTTGCTAAACTAGTTCCACGATTTTCTAGACCATAAAACAAAAACGATACTACACTTTTTTTGAGGTTACACAGAGTTCACCCACATATGAAACTTCTGTCATCATTTACTCACCCTCATGTCATTTTAAATGATTTTAGACTTTTGTTCTTCTGCAAAACACAAAAAAACATAAATATTTTACATAATTATTTAGATAAGCCTATTTAGATATTTTGAAGAACGGCATGAGGGTGTATAAATGATGACATAAATGTTATTTTTGAATAAACTTTCCCTTTAGAAGAAGAATTTAAAAAGACAATTACCCAGTTTAAGCTAATTTGAAAAGTCCTTAACGGATAGTTAACCCAAAAATAAAATTTTAGAGGTTCCCTCAAACAGTTTCTTTGCTGAAAAGATATTTGAAGGATGTTGGTAATCAAACAGTTCTGTGGAAGTCAATGGCTACCGTCAACTCTTTGGTTACCTACGTTCTATCTTCTTCTGTGCTCAACAGAAGAAATAAACTCATGTTTGGAATGACATGAGGGTGAGTACACAATTACATTTTTTTTGTGAATTTCCTTTAGAGAACACTAATTATAGGAACAGGAATCTGCATTCAACTAATAACTCATGGGACTGAATCTGGGTCCTTTGCCAATAATACCACCATTACCACATGTTTGACCATAATGTCCAGGAAATCCTGTTAAATGGGGAACCTTTCATTTATTGCATGATAATGTCAATACAGGATTTAGTGCTGATATAATAGACTGAATTTTAAAACATGATGCTGTGCTTGATGTTAAAGATGGAAGGAGTGGCACCCTGGCTTCCCTATGAGCATAGATGCCAAATCCCATAGTGAGCTTCCACGAGACATTCAGTTTGACAGCGAGAAAGGAGTGGACTTTGTGCTCAACTACGGCAAAGCGTAAGACTCTTTTTATTTGATGACTATACATATTTCATTCTTGAATACTGTTTTTACTGCTCTGTGCGGTCAGACAGCTGCTATTTCCATAAAGTGACCGTCTGTTTGTATTTATGTACATTTGCATGTTTCTTTCAGAATCTGTTTGTCGTTTGCATGTATCAACGAGGTCTGAATACAAACATGCATTGTCTTTGTGGTGTTGTACATTTGCACAGGCAGGCCTTAAAGAACTGTGATGGCCTGTGCTGGTGTAAAAATGTGACTGATAAAAGGGGGAAATAGCAGATTCGGTAGTGTGTTACTGATATAAATAGTTTTGAGAAGTGTTGTTCTCAGTGGCATGCATACATGTGTTTAACACCCATATCTGCAGGCACAGTGACAGTTAGATTATCACAACAACAACAACAACTCATTTTTAATGCATGAGGTCCAGGGGTTTAGTTTAATAAAGTGCGTAGGAAAACACTGCGAGAAAGCCTGGATTACCATTATGAAAAACAAGTGCTTAGTTGCACTTAAATATATATATATATATATATATACACTATATTGCCAAACGTATTGGGTCACCCCCTTCTAATGAAAGGTTTGACTACTTTAGTAATTTCCATGAGTACAAATCTTAATGTTTAAGCATATAATGATATTCTAGGGAATTGTGTGCTTCTAATTTTATAGCAACAGTTTGCACAGGACCCTTTTCTATTCTAACATGACAGTGTCTCTGTGTATAAGACAAGGATCAAAGAGAAGTGATGATTCAGTCAGTGTGGAAGAACTTGACTGATCTGCAGAAAGCCACGTCCTAATCCCAGCTGAACACCTCTGGTGTGACTTTAAATGCAGATCGTGAGCCAAAACTCATCACCAAACACCCATGACTTGTACATTCATTATATGGACAAAAGTACTGGGACACCCCCTTCTTTAGAAGAGAAAAAGGTACTTTCAAACTGTGGCAACAAAGAAATGAATTCACTTACAAATTGTATTTCCACCTCTGTTGCAACAGTTTTGAAGTGTATGAAATGACTGTTCTCATATGTACAAGTCATTGGTGATGAAGTTTTGGCTCAAGATCTGCATTTCAAATCAAATCAAATCAAATCACTTTTATTGTCACATCACCACAGCACAAGTGCCTTGGTGAGTGAAATTCTTACAAGCGTGCTCCAGACAGTGCAAAAAAACTAAATAATTTACATATGGACAGTATGTATTTACAGAGTAACATTTAAAGTCACACCAGAGGTGTTCAGCTGGGATTAGGACTTGTCTTTCTGCAGACCAGTCAAGTTCTTCCACACTGACTGAATCATCATTTCTCTTTGATCCTTGTCTTATACACAGAGACACGGTTATGTTAGAATAGAAAAGGGTTCTTTCCAAACCGATGATATAAAATTAGAAGCACACAATTCTCTAGAATATCATTATATGCTTAAAAATTAAAATTTGTACTCATGGAAATTACTAAAGTAGTCAAACCTTTCATTAGAAGGGGGTGACCCAATACTTTTGGCAATTCAGTGTATATACACTCACTGGCCACTTTATTGGGTACAACTTGCTAGTACCGGGTTGGACCCCCTTTTGGCTTCAGAACTTTCTTCGTGGCATAGATTCAACAAGGAGTTGGAAACATTCCTCAGAGATTTTGGTCCATATTGACATGATAGCATCACACAGTTTCTGCAGATTTGTCGGCTGCACATCCATGATGTGAATCTCCCGTTTCACCACATCCCAAAGGTGCTCTATTGGATTGAGATCTGGTGACTGGAGGCCATTTGAGTAAAGTGTCATTGTCATGTTCAAGAAACCAGTCTGAGATGATTTGAGCTTTGTGACATGGTGCATTATCCTGCTGGAAGTAGCATCAGAAGATGGTACACTGTAGTCATAAAGGGATGGACATGGTCAGGAACAATACTCAGGTAGACTGTGGCGTTTAAACGATGCTCAATTGGTACTAAGGGGCCCAAAGTGTGCCAAGAAAATATCCCCCACACCATTAAACCACCACCACCAGCCTGAACCGTTGAGACAAGGCAGGATGGATCCATGCTTTCATGTTCTTAACGCCAAATTCTGACCCTACCATCTGAATGTCGCAGCAGAAATCGAGTCTCGTCAGACCAGACAACATTTTTCCAATCTTCTATTATTCACTTTTGGTGAGCCTGTGTGAATTGTTGCCTCCGTTTCCTGTTCTTAGATGACAAGAGCATTGCCCGGTGTAGTCTTCTGCTGCTGGAGCCCATCTGCTTCAGGGTTCGACGTGTTGTGTGTTCAGAGATGGTATTCTGCATACCTTGTAATGAGTGGTTATTTGAGTTACTGTTGCCTTTCTATCATCTCTAACCAGTCTGCCCATTCTCCTCTGACCTATGACATCAACAAGGCATTTTCGTCCATACAACTGCCGCTCACTGGATATTTTCTCTTTTTCGGACCATTCTCTGTAAACCCTAGAGATGATTGTGTGTGAAAATCCCAGTAGATCAGCAGTTTGTGAAATACTGAGACCAGCCTGTCTGGCACCAACAACCATTCCACGTTCACAGTCACTTAAATCCCCTTCCTTCCCCTTTCTGATGCTCGGTTTGAACTTCAGCAAGTCCTCTTCACCACATCTAGATGCCTAAATGCTTTGAGTTGCTGCCATCTGATTGGCTGATTAGCAATATGTGTTACCAGGCATTTGTACTCAGGTGTTACACAGGTTAACAGGTGTACTCTAAAGTGGCCGGTGAGTGTGTGTGTGTATATATATATATATATATTTTAATCTAGACTTGCAGATAATATAATATTGATAAAATAAAATAAAATATTAATGAATATATTAACTAACTCTGTTGAAAATTGCATTAAATTGGATTATGTTTACCATTGTAGCCCATTAGCCATTTCAAAGAAAATAGCAGCAATTATGAAATTATATATAAAGATGTACTCAAGCCCTACTTAAATGGGTACAAAAACACTTTTGATTTCAAATAAATGCATTTAATAGTTATTTTTATATTTCATTTATTTGCTAATAAAATGCAATTAACTGTCCAAAACACTACATTTAGTACTCTTTTTAAAAAGTATGCTCAAACTTCTTTTTCAGAAGGTAGACTATCCAAGTAAATCTATCTCTTTTTATTAATGATTTTATATTTTGATTCAATATAACAGATTATAGGCATATTCATTATTTTTTTAATGACTGTGTTTTATTCCTCAGGATTGAAAATCTCTGTGTAAACCAGTTCATGCACATGTTCCAGTCCTCATGGGGAGATTTTGCAGACTTTGAGCGTATATTCGTGAGAATTAAGAATACAATATCAGGTTTGAAAAGCCAGCATATATAACCTTTATAATATCTTCATCAACATTCAAGTATTCCACATTACACACAGTTATTCATCTCACAAACCCTCTCATCTTATATAAATTAAAAACAATACATAAATTACCTGTTTTGAATATGCAGCATTTTGTTTACTAATACACTATATTGCCAAAAGTATTGGGTCACCCCCTTCTAATGAAAGGTTTGACTACTTTAGTAATTTCCATGAGTACAAATCTTAATGATTAAGCATATAATTATATTCTAGGGAATTGTGTGCTTCTAATTTTAAAGCAACAGTTTGGACAGGACCCTTTTCTATTCTAACATGACAGTGTCTCTGTGTATAAGACAAGGATCAAAGAGAAATGATGATTCAGTCAGTGTGGAAGAACTTGACTGGTCTGCAGAAAGACAAGTCCTAATCCCAGCTGAACACCTCTGGTGTGACTTTAAATGCAGACCTTGAGCCAAAACTTCATCACCAAACACCAATAACTTCATTAGGCTTACTTTTATTAGAAGGGGATGACCCAATACTTTTGGCAATATAGTGTATGTTTGTAAAATGTACCCAGTGTATTTAGTTTAATGTTAATGTTTAATGCACTCTTAAAAAACATACCATGTTGTTCTGAGCTATTTACATTTTTAAAGCACACAGCTGCTTCAAAATGAGTTGTATGAATAAGTATGAATGTGTGTAATTAATGTTAAAATGACTGCTTGTGTCCTTTGCACAGAGTATGTGATGGAGCACTGGAAGGAAGACTTCATGTTCGGATACCAGTTCTTGAATGGCTGTAATCCAGTGATCATCAGGAAATGCACAGAAATTCCTGACAAGTTTCCAGTCACACAAACGATTGTTGAGGACAGTCTGGAGAGGGGTCTCACGCTGGAAGAAGAGCTAAAGGTATGCAACACACAAGCAATGAGTATATTGGCATGTGCAGTGTGATTCGCTGGCAACACATTTTCATGTGTGTCAGTTAATTCGGCATGCGACATTCTGTATGGTTTTAGTACAAATATGGCATTTTGTCTTTCAGGAAGGAAACATCTTTATTGCTGACTATGAGCTATTAGATGGCGTTACTCCCAATGCCACAGACCCATGCACTCTTCAGTACTTGGCTGCACCCATCTGTCTGCTCTATAAGAACAGTCAGAACAAAATCATGCCAATCGCCATCCAGGTATCTGAAATAAACACGAAACAAGCACATGTGCTGGAAACACTGATATCAGATATAGTGTGATAAGATCATTTTTGCTTCTCCGTTTATTTTCTCATACTATCTTGTGAAATTAGAGAAATGTGTGAATAAAAAAAACACTTTATATATTTTTTTTATATGAAAAACTTGTTGAAGAAAAACACAGTGAACACTATTCTATATCTTACACTCTTGATTAAAAAACTGTTACCAAAACGTCTCATAAGTAGGTATACAGTGTTCTGGGCAAAAGTGCTGTATGTTGATAATAGAAAATGCATTTGATAATATTCCAAAATAATTGAATTCATAAAAATAAACAGTATATACACTACCATTCAACATTTTGGGGTCAATTTTGGGGTCATTTTTTTGAAAGAAGTCTCTTATGCTCACCAAGGCTGAATTTATTTGCAAAAATATAGTAAAAACAGCACTACCATGAAACATTATTTTAATTTGTAATGACTGTTTTCTCTTTTAATAGATTTGAATAAATACAAATTTGTAATTTATTTCTGTGATGGCAAAGCTGAATTTTTAGCTGCCATGATCCTTCAGAAATCATTCTCATTTATTGAGCTGCTCAAGAAACATGTCTTATTATTATCAATGTTGAAAAACATAATGCTACTTATTATTTTTGTGGAAAGTGAAACCATATCATTTTTTGTTCAGGATAATTGTACAATTCTTGGGTGATGGGGGATTACAGGTTGGATGTAACTGTCAAGCATCAAGATGCATACAATAGTTTAATTCAAGTAGTCCATGTGACCTTTCTACAAGCTTCAGAAATGTTATCATTTTTGTACAATGAGCAAAGGAAGGAAGTTGTGCACGGATGTTTTATGTACAGCATATATATGAATGTAATGGGACGGGATATGGGATATGAGAAATAGGGAAGTCTATGCAAACAGTCTGAGAACAATGCCATATATGTCTTTCTACAAAAAGTGTCTGAATGAGTTTTTAAAATGACGTCTATATTATTAACATAGCTGGGTCAGAAACCAGGAGAGGATAATCCCATCTTCCTCCCGATTGATGATCAGTACGACTGGTTGCTGGCCAAGATCTGGGTAAGATCTTCAGACTTCCATATACACCAGACAGTCACACATCTTCTCAGGACACATCTGATATCTGAGGTCTTTGGCATAGCCATGTTCAGACAGCTGCCTGCCGTTCATCCTGCTTTTAAGGTAATTTATTTGTTCTCTGTGTAGAATTGATTCTATGATATTCATACAGATTAAATAATGTCCATGTCGTATGTATGGTTGATTATACATTTTAAGAGGCATCCTCTGCTCTTTCAGTTGCTGTTACCTCACATCCGTTTCACAATTGCCATTAACACCAAGGCTCGTGAGCAGCTCATCTGTGAGTGTGGAATCTTTGACAAGGTCAGTTATCTCTCTTCCTCTAAGAGTGTACTTCCTCCATAGCCACATATTGTAATCATTAGTATTCTTCTTCCTCTTTTTTTTAATCTTCCGCTCAAGAAGTCTAAGGCAGGCATAGAACATCATAGTAAAAAGTCTGAACATTAACTGCAGTCTCTAACTTATTCCCTCTAATGCCACCAGATGTCCAAATTTCACTTTTGTTTTCAAACAAAATTATTTTCGTCCGACTCTATGACATAATTTTCCGTCAGATGCTTTTTGGACATTTTCCTCAAAACACTACCTTTTCAAACCACTCCTTGATCGCATGTCTGATTTTCACGAAAATGTAACCTGATTATCTTTAGATCATGCAAACAAAAACAACAAACACAAAAAACTAATTCAACTTGATTAATCAATCTGTTTTTGAGCTACAGTAATTCTGAGAAGAGCACACCAAAGTAGAATTGAGGCTATACCTCTGAAACGCTCAACCGTATTAAGAACAAACTTGGTTTGTGTTATGACAACTATAACCTGAGCGTACCAGAACAGTTTTGCCACCTAGTGATCAGGAGATGTGAAAAATGTCAATTATTACTTATAACTTCTAAACAGTTTGGCCCAAAAGACTGGTCTCTTAAGTTTCGGTGCTGCATACAGAGTTGAATGATGCCTAATTTTACCACATTGGTCAAAACACTGGCAGCTTTGGATTAATTTTAGTTGGACCATTTAAAAACATTGATAACAATTATACCATTGACTGAACTTCATGTCCACCATTTTAATTATTTTTAAAACTCATTTTAACTCCTAGACCGTTGATCTGATTTTCACCAAATATGACTCAGATTATCTTCACACTATGCTGGCAAAAAGTTATGAATTTCATGTTGATAACAAAACTGCTTTCGTTTATTGCATCAGCGAATTTGCTGGCATGGTGCCAAACTGCATCTGAGGCGGCTAACCTTTTTTGCATGTTTGTAGATGTAAATTCAAAATAAAAAGATGAATTTAAGACATGTACTGTTGCATAAGAAGTGTTGGGTAAAGTTACTTTTGCAAGTAATGCATTACAATTTTGCATTACTCCCTAAAAAAAGTTATGGGTTATGTTACATTTGAGTTACTTTTTAAATCTGGGCTGAGATTGGTTGTTTGTTTTTAATATAAAAAAGTTATTCTATTACAAATGTAAAAGCCCTTTCAAAACACAAGTGAAATGAATATGCCTCAGGCTGCAGGAAATGTACATTCATGTCTGTACATGAAGAATATGACGCAGGAGAAGAAAAGTTCAACACTATTCAGAAATAACAAAAACGAAACACACATGTGTCATATTAGGTTGAATTGGATCATCGAAGGTCAGTAGCAAAGACATTGGTTAATAAAATAAGATTAAATATATAAATACTATTTGTCTTAATTATTTCAGGTTTGTATAATGTCTGAGTTTACATTTGACAGTTTTTATTCATTTTGAGGAACACTGAATGTTTTTGTGCAGGTGAGATGAGTAAATACACGTTGACGTTTAATCTAGATCTACAGTAACCTCATGTTCACACAGCTCACACAACGCCTCTGCACTTATTCATGATTTCTCTCAACAAGGCGACACGAGAGCTGTCAGTCGAGACATGGGGAACTGTCTCTAGCTGGCGTCACTTATTTGAAAAAGTAACTCCGATATTTCCTTCTAAACTAAAAAGTAACACGTTACTTTACTAGTTACTTGAAAAAGTAATCTGATTACATAACTCACATTACTTGTTACCCCAAACACTGTGCAAAACAAGGCATTTATTTGGTTTTATTTTGTCATTATGATGACTTTATATTATGTAAGCATTCTCACTTCCTACAGCTTAAATGGAAAAACTGCACTGCCAGTGATAAACCTTAGTGTATTTGTTGTACTTTATCATTAACGACACCAATTTATTGTGAAGACAACAATATTGAATTGGGTTACTTTAGTGTTAAATCATTATTGTGTAAAAATGGCATGTATACATTATAATATAGCAATGAAATGTTAACAAGGAGTAAGCAATTGCAGACAGTTTTTGGACAAACCAGTTGAAATAACAAAATGACTCATTTATAAAAACAGTCACTTGTTTTGTTCCTTAATGATTCACTCATAACTTGTATGCACCGGTGTACTGATTTAATATGCATAATAAGGTCACTGAAAAATCCCCACCACTAATTCACAGACTGACAGTCTGGATGTGCGCAAATAAGCGATACAATCTTAAATTGGAACTAACTGTTCAGTTACTGTAACACTTTACTAAAGTCTTACAATTATACAGCAGTGTTTGATGTTTATTGTGGGCTGATAGTATCTCTGTGTTTGTCTCACAGGCTAATGGGACAGGTGGAGGTGGCCACGTAGAACTGATCCAGAAGTCCCTGAAGACCTTCACATACAGGTCCTTGTGTTTCCCAGAGGCTATAAAAGAACGAGGCATGGACAGCCGAGAGGAACTGCCCTATTACTTCTACAGAGACGATGGCTGTAGAGTCTGGGAGGCAGTGACAAGGTATGCAACAAAATAAAGCATGGACTTTTAATTTGTAAAGGAATTAAAGAGACAAAAACGGCCATTTTACCTTTTTTATTTAATAATTTGATATTGATTTGATCTCTTCCTAGTTTTGTGACAGACGTAGTGGACATCTACTATGAAAAAGATGAGACAGTCCAAGAAGACGAAGAGATCCAGGCGTTTGTGAAAGATGTTTGCAGCTTTGGAATGCAGGACTTTGACCACTGTGGTAAATATACACCAAAAATAAACCCCAAAATGGCATAACACAAAGGAGTACACTTTAGCATGCATCCTACTTTTTATTATGGGAAGAATATATGTAAATACGAACTGAATGTAGTATGTACAGACACTTAATTGCATGTCAATTTCAATTATATGAAAATATATTACAGTTTCAAATTATATTAAACGCAATTAGCTGAGAGCTTTTTGACCCACTTAAGTAAGAATTTTCGGGATTACTATAAACATAAATTTCAGAATTACTTCTTTGGTTTTGAAATATGGTTAAAGTGTACTGTCAAATGTACAAACAAGCATTTATGGTAAACTAAAATATCCTCCTGAGACCCAGCTGCAGTCATGTCCAAAAATATTGGCACCCTTGGTAAATATGATCAAAGAAGGCTGTGAAAATTAATCTGCATTGTTAATTCTTTTGATCTTTTATTTAAAAAAATCACAAAAATTGAATCTTTCATTGGATAATAAGAATTTAAAATGGGGGGGAATATCATTATGAAATAAATGTTTTTCTCTAATACACATTGGCCACAGTTAACGGCACTCTTTTATTCAATACCTTTTGAAACCTCCATTTGCATGTTTAACAGCTCTACATTTTCTCATATAATGCCTGATGAGGTTAGAGAACACATGACAAGAGATCAGAGAATATTTCAGTTCACTCACTCGTTTTCTACAGGGTTCAGGTCAGAGGACTGTAATGGCCATAGCAGAGCCTTTTTTTGTGCTCAGTGACCCATTTTGTGTTATTTTGAGGTTTGTGTTTGGATTATTGTACGGTTGGAAGATCTCTTTATAGAGATACTAAATGTTTGGTAGTTTCACCATGACCACTCCCTCTCCTAGGTCTTTAAAGATGGCTAACTTTACTTTAGTGAAAAAGTTTACACCCTTATGAAAATATGATTATATTTTGTAACTGTCATTTAAATCTGAATCATTTTCAAATTGTTTGTCATAAAGAAACATCTCAGGAAAATGTTATGGGTTTTCAAATTCAAATATGACTTCCTGTTATGAAACAGGACATTGTTTCATACAAGTTCAATGTAGAGGACACCAGGACTAAAAGCATGTTTATTATGCATTTTGGGAGACATAGCTATTGAATAGGCAAATAAATTATTTATACTTTTTTATGAAATATTAGATATGATTATGAAAATCTGGCCAATTATTACTCACATTATGACAATTCTTTTTTCAACATGCTGTCCCAACAGAACACATTACATATGCAAAAATAGATAAAGTGTATGTATAACCTGTGTGTAATGGGAAAACCAACTATATCCTCGGGAGGATATAGTTTAATGTAATTTCTATTGAAACCTGAATGTGCCACGATTGCCATGCGAGGCGAGAGGAGACGTGGGGTAAACTCAAGCGAATATTCTTTAATAAATCAAAAAAGGTAGGGAATACAGGCAGTAACAGACACGTCAGGAGTCAGAATGACATATAACAGCAGACGCAAGACTCCGGGAGACACAGGGCTTAAATACATCAGATAATTAACAAAACAGGTGCATCGAATCCTATTAACTAAATGAGGACAACAAACTAAACAATAACAGGAAAAAGACCATTTAAGGACAAACAGGAACAAAACAGGGACACACATGTGACAGTATGTCATGTATTAATATATTTGTAATTAAACATTTGTATTTTATAATGATGGAGTTGCATGATGGAAATGTAGTACATTTAAAATATTTAAAATATATTAACTTTGAATAACTATTGAACTATTAAACAACACTACAGTAAAAATTATAATCAATTAGGCTACAGTTTAAAATGTACTTTTAAACTTTTCATTGGACACTATTACAAAATACATTTTTGAAAGTATATTAAGTGTGTCAAGAAACATAGTCATTACTATAAGTATACTTAAGTGGCCTTTTATGTCAATAATGTATTTTCTGCAAGTACAGTATTCTAAAAATATAATTTAAAGATTTGAAGTACATTCAAATTGTACCTTCAATACAACTAAGTTCACCTTTTCACAAGGGTATGGTTGTTTTTATCTGGGATTAAGTCATTTGCATAAGGTGACAGAATATATTTAAGACAATATATTTCCAGTTCCTTTCCTCAATTTACTTTTCAGCAGGTGGGCTAACCTCAAATCTTTTAACTAGACAACTCTCAACTGTTTAATTTTAGGGCGACTAGCCTTTAACTTCAGGCCTAAGTGTGTTTTCATGAACCTAAATGTGTCTGACCTCTGAATGAACCCCATAGTGATGACACATTATGATTGTCTGTAGAGTTTCCCAAGAGTTTACAAACCAAGAAGCAGCTGGTGGAGTATCTAACTATCGTCATCTTCACTGCTTCTGCACATCATGCTGCAATAAACTTTGGACAGGTAACACACTATAATATACATAATTGTAAAGTAAAATGAACAGCAGATGTCCTTGGTTAATATCAGTGTTCTGACACTTTACTCCAGTTTGACTGGTGTTCATGGATCCCAAATTCCCCCCCAACCATGCGGAAGCCTCCTCCTACGAAGAAGGGCGAGGTGGATTTGAAGTACATAGTGGAGAGTCTGCCTGATCGAGGACGCTCCTGCTGGCATCTGGGAGCCGTGTGGGCCCTCAGTCAGTTTCAAGAGAGGTTTGAAATAAGCGCATGAATACATCAAAACTCAAGTGTGCTGTGTGAGCAATGACAGATACTGAGAAGTATGATTTTTGCAGTTGTTCCTAGGTATGTATCCAGATGAGCACTTCATCGAGAAACCTGTGAAGGAGGCCATGGTGAACTTCCGCAAGAAACTTGCAGAGGTGGCCAAAGACAACAAGAGCCGAAATGAGGGGAAAAAGCTGCCTTACTACTATTTTTCTCCAGACAGAATCCCGAACAGTGTGGCTGTCTGACTCACCAGTCGCACGGGACCAGAAGTGCTCTGCTAGTAGTAGGAAGTGTTTTATCAGAGTGCTTTATGTGTTAAAAATTTGAAAAATAAACTATTTGATATATACAAAGTTTGCCGCACTCTTAAAAATAAATGTTCTTTATTGGCATGAAGAATCGTTAACATCTACACAATTCCATTGCACGAAACATCCTTTATAGTGGATAAAGGTTTTTTAGATGATTAAATGTAAGAAAAACAAAGTTTCTTTGGTAACACTTTACAATAAGGTGTCATTTGTTAACATTAGTTAATGTATTAACTAACATGAACAAACAATGAACAAATGCATTTATTACACTATTTATTAATGTTAGTTAACGAAAATACAGTTGTCCATTGTTTATTCATGTAAGTTCAGTTGTGTTAACAAACAACTTGTGATTTTAATAACTCATTAGTAAATGCTGAAATTGACATGAACTAAGATTAATAATGCTGTTGTTCATTCTTAGTTTATGTTTATTAATGTTGTTAACTAATGCACCTTATAAAGTGTTACCGTTTCCGTTAAGAACTGATCACTGAAGCGTTTGTTAGGGAACCCAAAATGGTTCTTCACCGTGAAACCATCACAGTGGAATTTTTATTTTTAAAAGTGCTTGTGGAATTTAGAGAAGTTTCATAATTCTGTATAATTTACATTTTTTGAGTAGTAATGATAATAATACTACAATATGCAATAACAAAGTTGTAGCCAGAAATGATTTCATGCCTTTTGTTAATCATATTCCTAATGTCAACATTTTGCTTTTTTTACATTTTACTTTACCCACATGTTAATTAAAAAAAACATATATTTATATTTATTGTATTTTTGTTCATTTTTTCAGCAACATTATCTTCATTCTTGAATCTTCCTCGCTTGTTTTGAAAATGGCAGATTAACAGATTAATTGTTACAATTTACAATTTTTATAAGATGAATTATTTACTTTTAAAGTCATGAATGTCTACTAATTCATACCAATTAATGTTGGATAAATCATGAGCAGTAAATTGTGAAACACACAAGCTTTGCAGTGACTGGAAAATGTGTCTTTGTGAATAAATGGGCAGCTGTTTACAAGACAGTCACCTCATGTTGTCACTGGTTATGGATTAAAGACTATATCAAGTCAAGTCAATAGGATTCATGGTGGTTTCCTTTTTTATTTTTATCAAAATGATTTATTTCCTCCAGAGCAATCTACACAGTTTTATCATTGATTATAAACAGGAAGCTGTTACAGAAATTATCTGTATTTTACATATCAAAAGACAGACAGCACCTAAAAAATTATCATCAGATGTCCAATCTCTTGAGGTTCAGCACCCTCAAGACCAAAAAGAGGAAGTTCTATGAGCAGCTCTCATGGAAACAGCAGCTAGTTCACAACATCTGCTCATTCTGCAAAAATGAGATATCTGATGCACGTTCACTAGGTTACTACTAGAAAATCCCCAGTCAACCAGCTAACAATCATCTACAGCAATTTCCTGCAGGGTTTCTGTGGAAAATAAAGATTGTATTAATTAAAATGTACGTTAGCCTTTCTTATGAAAATGTGGACCTTTTTTGATTTACAAAATACTTCACACTGTATCTTTTATTATTCCTTTTTTCAAGAGTTTACATTAATTAATTAATTAATTAATTAATGAATGATAATCCATCAAAAACGCATGTTTTCCTCCTTAGTACACACGTTAGTAGTTGCTGCCTGTCAGGAAGTGCTGCTTTGAGATCAGTTTAAATCCGCTCCGTTCATGAGCGTCGTCATTGACTCGCACGAGAAGCTGTTCTCAGATCAGAGGGACTCTTCAGTCAGGTGACTGGAATCAGCTGATTCTCTGCAGACGAGACGGAACATGGCCGACCTCTCACACTGAACTGAAGATGAGATACGCCGCTCTTGACTTCTCTCACCGCTGGATTCGTGAGATTTTGAGGTGAAGGGAAACACTGCAGAGGATATTTGATCACAGTACATATATAAGGTTAATCAATACTCTAAATGGCATTAGCAGAGATTCAGACTGTAAGTTGCTAGCACAGCAGCTAACGTTAGCCTTGCTTGACAGCAGCTTGAGCAATCACATACAAACGCATACAACGGTAAAATATCAAATAATAACGTATCAAACGTGCATTTCAGGTTTATGTTCTTATATTTTTAACCGTTCAGGATTTGAGTAAGGACGAGGTTATCGCCTCTGCATATGCTGATGTTTCATTGACACCTAACGTTAGTTCTAACGTTGTAACTTTGAAAAGTTTCCTCAACAAATGATAATACGTGGTTTTGTTTATACTTTATATTATGATAGCAATAGCAGCTGTCAGCTATAAATGTATAAATGTCTGGCTTTAAATAAATTAGTATTCATTTTTGACCAGCCTTGTGAAAAATAGGTACACATTAGCTTAATTTTAAGAAGAGCACTTATTATATAAATAATATACTTTAAAATAATATAATTAGGTTCGGAATTAATGTAATGTTTTCAGATATTTAATTGAATGGTATTTAAAACTAAATTAAAATGTATTTCCTTTTTAATTTACACTAAAATTGAATTGATTAGAGTGATTTTTAAAATAATATAAGTACGATTTAAGTGCATTTTTATATGTAATTCCATAATTATTTATATTGTCTTTGACGTATGGTTAAAGTGTACTTTCAAATGTACTGACAGGCATTTATGGTAAACTTTAATAAACATTTAATGACATTTCTATTTTAAACTTTTATGTCATGTATGTAAATATAGGCAATTACACATTTGTAATGATGCAGTTGAAATTTAGTACTTTTAAAATATATTAGCTTAAAATGTATCACCAAATAGCACACTACAGTTAAATTACAATCAAGTACTTTACAAGTGCCTTAGTATGTTACAGTCAACATCAAAATAAGTGTACTTTTTATAGCATGATTATTAAACAGAGATTGAAACGTACAACTTTTAATTTGACACTAATACAAAGTATACTTTTTAAAATTGTAGTAAAATTGTATTTGATATTCTCTTTTTAAGTGGCCGTTCTTTTATTAAAATAATATTGTGTGCAGTGCACTGCAAGTACTGTTTTTTTAAATATACGTTTGAGACTTGAAGTACACCACACAATCAATACAATTAAACATTTATTTTTCACAAGAGGCAGTCATGATTACTTTACAAATTTTATTGAGATATAATCTCATCTATATTATCTTGAGTTATAATGTCTTTCTATCAGTAATATACTCAGGTAAAACTTGTGATCTTCAACAGAGTAAACCAGCATGTCTAATTTTATGGAGAATGGCCCCAGTAATCATAATGGGGAGGCTGAGCAAGTGTGGGAGAGACCCTGGACACTGGACGAGATGCAGAAATCCAGCACAAACTGGTCACTGGCAGCAGATTCAGGGGTACGGAGTTGGAAAGCATTCGTGTTTCATATTGTATGTACTTGCCGCTGTGTTATACAGACTGAATGTTTTTTGTTTTTTATCTCTGCAGTTGTTTCTTTTCCTGCAAGACTTCTCTCAGAGGATGTTGTCCAAGACACATGAGATTGAGAAACAGTTGGACGGTCTTATCCAGGACACTAAAGCCACAGACAGCCGCCTGCACTCAGTGTTTAACGACTTCCTCATGCTGTCCAACACACAGTTCATTGAAAACGTATATTTTATTCATCATTTTAGCTAAATGAGAATTCACTTTGTATGTGAATGCAAAGCAGGTCAAGTTCTAAACTGAAACAACACTTACATATCACACTTGTCCTGTGATAATATAGAGGAGAGTGTGTCAGCTTTTGATATTTATACATTTCCTGTTCAAAGTTCCTCCTTTGAGATTCAAAGTGGCCCAACTGTAAATTCATTACTGAGCATTTTTCACACTTCATATCTCACCTTAAAAAATAAGGGTGTAAACATGAACATACGCTGTTTATTGTGATATCTGATGTAGTTTTTTCATTTATTAGAGGGTTTACGATGAAGAGGTGGAAGATCCTGCACCAAAGCCAGAAATCCTGGAGAAACCGCCTGAACAGGTAGTGATTGGGAATGTTTCTCTGGTTATTTCTGCCATGGGTCGTTTCTGTGATTTCATATAGGCTGGTGCATTATTATGAAAATGTGCCGATAATGGTTTCAAGCATTTCTATTGTACTGTATGTGAAGGAGAAGACAAGGGAACAGAAAGAAGCAGAACTAATTCCCAAAGTCCAAGAGGCCGTCAACTATGGTCTGAAGGTCCTGGAATCTGCTTTCGAACAGCTGGATATTAAAGCAGGAAACTCAGACTCTGAGGATGAGGAGACTCTGGAAAAAGTAGAGCCCATTTTGGAAGCAAAGGTAAATGCTTCCCTTCAGCCCTTGAGTACTTGTTTGATTATCAGACAGTTATTATATATGATTAGTGGCTTTGGGGTTAGTGGTGTTCTCAAAAACTCACATTGAAAGAGGGAACTGAGCCATGTCAATGAGTACGTCTTCACTGCTTTTTGTGCCTAAATGTATTTTTATTGGCAGGACCTGTATGCGGACAGGCCTTTGCCGTACTTGATTGGTTCCCATGCATTTATGGATCAGGAGGATGTTGGCTTGGGCGATCTATCCAGCGATGGTGAGATTTCAGATTCATAATCTTTATGATTTTCTTCATCTTGTTTTAGGTTGCTTTTAACTCGTGTGTGTTTTATAGAAATGTCTATCGGGAGTGGCAGAGACAGCGTCATTGAGAGTGATGTTGAAGAAGGTGATGAGGTGAGAGATAATATGCACATTTCAATGGATTCGGTCATTAACATTTTAAGAACAATGAAAATAAAATAAAATGTTTTATTTATTGAATACATTTTAATTTCAAAAACATACAAACATTTTTGCAAAAAAAATTAAAGGGGTCATATGATGCTTTTTAAAATATAATAATTTTATGTATTTGGTGTAACAGAATGTTGTCATGCTTTAATAAAAAAAAAAATACACATTATATTTCAAATACTGTACATTATTGTAGTTCCTCTATGCCCCGCCTCTCTCAAATGCTTTCTACAAAGTCCCTCCTTCCGTCTGCTCTGATTGGCCAGCTGGCACAGTGCATTGTGATTGGCCGAACACCATACGCCGCGTTGGAAATGTAACGCCCCTTTCATAATCGCAAGCTTCAGCATTCAAAATTAATATAAAGACAGTTAATAATGTCCTTAGTTTAGCATCAGTTCAAGCTCGAAAGGGGAACAGAGTCGCGTGACCGACACAGTGATGAAGCTTGTATGTGTTTGTACACAAGCCACGCGATTAAGGCGATTTCTAACGAGCTGTACACTCTGCTGTGATGTGACTGTCTCTCTATCTCACACACACACACACACACACAAGCCGCGATAAAGATAGCTGATGTGCTGTGATGTGACCCTCTCTCTCTCTCTCTCACACACACACACACACACACACACACACACAAGCCGCGATAAAGATAGCTGATGTGCTGTGATGTGACCCCCTCTCTCTCTCTCTCTCTCACACCCACACACACACACGCGCAACAGTCAATAGCAAATACTTAAACTAATAACAAAACATACAGTAGCTGATTCAGAAGCCCCAGATTGTCATCGCAAAGTCAGAATTACCTTCTCTCCTAGGTTCACGAAACAGTCATCCATAAAATGTGTTGCTGTTCACAGCTTTTCCCGGTCACGGCTGCTTCAACACTACTGCAGTTACTGAAACCATGCCTTCTTTCCTCGTGTGAACATTTGGGCTGCATTATGCAAATATTTCCACATCCTGATGTAGACATGTGGGGGCGTGTTTGAATGAGCCATTTTAGGGGGGCGTGGCAGAATCTTAACTTTGATAAAGAATATCTCTTTGGTTTTGAGACTTTAGTCTTTGTAACCTCAGGGATCTTATTTATGCATGAACAGCTTGTAACACTCCAAAGAGAAAGTAAAACTTGAAATCGCATCATATGACCCCTTTAAATATGTATGTATAATCCTCCATTTGGTTTCTATTCCAAAAGCAGTCAGATGAATACTCTGACCAGGATGAGGAAGTCCATGGCAACTTTAAGAAAGTAAGACTTTTAAAAAATCCTGTCGTACTACTCTGGGAGTTTATGTACATGACAAATTGACACCATATAATGATGTCATGCATAAAGTAAAGGACATATGTGAAATATTTAACCAGGTGCTTTTATAGCAGTGTAGATTATATTTTATAGATGTGTGATGATGCCACATGTAACAAAGTGGGTTATAAAACAAAAACAGCCCAATATTGTCAGATTTACTTAAAAAAATATTTTAAAAGGTTTTCATGTGCATTAATAGAGAAATAAATTGGAATAAAAAATGATTTCCTCTAAATGTGAAAGGTAAACATGCATTACCGACCAGGGACATTTCTAATTAGCATATTATAGATATAAATATAGATTTAAAATGTATGTTTATATATATTATTGCTATTAAAAGTGTTATTTTGATACTTATTTCTTTAAAAAGGTCAAGTTCTTTTAGAAATGTAATTAGTAATGTAGTGAATTATTCTTTTGATAAAGCCTTAAATAATTGTTTTTAAATAATAAAAAAAAGAAGAAAACATTTGTTTTACATTAAGTGCACCATATATAGATTGCTGTAATTCTGGTCAAACATTCATTTGTTCATCCCATAGAAGCAATCTGCCGCTAGTTATGATGATGATGCTGATGAAGAGAATGAAGATGAAGATTCTGACATATTTGGAGAGTCTGATAAGGATGAGGATGAGCTCAAAAAGGTTAATAGCTTTGTATTTTCTTAGCACCTCTGACACACTTAGCAAATTAGTATTATGAGATGCGTTATCTTAATAAAATCGTGCAAGCTAAAACTTAACATTAGATTTCTTGCATCCTATGTCTTTCAGGACACCGGTCTGCCATCCTTTGCTGATGAACTAGCAGCCAGAATCAAGGGAGAGACCCCAAATAAGCCAGAAGCAGATCGCACATGTATGGTCACGAACAACATATGAATTGAATTGTTTTATTATTTAACACCTTTTCATCTTTCCATTCAGTTAGTTTTCTTTCTCAAGTTTATCTGTGTGCATGCACTTGTTTGTTCTCAAGCGTTGTCATCAGGCCCATCCATTACCCAGAAGAAGAGTAAAACAAAGAAAGAGTCAAAACCTCAGGGTATGAGCGACCGTGTGTTTACTTCATATAACATGTGCTTATCAGATCATACTGCAAAATGCACACTACCGGTCGAAAGTTTGGGGTCGGTATATTTTTATTCTGGGTTCTTGAAAGTCTCTTATGATCACCAGGGCCTCATTTATTTGAAGAAAATATACAGTGAAAACATTTTACTATTTTAATATATTTTTGAAAAACAAATTATTGTCATAGCAAAGCTTTAATGCACAAATTTCATGTATTATTTCTTATTAAAATATTAAATTTGAAGATAAATAATAGTAATACTGACCCCAAACTTTTGTATGGTAGTGTATGTACATATAAGAATCAGCAGATGACTTTATGTATATGCATTGTTTTATTGAAAACAACTACTGTTATTTAATATTTTTGAAGCTTCTGGTATAGTTGTATCATAATTTCTTTCAGAAATGGAAGGACATTTAGGATATACTGTTGCTAGTAAAATATTTGCCATATATTGTATGTATATGTAATTACAGTGGAGGATGATCAGGATGAGATGTTCAAACCACCAAAAATGGAAGATGAGGAATATTCTCCATTCGGTGGAAAGGGTGGACTTTTTAGTGGAGGCAAAGGCCTGTTTGATGATGACGATGAGGTTGGTAAATAATAATGTAGTATCATACAAAAGCATACGAGTACATCTAGAAAAAGACACGGAAGTAGTCTGTGAAAGTCAGTTCATATGATTTGTTCCTCAGGGAGATCTGTTTTCTGATGCACCCAAATCCGAGCCGATGGAAAAGGAAAAGACTGTAATCCAGGCAACAGGTAAGATCTAATTCTGTTGCCCATTTAAAGTCAGATCTTACTTGATAATAGGGCTGTCGCGATTCGTCGATTTGTAAAAATCGCCAATTCGATTTAGTGTTTCAAACTCCATCTCTGCATGTTGTTGTGAGTTTGGGTTTATTATAACTTTCATCTGGGAACACAACGTGCACCATTTCATCAGATTTATAAGGTAATCTCATCTATAAATCTATCAAACACAGGAGAATACATCGCGATTTTCAAAATAAAAGCTCAAACCCTCACTCTGAGTTTACACATTTTGATACACATATTCATTTAATTACAGTGGCTATAGCATTTCTGTCCTAAAGAAATGGCTAAAAATTAAAGATTAAGTGGACATTTAAATTAAATGGTGCGTGGTCACTATTAAACAAGGAATAGATCGCACAGTATTGTGTACAAATAATCACCAGTGCATCGACGCGCCCTGCAGGCCTTTGTTGTAATGTGTAACCTTAGCTCTATTGTTTATAATACATAATGTATTTTAACCGTTTTATTAAATAAAACTAGGGGTGCTCCGATCAGGATTTTTGAGGCCGATCACAGAAAGCAGGATCTGCTGATCCAATCACAGATCCCGATCTTTTTAAAGCCATCTTTTATCAAGTAGAATTATTTATAGTTATACTCCAATCCGTATTTTTAGACATTCATTCAGTGTCTGAATTTCATTTTTAAAAATTGGGGGAATTCACCTCTTAGGTGATTCTTGTGAGAGAGGACTTTTTTATTTGAGGGGTGGAGGGGGGCACTTTTTAGACATTTGTCATATATATATATACATATACATTTATCTCATCTAAATGTTTGATCATACAATGCATTTTTGTTTTTACAATGTGCAGAAAAGCTTACACACAGCACAAGCCTGATTTCACAGGAGTCCACTACTGATCCATCTGTTTACCACAAACACAACATTTATCCATTATTTTAATTTCAAATCCAAACATTGTTATTGAAACTGCTTTTTCATTGTGATTCTTTTTTTCTTTTACTGTAATTAAAATATTTATAGACGTGTTTAAAAGCAATAAATATAAGAAACACATTATTCAATGCAATTACTTCAATTACTTTTGCATTTAGGCTACTTCTAGATTTATATATTAAGCTGCTCAAGCAAGTGGCAAAACATTTAAACTACTTTTCTTATGTTATCACAAACATTTTAAATTAACTTATGACTGGCTGAAACAGTCAGCTCTGCTGAATTTTCTTTTGCATTTAAATCGTTATTACATGCAATCCAGCGGTTTATGAAGAGCTTTGCTTTCCATATCTCCGAGTGCCATCTATTATTGCCTTGTTTATCTAAATGTGCTCTTTTCATTTAAACCTAGCCAAAAAGCCACATGTGATGACTCTGAAACACAGTAGACTTTAATTATATCTATTTATAGTGTAATTACTACATTTTCGTGTCAATCCATATTTACCGCACACAATGCGCTATCACTTTAATTCAGTGCGCGTGGTACAGCAAAGATAGACTCGGTGCGGAAACGATCTGTGCTGCAGACACACCGCTCTCCTGGAACGCTCTACCGGACCGCAACCGCGTGCAGAACACTCTGATCCGTTAACATGATAAGCGTGGAAAAAACGCACCATTCGCACTGGAAACGGAGTAAAATGAACCTGGCATTATGTGTGTGTGTGTGACTGTGCATGAGCGCATAGTCTCCAGGAGAGCGCAAGCCCTGAATGGTTTCAACAATTGGGAAGAATTAACAAGAAAAACTTTAGTAATGATGCGACCCTGCCTCTATTGTGCAAGTAGACAAATCCTAAGTCAACTATGCAGCGTGCAGCTCGCTTATAATGCAGAGGCGATGTGATTTGAAGCCGTTTGCACATTTTGAGAGAGAAAGTGCAGTGATGCACGCAGGCTGTTTATGAAATGATGTCTCACATAAAGTTTCAAATTACTTTGTTATTTAATGAATATATATGAATTGTACCTCACCTTCGGCGTTATAATTATTTCAGCCGCGTCAGACAGAGACTGAGATGGTGCCGCTGCATGTCGGGCCAATCGGCCTTTTTAGAGACCGCCGATCAAACCCCAAGCGATTATCGGCCAATAATGATCAGTACCCGATCAATCGGAGCACCCCTAAATAAAACCATATGATTTCTTGCTTTTGATACTTTATTTGAACTAATTATTAAAGCATCATTGCTATTATATATGTATTTTAAGTCATTTTAAAAGCTATTGTTCACTTGCATCTATTTTTATTACCACACAAAAAAATTATAATTAGAGGGCCCTATGAAATCTGTTTTATTACCAAATTAATTTTTTTCCATTTAAATTTTTCGATACTCTGTTTTAATAGTTAAATTAAATTGTATTAATAAAAAAGCCTGTCTAATTAATTTTACAGTTTTATCAGTTTTATTCTATTTTCCATTATTTTCTGGAATCCATTTTAATGGTTCCATTAGATTTTTATAATCAAAAGCATCTCCAATTAATTGATTTTAAGTATTTTTTTTCAGAAATATTGTACATTTTCATTTTTTTCCTAAATAAATTCCGTTAAATAATATTTATGGTAAATACTCCTTTAAAAAGTGTTTTTTGATTATAATTGTATTATTAGACTAGCACACGTGGATATGTTGTCATTGTTACACTATAATACTGTACTTTGATTTCAGTGACTTTACTTTTGCTTTAAAAAAGGATTTCCCAGACATTTGGATTTCATTTGGTTTAATAAAATATTCGTAAGTAAAATTGTAGATTTTTTGTGGGAAATTAATAGTTTAGATTAATCAATAAATTAGTCGATAAAAAAGAAATAAAAATAGTCGTTAGTGGCAGCTCTACTTGATGAATCAAATTTAGGATGTAAGCTCACATTCAGATACCAAGGTCCTGTCCTACATTATTTTCATTTTTCAATAATCCGTTGATGTACATCTCAGTATAGAAGAAAAGATCTGTCAATACTTCTGTTACATCATAACTTTAATACTGATTGGTCATTTGTACAATACTGTAATCAGATATGATCCATTGTTCCATTACATTTAGTCATTTAGCAGACGCTTTTTTCCAAACTGACTTACAAATGAGGACAATGGAAGCAATCAAACCCAACAAAAGAGCAACATGCAAGTGCTATGACAAGTCTTGGTTAGCCTAACACAGTATACGTAGCAAGTTTCTTTTTAAGACAAGTAGATAGAATATAGAAAAAAAATCTAGTGTTTTTTTTTTTTAAGAAACAAGTAGATAGAATAGAAAAAAGAAAGCTAGTGTTAGTTTTTCAAGAAAAGCTAGCAGTTACAGAATAAATATGCAATTGATAGAGGGTCAAGTATGTGTGTTTTTTATTTATTTTTATAAAAAGATGACAGATAGATAAAATAGATTTAGAATAGAGAGTGCTAGAGTTAGAGGGTCAAATAAAGATGGAATAGATGTGTTTTTAGTCGTTTCTTGAAGATGGGTAAGGACTCAGCTGCTCGGATTGAGTTGGGCAGGTCATTCCACCAGATGGGAACAGTTCATGAAAAAGTCTGTGAAAGTGATTTTGCAAACTGATTTCCTGCTTTTACTCTGCAATCTTTCTTCTCACAAAAAATAATTTAAATTTATTTCAGTGTACTTATGTGTTTTGTAAAATGCATTTTAAATTATAACTGTATTACAAGAAAAAGTATATATTTATGTTTTATAAATAGCCATTTAACAAGCGTTGTCAGGATCTTTTTTTTTACTATTATGACTCGATGGCCGTACATGATCATTTACTTACTCTTTGTACATTCTGAAACCCACCATGTGTTGACATATAAAACCCATTTACATAATTGTCATTTGATCTTTTTCATTGCTTTTGTAGAGCCCCCTAAAACTAAGAAAATACCCACTGGTGCTGTCTCCATCTTTCCTGGTAAGCATTAACTACATTCAATTTGCATACTCGCACATTGTTTTACATAAAAGTTTTCTGTAGTAACCAATGAGTAAGATATTTTCATGCCTCCTACCCACAGAAAACAAACTTTTTGGCTCACCAAATGATTCAGACTCACTAGAGAGCAAAGGCAGTAAGAGTCCATTGAAGTCCAAAGTGCAGGTAGCTCCAAAGCGTGCCTTGGTGGGAGGTGGGCTGTTTGATGACGATGACGACGATGATGATGAATTCTTCAGTGGGAAGACGCCTAACAAATCCATCTCTGGTACACATCTAACATTTGCCCTGAGGTATGACAACAGTCTTTTTGGGAAAATTTAAATGTGTATCTTTGTGATCAGGACAAGAGAAGCAAATGCCAAAGAAAACTGTAGACCTGTTTGGAGAAGCTGATGAGGAGGAGGATGATGATGATGAAGGTGGAGCAATGTTCAGTGGGAAAGCCAGTGCAGCTCTTCTTCAACAGGACACAAGAGCTAACGGGGAGGAGGAGACACGTCCTCCAGAGAAAAAGGTCTGCTTTGTAATCATCTCGATTTCATTATGATGGTTGTTGTTGGTTATATACTGAATGAATTTGCTTGAAGCCTCCTGTTGGCGCCGTTTCAATGTTTGGGCCCAGCACGAAAAATATACTGGAAGGTCTGAAGAAACGCCGGCCTTCCACCAGTGAAGAGTCTGCCAAGTCTGAAGAGGTAGAAAACTTTCAAACTCTTAGTTGTATTAATACATGCTGTGTTAATTGTTATTTATTATTTTTGCATTGTTTCTGCAGAGTGAACCTCCCCCTGAAGCAGTCAAATCTTCACCTGCACTGGAAGCATCTGAGAAAACGCAAAGCAAGAGTCTGTTCTCAGACGATGAAGCCTCACAAGTACGTCACTTTTCTATAGTCATGATACAGAGAGCCTGTTCTCAGTTTTCCAGTCTATTTAAATTAGTGCTTTGCCATTTGTTTAATATTCAAGTATTTGATGAAAAAAATGAAAATGTTGTCATCACTTACTCACCTTCATGTTGTTCCAAACCTATATGAGTTTCTTATTTTGAACATAAAAGAAGATATTTTGAAGAATGCTGGTAATCAAATAGTTGATGGTCCCCATTGACTTCCATAGTATTTCTTTCCCTACTATTGAAGTCAGTGGGGACCAACAACTGTTTTGTTCTTCAAAATAACTTTTTTATGATCATAAGAAAGAAAGAAACATATACAGGTGTGTAATGACATGAGGTGAATTAAAGGATTAGTTCACGTTCAAATTAAAATGTCCTTATAATTTACTCACCCCCATGTCATCCAAGATGATTATGTATTTCTTTCTTCAGTCGAAAAGAAATTAAGGTTTTTGATGAAAACATTCCAGGTTTTGTATCCATATAGTGAACTTCAATGGACTCCAAACGATTGAATGTCATAATTACAGTTTCAGTGCAGCTTCAAAGGGCTGTAAAGGATACCAGACGATGAATAAGGGTCTTATCTAGTGAAACGATCGGTCATTTAAAAAAATGAAAAGTTTATGCTTTACTAACACAAATGCTCGGTTCTACGATGCTCGCTTCACGTAATTACTTTGAAAAGGTCACGCTTGATGTAGGCTCCATATCATCTTCTCCCAGTTCAAAATCGTCCGACGTCGATGTTTCATCTTGTAAACTTGTTGAGTTGTAACTCCCTTTTTTGTAAACGGCGTTTGATTTAGTATTTGCACGTTCAATAGACTCAGTACTTCCGCCTACGTCAAGCGTGACCTTTTCAACGTTATCACGAATTACGTGAAGCGCGAATCGTAGAACAGAGCAAGGCGAGCATATAAAGTTTCTAAAGCATATACATTTATTTCTTTTACCTATGACCGATTGTTTCGCTAGATAAGACATTACAAGATTCATCGTCTGGGATCGTTTACAGCCCTTTGAAGCTGCACTGAAACTGTCATTTTGACCTTCAACCGTTTGGAGTACACTGGAGCTAACTATATGGATACAAATCCTGGAATATTTTCATCAAAAACCTTAATTTCTTTTGCAGGGAAGAAATAAATACATAAACATCTTGGATGACACGGGGAGTAAATTATCAGAAAATTTGTATTTGAAAGTGAACTAATCCTTTAATGATGACAGAACTTTAATTTTTGGGTGAACTATTCCTTTAAAATGCATATCTTGACAATATTCTAAATATTTGTTTTAGTTACATCACTCAACCTTAATTACAAACTGACTCCTGATCTGTCTTTGATGTATTTGCTATTCTGGATCTTGCTTGCTTTAAAGGTATTCACAAGTGAGACTGCAAGTAAATCAACGCCTAAAACTCAGAACAAACCCAATAAAGCTCCGCTCTCAATATTTGATGATGAAGAGGAAGAGGTGATGTTAAGCTAGCTATATTTAAAGAGATAATAATCTAGATATATTTCATTCTCTTCAGTGGTTTTCAACAAGTCTGTTTTTACTTTTTTAGGACCTTTTTTCATCAACACCAAAGTCCAATTTAGTTCAGGCCAAAAAAACATCTCTACAACCCAAGAAACCTGTACCCAGTTCACTCTTCAGCGATGATGAGGTATTTGAGTTTAATGCAGAGTAAACCAATTACAATACAGTCAATACAATTGTAAACAATACTGTACAGAGTAATATGAAATTGTCTGTTTCACTTTAGTATAGGGACCAATTCTCACTACCTAGTTGCTAGTAGCATGCACATATTGGCTGTTTATTAAAGCACATATTCTGCATTACCATATTCTATATCCCTAATCCTACCCAATACCTAAACTTAAAAACTACCTTACTAACTATTAGTAAGCAGCAAATTAGGAGATTGAGGCAAAAGTTAATGGTTTGTTTATTGCCAGAATTGGACCTTAAAATAAAGTGTGAAAAAATTGTCATTTTATTTTGATAGCATTTTTATTTTGTTCAATCGATGATGCATGCTGATATTACATGACATGGCACAACATTTGCTTGTCTGTATATCAGGATCAGTGGATGAGCTCCAAGCCCAGCAAAGAGAGCCCGGAAGTGAAGCCCAGCAGAATGAAGTCGAGTGTTAGCGCCCCCTCTAGGCTACCCAGTGTCAAAGCACTACAAAAAGATGGCCTGTTTGTTGATGATGAGGATGATTTGTTTGCAGCCACAAATGAGTCAAGGTTTGTGGATCTGTGATCCGTTAATGTACTAAAGTAGTGAGAGAAACAATAAATCATTATGCTGTAAATTTATTTTGTCTGTCCTCGCAGTAAGAAGTCATCTCAGAGAGTATCTCTCCTGTTTGAGGATGAGGACAAAGAACCTCTTTTTGGCTTCAAAACACCTGCAAATAAAGCTCCTTCTGAAGCGAAGGTAAGTGTGGCTTGAGTGTCCATGTACTTTTTGGGCTACTTTACAGAATTTTGATCTTTAAGATTTGTTATGTTTTTGAAAGAAGTATTGTATGCTCACCAAAGGCTGCATTTCACAGTAATATTGTGAAATATTATTACAATTGAATATATATATATATATATATATATATATATATACACAGTGCCCTCCAAAAGTATTGGAACAGTAAAGACAAAATTGCTCTGTTGGCTGTGGAGTCAAGACATTTACAAATATGATTAAAAGATGTATATGAGACAAAACTACAGAATATCATTTTTTTTTTATTGGGTGATTCATTCATTCATTCAACACAAAGATGATTTACCAGCTAAGAAGTTCAGCACTTTTAGAGTTTCATCCCCCTATCTGATGTGAGCATAAGTATTGGTACAGTTGCCTCACAGGTCTTTCTAAGTGATCCGCTGTGTCCTGTTGCATTAATTCTTCAGGTATTAAAAGTAGGGAATGTGTCGTATCGGTTATATCCATTACTTCTGTTTTCTGCATTTTCTTGCATTCGATGATGACTCACACAAACCAGGATGAAGACGAGGGTGCTGACTTTGAGAGAAAAGTAAGCAATTTGGCCTTGTGAAAAATCTGCCTTGTGTTCAACTGTCCCAATACTTATGCTCACATCAATGAGTGGGATGAACTCTAAAAGTGCTGTTCTTTTTATTTGTTAAAACATTTGTGTTGAAACGGCTAATAATAAAATGTGACATCCTGTAGTTTTGTCTCATATTCATCTTTTAATCATATGTTCAAATGTCTTGACTCCACAGCCAACAAAGCAATTTTGTCTTTACTCTATATATATATATATATATATATATATACACTGACCAAAATTGTAAACACAACACTTTTGTTTTTGCCCCCATTTTTCCTGAGCTGATCTCAAAGATCTAAGACTTTTTCTATGTACACAAAAGGCCTATTTCTCTCAAATATTGTTCACAAATCTGTCTAAATCTGTGTTAGTGAACACTTCTCCTTTGCAGATAATCCATCCACCTCACAGGTGTGGCGTATCAAGATGCTGATTAGGCAGCATGATTATTGTGCCTTAGGCTGGCCACAATAAAAGCCCCCCCACCCGCCCCGATTCACTGATGGAAATAAAATGTTTTATTTTTAAAACGGCATTTATTTGAAATCTTATATCATTAAACATGTCTTTACTGACACTTTTGATCAATTTAATGTGCTATTGTTAAATAAAGTATTCATTACTTTAAAAATATATTACTGGCCCAAAACTTTAGAGTGGTAGTGTATGTTTCCAATCATTCATTATTAATTATTTGCCATACTTTTTTGCGTAGCATCTTCATCATAAATGTTGGTCACTTTTTATTTACAGGGTTTTTGTTAGTAGCTAAAAAAAAAAGCTTTGTGTTTAAGGTTTCTGGTGCTCCCTCTCTGTTTGAATCTACGGAGGAGGAGAATGCACCTAATGTAGCAAAAGACAAGATAGCAGAGGAAAAGAAGCCAGTGGAGAAGAAGCCAGTGGAATCCATTCCACCCTCTGAAGACAGCACTGGGATTAAGAAGAAGCCAGTAGGAGCAGTAAGCCTTTTTGGTGGGATTGATGTATTAGCAGACAAGCAAGACACAAGTAAAGTGAGTAAAATGTTTACAAAATAATTAATTCCATTTCCATATAGCATGAAAAGGGCAATATACTTTGACAATTATGGTTTACACTTAAATATATGCTTACAAAAAAGGGTTAGAGAACTGGGGATTGTCTATTCCACAGAAACATACTAAGATTCAAGAGGAGATTGCTGATGGTGACGAGTTGCAAAAGGAGGGCCCTCCGCCCATGGAGAGTAAGGGGACCAAGGCCAAGAAAACAGCACTGAGTCTTTTTGATGATGATGATAATGATGATGAAGATATGAACACTGATGAAATAATTCCTGCCCTAAAACACCCAAATCAACAGAAAAGAATGCACTAAAGGTTAGTTGTTTCAGATTCTTAGTGCAGTGAGGTATGAATTTGTTTAAGTAGGTTAATTGATGTTATTTATTGATTTTGCTTGTGGTCCTAGGATCATGGGCCCCGGATGAAGAGCACAGGTGTATTCCAAGATGAGGAACTACTTTTCAGTCACATGCAACAGAGGGACAACGATCCTGATGTAGACCTTTTCGCCCCATCTCCTAAACCATCTGTAAGTCTATGCTATGATGAACTATTTTGTCATTTTATCTACACAACTTTTAAGACTTTACCTTCTTAGACTTTTTCACTTCATGGTGACACAGAGGTTACTTACTGATGGAGGTAATTTCATTGTACAGGTGCCGTCTCAGAGCTCTGTAAAACCAGTTGTCCCCACACTGTTCGGGGATGATGAAGACGATGACCTCTTCAGTTCAGCAAAGCCTAAAGCTCCTCCGGTACTGTTTGTTTCCCAACTTGTACATGTTTTGTGTTGTTTTTATTTTTATGTAAAAGCTAATACTTCATAAATACTTGTACTATATTATAAACATACAGAAAGTACCTGAGAAGCCCAGCAAGCCTAAAATAACTGAAATGGACAAATCAACACTGACCTCAAGCAAGGTATACTCAGAAATAAATCTGCTTTGTTGCTTTAATTCATCCTAATACAACAGAATATTTTTGTGAAAACCATTGTTTACATGTGAAATAGAGATTCAAATATTTAAAATTAAACTTTTTATTTAATTTACCTCATATAAAACATTATTTGTGACTTTTCCAGAACCTGTTAAAGTGGATATTGGTTTTTATTGTTTGACTTGTATGTAATTAATATTATTTAACCGCACAGGAGCCTACAAGCCCTCTAAAATCTACAAAAACCTCCTCAAGGATTGGAGAACTTCAAGTAATGTTTAAAAAAAATACAATCTCTATACTTCCATTTCTCTCATTGTGAAAACAATCTTGCTTTTCATTGAGCTGTTTTATGACACACCAAATCCTGTTAAAAATCTATAATGTATGTCTGCAAAACCATATACTGTATATATACACATATATATATATATATATGTATGTTCTTGTCTGTTAACATTTTCACTGTTTCTGGAATACCAGAACATCTGTAGCTTTGCCATAACATTGTTTCTCTCTATGCCAATGCTGTAAACCATTACTGCACCAAAGTAAACCACTTGTGGCGCTCTGCAGCTAGCAATGTGCTGTTTACAGTGTTTGCAAGGCAGCAGTGTATTTATATTTACCACAAAACCAACAATTATGACATTTACCTAAAATCTGCATATTGAATTGTGATTTATTTTGTGCATTCATTTAAACAGGCAACTTGACTTATTGACACAGATGTAAAACCTAGATTTTTACAAAATAATTAATTCCATTTCCATATAGCATGAAAAGGGCAATATACTTTGACAATTATGGTTTACACTTAAATATATGCTTACAAAAAAGGGTTAGAGAACTGGGGATTGTCTATTCCACAGAAACATACTAAGATTCAAGAGGAGATTGCTGATGGTGACGAGTTGCAAAAGGAGGGCCCTCCGCCCATGGAGAGTAAGGGGACCAAGGCCAAGAAAACAGCACTGAGTCTTTTTGATGATGATGATAATGATGATGAAGATATGAACACTGATGAAATAATTCCTGCCCCTAAAACACCCAAATCAACAGAAAAGAATGCACTAAAGGTTAGTTGTTTCAGATTCTTAGTGCTGTGAGGTATGAATTTGTTTAAGTAGGTTAATTGATGTTATTTATTGATTTTGCTTGTGGTCCTAGGATCATGGGCCCCGGATGAAGAGCACAGGTGTATTCCAAGATGAGGAACTACTTTTCAGTCACATGCAACAGAGGGACAACGATCCTGATGTAGACCTTTTCGCCACATCTCCTAAACCATCTGTAAGTCTATGCTATGATGAACTATTTTGTCATTTTATCTAAACAACTTTTAAGACTTTACTTTCTTAGACTTTTCCACTTCATGGTGACACAGAGGTTACTTACTGATGGAGGTAATTTCATTGTACAGGTGCCGTCTCAGAGCTCTGTAAAACCAGTTGTCCCCACACTGTTCGGGGATGATGAAGACGATGACCTCTTCAGTTCAGCAAAGCCTAAAGCTCGTCCGGTACTGTTTGTTTCCCAACTTGTACATGTTTTGTGTTGTTTTTATTTTTATGAAGCTAATACTTCATAAATACTTGTACTATATTATAAACATACAGAAAGTACCTGAGAAGCCCAGCAAACCTAAAATAACTGAAATGGACAAATCAACACTGACCTCAAGCAAGGTATACTCAGAAATAAATCTGCTTTGTTGCTTTAATTCAAATACAATTTAATACAATTTATCCTAATACAACAGAATATTTTTGTGAAAACCATTGTTTATATGTGAAATAGAGATTCAAATATTTAAAATTAAACTTTTTATTTAATTTACCTCATATAAAACATTATTTGTGACTTTTCCAGAACCTGTTAAAGTGGATATTGGCTTTTATTGTTTGACTTGTATGTAATTAATATTATTTAACCGCACAGGAGCCTACAAGCCCTCTAAAATCTACAAAAACCTCCTCAAGGATTGGAGAACTTCAAGTAATGTTTAAAAAAAATACAATCTCTATACTTCCATTTTTCTCATTGTGAAAGCAATTTTGCTTTTCATTGAGCTGTTTTATGACACACCAAAGCCTGTCAACAATCTGTTAAAAATCTATAATGTATGTCTGCAAAACCATACACTGTATATATACACATATACATACACACACACACACACACACATATATATATATATATGTATGTATGTTCTTGTCTGTTAACATTTTCACTGTTTCTGGAATACCAGAACATCTGTAGCTTTGCCATAACATTGTTTCTCTCTATGCCAATGCTGTAAACCATTACTGCACCAAGAGTAAACCACTTGACGCAGCGCTCTGCAGCTAGCAATGTGCTGTTTACAGTGTTTGCAAGGCAGCAGTGTATTTATATTTACCACAAAACCAACAATTATGACATTTACCTAAAATCTGCATATTGAATTGTGATTTATTTTGTGCATTCATTTAAACAGGCAACTTGACTTATTGACACAGATGTAAAACCTAGATTTTACCCTATTCACTATCTGTTGCTGCCTTGCATGCATGATCATGTCGTGCAGGAAATGGAAATCTAGTGTACTTCTAAAATAGTACAAACCAGTCTCTCTCTGATCTTGGCATGTGAGCAATAGACGCTGGCTGTATTGATTTTAAGTTTTGTCACAGATTTAAAGACTTGTCTGTTTGTTTCAGGCTAGCTTAGCTGTCAACCCTGCCAGCCTTCTGCCAGGCGCAGTGCCACGGATTCCAGGAGCGGTCAGCGTAATCCCTGGCCTGGCAACCGCTTCCCTCCCTGCAGCTGCTAAGCCGCTGCCAGCTACCGATGCAATCCCTGATCATCAGCCCTCCAGTGAGGGAGGGGTGAGCTTTGACTCTCCCGCTCTGGTCAGCATGCTACAGAATACTAACAAGGTAGGTCAGACTGCAGTATGCATGTTTTATAGGTGTCACAAAATATTGGTTGTGTGCCAGTGCAACGCAAACTGCTGCTGTTGGTATAATGTAGTGTTAATTTAACATAAGGTTCTTTTCAGTTGACTAAAAGTCTGGAATTTTAGGTCACACTTTATGTTAAGGTAGGGGCTGTGACGTGGCCATGTGTGTGTGTGTGTGTGTGTGTGTATATATATATATGCGCTGCTTTAATTGACTGGCGCACACACATTACTCACACACACAAACTTGTCAACACTACCCCGCAACTTTTATTTTAATAAAATAATTTTCATACTGAATCCAACTGAATATTTGGCGATTTCTAATTATTGGGGAGGACTTGTCCCCTTCAATGTCTATGGTGGTTACGGACACCGTGCCACCGATGGTAGTTTAGAATTATTGCACTTTCACCTATAAGCAGAAATCAAGAAAATATCAACTCATATACATGGTTTATTCTCATAGTTTCCCGATTAATTAATCAAATTATTATGAAAATGGGTAAAATCTTTTCTCAAAAGCTTATAAAGTGAAAAATGTTATATGAATTAATTTAATTTCAAATTATAATCATGTTGTTATATTAAAACATACAAAAATTACTCTGTATTGTGACCGAGAGGCTGTTAGTGCATTTATTCAGGAATATTTCTATAGGTTATAGAAATATTATATTCAGGATATTTCTATAGGATTATATTGTTTCTCTATTTTTGTTTGAATAAAATATAGACTGATTTTGGATATAGAGAGATTTTTTTTTACTGTTACAGTTTTACTATATTTTTGTCAGGATGATATACTGTAGTCTCAGCTAGTGTTTAATGATGTCATCTCTCGTCTCTTCTTGTCTTAGTCATGGAAAAAAAGTTGAATATTTTTCTTTAATGAAATGAACACTACTAGAATGACCAGTCAATGGCTTTTTTATGATGCAGGGTCGGACTAAAGGTGCAGTGCAACGGCGTCCGCAGACAAGGGCAGCAAGACATCTTGCAGCACAGCAATCTGAGGAAGCTGTTGGAGAAAGCACCTCTATACAAGCTGATGAACCAGTTATGGCTGCTTCTCTCCCTACCTTTAACCCCGTTTCAGTGCGACCCTCAGCGCTCAATATACCTGTCAGCGCTCCTGCCAAGAGCCCCGATGAAGCAGTCAGGCCAAAGAGATTTCTCGATTCTGGAGATGATCAGTTTGATTCAGATAATCTCTTTGCCACAAAGCCTATTCCCTCCTCAAAACACAAAGCAAAGACCCCCGAGGAAGGCCATAAGAAAGCCTTCAAAACAGAGGCCGTTGTAGCTTCAAAGAAAGACCAGGCCTCGTCTATTTTTGACAGCCCCGAGGATGATCTTTTTGCCACAGTTAAACAGAAGCCTGTCCAGAAAGGCAAACAAATGTCCTTCCTAGAAGAGGATGATGATGATATTTTTGGAGCAGGAAAGAGTAAAAGTGCAGATAGTAGAAACTCCAAAGCAGAAGCCAGCTCTGCAAAACCAGACATTTTGCAGGTAAATATCACACGTTCTTTAAGTTTGGTATTACAAATCAGATCAATGGGGTAGTAGGAAGTGGTATGACTAATTTATGTTTTCTTATTGACTGTAAAATAAATGTTTACAGGATGAAGTAAAAGAACCTCCCAAGGCACAGAAGAAGCCCAAGGAAGTGTCATTGGATGCAAGTTTGTTTGATGATGATGTTGATATTTTTGCTGACTTGACTGGCACCACAAAGCCAAAGGAGAAAAAAGCAAAGAAGAAATTGGAGACAAAATCTATTTTCAACGATTACATGGGTTAGTTATCGCTGCAAAACACTCTTCACTACGATTCTTACTTGCCAAGGTTTTTGTTTAGGTTTTTTTATTCGTCACATACTCAATTATACAGAATATAATCAGTAGAGAAATGTAAAGGGGCCTCCTGTATAAAACTAAAAGTGATAAATTCAGATTTTGCTTAAGCATAAATGTATTCAGATTTGTAAAAACAGGTATGTTATTAGCCTGTGCAAAGTAACCCAATCAGCGAATCATTTTGCAATAATAGTTACAGGCATTAGTACCTAGTCTACTCCCCAAAATAACCATATATGGAGACTAAGACACCTTGTTTTTCTATGCATAACCTCGTCTGCATATCATTTCCATACGCATATTACCATCCATGTGATGCTGCCCTGTTTAATCGTACAAGACTGTAGGAAAACATGAGATATGAAATGTAAATCTTGTTTTGTTGTCACATTACATAAAATTAATTCACAATGATACTTTTTTGAACAAAAGAAACAAACAAAAAACATAAAATTAAATATTTGAATTGGTTTAAACCTAATTTGTTTAGATTTGTATAAAGTAAAGTAAAACACATACAGTATTGTTTTACATAAAAAAAGAAAGTCTTATCAATTCCATCAAATTATGTCCTTCAAATGTTTCATAATTTTGGGAAGCCCAGGAAAAGGAAGGGCTTATCAAATGCTACTGTCTATCTGTGAGTTCTTCATTAATGGAAGTTTAAACTTCACTCTCATCAGTAAATTAGTCTATAGTGTGTTGATGGTGTGCACATATTTGCACCACGTTTATATTCTTAATAAATCCTGAAATGTGGCAGGAAATTTGCCTATGCATGAAATGTCCATACAGAATTTTCCACTTATGCATATCATGATTTATACATGAGGCCACAGGTCAATTTAATTATTTTCTGAACATTGATTTAGAAGGTAAATGTGCTTAACAATAAAGACACACTCACAAATGCTTACTGGCAGAGGTGGGATCAAGTCATTGTTTTACAAGTAAGTCTCAAGTCAAGTCCCGAGTTAAAATAGCAAGTCCTCAACTTTTAGCTTCAGGTCTTAAACAAGTCATTAGTGCTCTTTGCCCAAATTAGTGTCTCAGCATTAATTACCATATCAAATGTATAGTAATTTATATCAGGAAGTCGACTAGAATATGTTTTACATAGTTTAATTTAATGTGAGATGGGTGCCCTTAGTAAAACTACTCAAGTTCAATTTAGGGATTGTGCCAAAATAAGCAGTGAAAAAAACTATTTTATTAGTAACAAATAGCAAAGACAACATAATTCCGTAGAAATAACAGCTGCAATACTTTGCATGTGTGCATAAGAAGAATATATGCTTCTAGGTGTAATATCTAAACCAATGAGCCGTTATTTGGAACCTCACTGAAACCGATTTAAAAACATGTGAGCAGAAACGCAGAAAGAACTGCTTTGAAAGAACTAGAAGAAATAACTGCTACCATACTTTACATGTGAGAGGAAACATGCAATATGGATGCAGACAAACTCATGAAGACAGTCATTCAAAAATGCTGTGCTACCATTCTTTATAACTAAGAGTAACAAAGACAAATTGTTGTACGTTAAATGTTGTTTGTAATATGCATAGTTGATCGCTAAATTTAGGGGCTATGTGCTATACAGACTGATTTATAACACGTGAATACAATTATTTATCCTGAAAGAAATAAAAGACAAATGAGTGTCTGGTGAAGAGGGAGAATTTTGTAAAAATATTTTATAGTAATATATAGACTACAATTTACAAATCATTTTGTGAAAGAAACACTTCTTCAAATTATATTTTAAATGATCGTTAGGCCAATTGCTGCTTTTTCCCTTTCAAATTATAGCTAAATTGTTTGCAATGATTAGTTTTAAATCAAGGTTATCTAATAATTATTTTGCACCAAACTTTAAACCTTTAAAAATACGCAGGTTTACGCTTTAACTCATAATTTTGATCCTGGATTTAAGTCATATGTAAGATGAACTTTAATCCTGTTGCACCATAACTTTAACTCAGATTTAAATCTTGATTATGGATTAACTTTAAACTTAATGGAGGTTTAAATAAAATAAAATGCACATGCAATTTAAAATATGCAACTGATTGAACATTTTTAATTAAAGCACATCTAGTTGGCAGAGCTGCGAGGGTCGTGGCAGGATGCGGATCCACCACTCATGGTGCACCTCGGTGTCGGACAAACAAAAGAAATGAGGAATGTGTTTAGAATTTAACAGCAGCGATCACAGTAATGATGAGGCGAGCACCAGTGACCGCGGCCGCACCTCTTGTTTCTCATGCCCGCTCCGTGTGTCTGCTGGGCGGCGATCAAACAGGCAGGGCAGCGCTTTTCACAAGCAGAGATGAGAGGAGATATCTACTAGACTAATCATGTCTTTTTTCTTATCTCGGTTCTTTTGTCGTAAGTTAAGCTGTTACTCCATTTATACTAGCATGTACTGTATATCAAGAGCTCCCTGAACGCAGTCTCTGGCTTATTGCCAGTCAAGCGCAAGCACGCTGCACTCGTCTAGAGTGAAAACGATGCTGATCTGATCATAAAGTCTTTCCGAGTCACAGGGCTCAAGTCCAAGTCAAGTCTTGAGTCATTGCTGTCAAGTCGAGTCTCAAGTCTTCTTTAATTCTGTTGAGTCGAGTCGAAGTCATCAAATTTGGGACTCGAGTCCGAGTCAAGTCTCGAGTCAAGTGACTCGAGTCCAGACCCCTGCTTACTGGTATCTGCTTTTTGCTCTCACCTCACAGATGATATCTTCTCGACTGGGACTACGAAACCAACGGTGAAGCCGTCCTCCAAGTCTAAGAAGAACCAGCCCGCCCAGGATCCCGTACCAGCCGTGGAAACGGGCAGCGATATTTTCGATGATCCTTTGAATGCGTTTGGGGGACACTGAGTCTCCTACATAAGAACATTTTGTTTAACTCTGTAGCGATATTTTCGATGATCCCTTGAATGCGTTTGGGGGACACTGAGTCTCCTACATAAGAACATTTTGTTTAACTCTGTAGCGATATTCATGGCCTAAATGAAGGTACATGTAATCTAACACTGTTAATAATTTAAACTATAATAGATAACTTTAAAAAAAAAAATTAGACCGGAAAAAAGAAGATTGTAAATCTATGTACCTCTAATGCCATCTGTAAAGTTATCTGATTAGTAAAAGATGTAGCGGTCATAAAATGGCATTGACATTTGCAGAGGTTATGTGTCTTTTATTAGCACTTTAAACATGTCAATTGTCAGGTAACGTTAAGGTATAAAAAAAGAGTTTATTAAGACTGGAGACATTCCTCTGATATTGTCAACTGTAATGTTTCATTTTTCAAAGTGGTGCCATAACTCTAAGCCTATGCGCCAACATAAGTGCTTTTGTTGTTGATGATTTTATAACTCAAGCTGAAGTATTCTTGTGTTGCATGTGAAATGATTTTTGGAAACTGAAGAAAATATATTTTATGAAACGTAGTGAATGAGTCTTGAGTGCTTGAATTCAAAATGTGTAGAGTACCAAGCCATTGCTAAACATTTAATGTATGAAATGTAAAATCTTTAAACCTTTCAATGTTATGCACTGAAAATGCAACCAGATACCGTCACAAATTGTTGTTTGACGCTACCAGGGTGACCGGGGTAACATCCGGGAGATGGATAGGGGAGTAGGCGGAATGGTCCCGCCTACTCTGCGTTGCTATTGGACGAGCGGTTCTCTTTTTCTCCAACGGCTAAAGTCATTCGTTCTCCTCACTGTCAATTAAGAACATCACAATAGGCTGACTCCTTTTCAGATTTTTGTATTCTGTTTTAATGGGGCCATTGAGCTGCTTAACATCGAAACAAAAGCAGCTGTCCGTGGCTCTAAAAAATAAGGTACTTTATTGGCGTGCAGAGACGGTAAAGGTGGTAATGTTATAGGAATTTGTAAGCATCCGTGAGTACGTTAGTTCGACGAGCTGCCTGTGTCGCTTTGCTAAACCGGCTAACGTTAGCCTTTACTGTATAATTAAAACACCTTTTATTGCAAGTTTCTGTCGGAAAACAGTTCAGAGACTGGGGAATTGGTCACGTTTACCTTTTGGGGTAACTACCTAGTTTTTGGGGTGTTTATGGCTTGGACATCAGCCAGGACTTCTCGGATCCAGCTGTCCCTCCCTGAAGATCTCCTCTGATGCGGTCAAGGTAAGATGACAAATTGGTGTAACTGTTACTGAACCGTATTTTAAAAGTCAAAGAACCTAGCTAGTCGACTGGACTTCTGGATACTTGACATATTAGTCGACTTTTGGGGGAAATAAATTAGAAAAGCGTCGTTTGTAGCTTTAAAACAGTTTTGTGTTGTTTAGACTAATCGTAAATAAACATTCTGATAACACAACATCAATCAACCTACAGCACAACACAGAGCAGTGTGGATCAACAGAAGAGATAGATAGGCAGGTAGATAGACATTATGGGTATTATCAATAAATAATAGTATAAATATTATTTATCATTAATATGCAGTAATAAGCGGAGTAATTTTTTTTAGCATAGTCTTTTCAATGTACTAAGCAGATAAGTAAAAAAAAAAAAAATACTATAGTGAAGTATAAATATAAGACATGTATACATTTTTTTTCAAATGCACCTAATAACACTTTTTAGATGGTAATTCAAAGGTTCTGATTCTCCACAGCCCAAAGCATCATGCATGATGTGTTCCTATGATGGAGGTAACGTCTCAGCCCTCACTCCTCCACCTTGGGCAGGGTTCATTGTTGTCTCATTCTGAGCCCTGTCTTTTGCAATAATGACTGACAAGAGGAACCCACCGTTTTTCAATGATGACAATGTAGGCTTGGTGCACTACAAGCTGCCCTTCAGCGAGACCATGGAGCTGTTCATTGAGACTTTGACCGGGACCAGCTTCCAGCTGCATGTCTCTCCGTTTGAACAGGTCGTCTCAGTCAAGGCCAAGATTCAGAGATTGGAGGGTATGTGTCCTCTCTTGACTCAGTACACAGCACATGCTCTGAAATAATAATGACATTACACTCATCAACTGGCACATTTATTTTAAACTGCATGTTTCTTATTCTTAAATAATTAGGATCATTATACAAGCTGACCTCATATTTAGTGAGAGATAATGTGGAACATTTCAGCTATCACCAAAAAAATATTGGTCATATTGCTTGAGTCTTAAAGTGATTAAAAATGGTGAACGTAGAACATCTAAAAATATACATATTCCCTTAGACATGTAAAGACATTTTACACTATTAAAACTTTTAGTTCAAGGTGTTACTGTCCTTACTAAATGCTTTAATACACTACTGTTGAAAAGTGTTTCAAAAAAGTCCCCTTTGCTCGCCAAGGCTGCATTTATTTGATTAAAAATACTGTACAAAAAGTAATTTTTTTACAATTTAGAATTCCTTTTTTAACATATTTTAACCTGACTTTACATTACTCCAGTATTCAGTGTCACATGATCCTTCACAAATCTGTCTAATATGCTGATGTCCTTGTGCAAGAAACATTTATTCTTATTATTAATGTGAAAATTGTTTCCGAATTCTTTGATTACTAGAAAGTTCAGAAGCATTTGAAATGGAAATCTTTTATAAAATGATAAATGTTTTTGTCACTTTTGATAAATTTGGACCTACATTTGAATGGTATTTTAGGTTTTGGTTACTGGTTATTATGCATTACATTATAAACACGCATTCCATTCACCTAAAACAATATTTATTCATCATAGTCCTCATTATGCTAAAAGGAAACAGTGATTCATTGTAATAACAAATGCACCTTAATTACTCTCTGCTGATTGGATAGTGATTTAGAACAATTTTAATGAGACGTTAAATATCCATCATTAGTTTTGAAGATGGCTTTATTCCTAGTAGTCCAGGTTTGATGTTTTCATTCAGATTTAGAGCTTTAGAAGAAACCGATTTGTTTATTAACAACCGTCATACTCAGTAATTGCACTGGTTTAACAGATCCGCTCATGCAGTTACAGATAAAACATGTGTCTTACCAGTTTAACACATGATCAATCAAAAAAAGAGATGAGAACAAATTGCTTCTCTCCCTCCCCATCAAAGCTGCCATTGTTATTACCCAGTAGCTAAAATCGCTGCTCCTGTAAAGCAGCCATCACGTGGCATGGTTGAAAGACTGAAAGCAGCTTTGTTAGGATGAGAAGTGTTCGTATTCTTTGAATGAACAGGTTTTTATTTATTTTGGGGGTACAGCTATATGAAGTTTCTCTCGTGACTTGCACATGAGCAAACATTGGGCTGAAAATGAGGACTGAGGGTGCTTCATTTGTGAGTCTGATTGACGCTGTGCGCTTCACTGATAAGTGTGAAATGAACGAGACCGGAGAAGCGTTAGTCCTGCCGGCTGTTGGGTCTTTAAACATGCCTGTCTCCAGCACAGACGGGTTTCCTCCCAGGAATATTGTAACGTGTTAGACAGCTCCCATCTCACCAGGTCTGACACTTTCCTGCAGGAGTTGGCTTCATTAAAGATCAGTTTATCCACCCTGTGGATTACAGGTGAGGAATGGCCTAGTTTTAGTTCCGCTATTGTGGCTAATCTTAGATTCTCAGATACACTTTGCATCTGGAGCCGAACTTGCTGCCCCTTCTAGGAATCAGACCAGTTGCAGGAAGAAGTATGAGATGGATATGTTGAGGTGATCCACATTTCAATGTTATGAAACTTCTGTTTCAGATTAGGTTTAAAATTACACCCATGGAGACTGTGTATAGTTTAAAAAGCATGACTTGGCATGTCTCTAAACAATGGGCAGGTCACACACTAACCTCTCTGACCACCTCACAGGTTGTCTCACACTCCTCGCTGATCCTGTTTAGAAAACTACCCTTCTAGGAACAGATACCAGTTTTGTGTTGCATGGGTGTGTTCTGGTGTCTTATTGCACTTTACACCTGATAAAGGTACGTCTATTCACTTAATCACAAGCCAGTGCAGACGTCTGAATAATTGAAGTGGTACACTTATCTTTGTCCAAATGCAATGTCTTAAAATTGAATGACCATAATAACCTTGAAAAAAGTTTTATTGCAATTTCAAACATTTATGTGCTTTGTGTTGTTGTATTTTCTGACCACTGTAGATATAAAGTTGATATGATTGTTGGTTTATTTGGTGTACACAGGGGGGCAGATCTGAGTCATATGATGGATGAGTCGCCCTGATCTGCTTCTATGCATTTTCACTACAGAATCGATTCTTTTGAAATGATTCAATTGTTTCAGTATATTAATGGTTAAATGTTCCTCAAAGTGCTGTAGTTAAATAAGCTGCTTATGTGTACATTAAATATTTCAGTCAGCGTGGTCATCAAAATGGCTTCTTTCTAATTGGTCAGATGTGATGAACCTTTGGTTGCAGAACAACATAGCAACAGTTAGCACAGCATTACTAGACGAGTCCTTAAAACATTTCTTAGCTAGCAGTAGCCAATCAAAAACAGATTAACTTCATTGGTTAAACGCCCTCTCTTCTGTCTCAATTACCAGCCATGAATAAACAGGAGACATCACACTTGTCATTTAACCTGGCTCTTAAAACAAACACAGTGACATTCACAGTAACATCAGAGAGAAATTAATATAAATGTCTTTGCTGTTACTTTTGATCAATCTAATGCATCTTGCTGAATAAAAAAAATCAAGAAAACTATATTTTTTATTTAGAAAGGACACATTAAATTGATCATAAGTTACAGTAAAGACATTTATGATGTTCTCAAAGATTTCTAATTCAACGTTCTGTTCATCTAGCATCCTAAAAAAATGATCATTGTTTGCACAGAAATGTTGAGCATCACAACTGTTTTCAACACTGATTATAACAAGAAATGTTTCTTGAGCAGCAAACCATCAAACTAGATTGATTTCTGAAGTATCATGTGATACTGATAGCAAAGCTGAATTTTCAGCTTATTCTTCAAAGTAATAAATTACTGTAACTTAGTTCGTAGATACGGAAGAAGGAGAACATTTAAAGATTTTAATAATAAAAATAAAGGAACACAAAGAAAAGCAGCAGCCCCTCACGGACGACTGCCGCACACAAAACACAAATGAAGGTCGAGGCCTGGTCCTCTCTCGTCTTCACTGTCATCGCTCCTCCTCTTATCCTCCCAAAGCTCCTCCGTGAGACTCGAGACCGGTGAGTGGTGCAGGCGTCACTCATGATCATTTACTCCACCGGCCTCGCTCCATTCCCACGGCTCTCGGCCCCGCCCCACTCATCACAGTTACTTTTAAAATATATTGTACTAATAATACATTTAATAATATTTTACAATATTACAGTATTTTTAGTCTAATAAATGCAGCCTTGGTGAGGATAAGAGACTTCTTTCAAAAACATGAAACAAATCTTATGGAATTCAAATGTTGGTGAAATCATTTACATCTCAACGGAATACATTACTGAGAAATGAAAGGTCAATCATCATCATGTACTCACCCTTGCGTTCTTCTAAACCACACAATTTTCTAATTTAGAGTTGGGGTGGAAGCTGTCAAGAACAAAAATCAACATAAAAGTATGGCGATAGTTGTCCTTATGACGTGTGCACAAGTTTGTGTGTGTGCGTGATTATATGCCTGTAAATCTCAGGCCAGTACATTTAAATGCATCAGGACACATAATAGCAAGTTTTTGTGGGTTTACTAATCTTTGCACTTGATTTACAGTTTTCATCCTAACCCATGTTCAGTTAGTTTTCCCTCCACCATGACACCTACGGGATCTGTATTGAGCTAAAAGCCCCATTTGGATATCTTTATTTTTAGTTATCATTGAAATCTGTGCCTTGTAAAAATAATCCAAACTATTTTGTAAAGACTCTAGGCGGGTGTGAAAGTTATGAATGTCACTGGACATTGATTTTACTGCTCATAAGATGTCAAAGGCCAGGTTTTATTTCCTCTGCTTTTTCTGTTCTCTTTCTGTTTCCCTGCAATGATTGCAGTTCAGAAACATTCCATTGTGTCAACCCTTTACTGCAATCAGATGTTCACCTCATGCTCCTGTTATTCTACAGTTGCTCCTTTGTTTGTTCTTTTGTCTGACTTGCTTTTAGATGCCGTTATTGCTCTGAATTGCCCTGTGCATGTGGTTGAATGTTTATTTTAGTTTGCATTATAAAATGATGCTATACTCATTTTATGAAGTCTTCATTCACAGGCATCCCGGTCTCTCAGCAGCATTTGATATGGAATGGTATGGAGCTCGAAGATGAGTACTGCTTACATGATTACAGGTGAGGTTCTCAGCTTTGCAAAACAGGATGCAGGAAGTTTTATTACAGGAAGTAAACTTAAATACCACTATGTTACTTTAAAAGCTTTCTTTCTTTTGTGGAACAGAAACTGAGATGTTTTGCTCCATGTCAGAGCTTTTTTCTCTTCCCATGTTGTGACCAGGGGCTCATCAGCAGCATAAAAGTAGTTTATAAGACTCATGCTCTATATTTGATGACTTCTGAGGTCGTAAGATAGCCTTGTTTGAGAAACAGACTGATATTTAAGTTGTTATTCATGGAAAACCTCTCCATCACGGCTATCAAATCTAATTTGAGCTTGAGCAGCTTGGACGTTGTCTTTTATGTTCCATGAAAGAAAGGAAATCATATGAAAGGGTTTGGGATAGCATGGAAGTGAGTGAATAATGACAGCGTTTGATTTTTGGGTGAGCTATTGCTTTAAATGCAGCACTTCTCTCAAGAGCAGGCTGGCTCAGTCTGGAGGTCACAGATGGGGGATTTGTCATAAATTCTTGTCAGTTAATGTTCCACATGGAGGCTTTCTGGGAAGATATTGTGGGGCTGGATGGCACTCATTGTGCTTCAACATGTTAAGTGAAGCAAATATTTATAAAGGCAGAACTGTATAGTAGCGGTTTCGAGTTTGAGTTTTCCTATGGTTGTGTTTTCAGCATCACAGAGGGCTGCACTCTCAAGCTGGTTCTCGCCATGAGAGGAGGGCCTGTGAACACCAGACGAGGTACGTTTCCCACTGACTGGGATTTTCACAGTTGAAAATGTTAAACCTGTCATTCTGAACCCCAGGTTAATGTAATCCTGGCTTATCCTGGTCAGCTCAACACTGTTTATACTTTACCCTGGGATAGGTATTCATCCTGAGTGCTTTTGAAAACACTATTTTTGATCTTAGTAACATGATCTGTGGAGTGCTGCAAACAATATGTTTCAGTACCTCCTTGTCTGTCAGTAAAAATCTCATCATAGGTCTGCTCTGATTGTCTTAACTCTATAAAGCTGAAGGTATTCTATTGGATACATTGTATCTTTTCTAAAGAAGCTACATCATTAACATAAGTACTTTGGTAATGACTCTCAAAAAATTAACATTAAAAAATTTGATTGGTTAAAATGAAAAAAGGTAAAAAAAACATATGCATGGATACATTATTGATGATAATATTTTCAGCATAGAATATATATATATCCAATACAATTTCCATTTCATGGTACAGTATAATTTAACAAAAAAATGGTCTCCGTGCTACAATATTTATTTATTTATCACCTTGACCTTTCTGTTGAACGTTTTTGTCTTTCAAGAGTAAAAGTTTTGGAAATATGCTACAAATATATTACAGACTATGCAACACTCCAGTTAATGTGCTCTTCAGCACTGTTTTCCCCAAACACAACTGCAACACATGAGAGTTACTGCGACTATACAAACCACATGAATGAGGAAACCACTGAGACGGTCTATGATTGGCTGTGGAAAGTCTTGACGAGTGCTATACAGGGCTGCACCAATTCAGTGCAAGCGTTTTAATCCTTCCCATGTGCCATTGTGCATCGGTTTTAAGGTCAAAGGAAAAAAAGTTGCTCATTACCATTCCAGAAAGTGTGCAGGCACACAGTTAGCTACCAGTCTTATATTGATTAGTATGACCTGCATCCTGTTTCTTCTCATTACCTGCAGTGACAGTGAAAGATGACTCGGTGAGGGATATCGCTGACTGCCTCGATGCAGGGAGAGACGAGATTTGGGACAAGTCACTGCCTAATAAACAGGTCACCTTCCTGGTGTACCGTGAGGGAGATCAGCTCAATTTCTTCCGAGTGGTAGATAGAGGAGATGGAACTCTCACACCTCTGTCTGAATCATTGAGGTCAGTTCAAAGAAGAAGAGGAACAGCACACTGCACTCTGCTTCCCTTTTTTAGATAGAAGCAGATGTTTCAGAAAGACAGTTTTCACGTGTCATGTTGTTTTACTAATGAAGACATGCATCAGCATTTACTGGCAAGCTTAACAGTCTGTAACATCTACATCAGTAGCATCACCAAAACAGAAGTTTCAAAATAAAAACGATTTCCATAAATTATGTAAATCATTTCCCTTTGACATCATATAGCCATACAAATACGAATTCTTTAATAACACTCTTAAATGTAATTGTAACAAATGTTAAAAAGAATATGCATTCAAACTAAATTACAAAGATTATTTAAATATACTTTTAATAAAGGTTTCTGCTTAAATCCAATGCTTTTAAATAAATAACTAAATAAATACTGATCATATCTAAGCACCAGAATATCTGAGACTTTGCCATCATCTAACCATTAGAAAAAAACAATAATTTAATAACACTATGAAAATGTTATCTTTAGTAAATCTTAAAAAGAATAAGCATTTTTCATATATGTTGTGCTGCATAAATTCACTTGTAGCATTTAAAATAATTGATTGTAGTTTTTCATTTTTAATATATTTAGACAAAAGTATAGATATTGTATATTTTAAATCTTTCATCATTGCCAAAAGCAAGCAGAATTACTGAAAATCATTTTCATTAAGTTTTTGCTAAAACAAAAAGACCAATGTTTTGAATTAATAAAAATCTTTAGGTACAATGTTTGCCTAGTTGATAAATGGGCAGCAAAAATTCCCAAAGACATTGACGGAGTGATCTGATCATATCTAAAAAGCAGAATATCAGATACTTGTGCCAGTCAGCAACCACCCAGAACACTATTGCAACACTCATAAATTGTTAAAATAAGTATGTTTACTATTCCATTTTTACACAGAAATGACCCACTTCACCTTTCTAATATTTCGATTTTCTAATGTGTCAGCTGTCTATGTGACATACAGCTTTTTCGTCGGAAAGCAAACTTGGTTAGCCATCTGCAGAATGTTTTACAGAGAAAATGAAAATAATAAGGGCTTCCTTCTTTTATTTCAAATGTTTTTTTTTTTATATTTCTGTGGAACTGCAATGCTGTAATCAGCTGGTTTTGCTTCATTAACCGCAGACCATCCTGGTTAGTTAAAACCTAACAAGTGAAACCGACTTAATTCAGTGTAGCATAAGGAAAAGGAACTGCACTGTTAAGCACAAATAATCCAATAGTTCATCCATGCATGTGTTTCAGCGGCGCCTCTGTACACAATGTGTACGCGGAGGAGGAGGAGGAAACAGAGAGTGCATCTTCAGAACAGCAGACGCTGGAGAACTCCATCACAATGAGCAAGATGAAGCAGCTCAAGGCCAAGATGGAGAACATGAACCTTAACAAAAAGGTACAACAGAATAGGGAGACCAGACATGCTCTTAATCTTATTCATTCCTCCTCCACATATTCAAACAAAATCATCTTATTCTGAAGTGCATGAACCCCCTTACTGCCAAACACATCTGATTAAGTTTGTCGGTGGAGCGCTATGGAAGTGCGCACAGTTCTCCAGCTGGCTTGAGGGAGTGCCGCCCATCCTACGCTGTGTCTGATTAACCGGCACAGTAATAACTACAAGCTCAGCAGATTGGCACATTAATTATTCACACTCAACTATGCATAGTTGTCAGTAGACAAGTCCTAGTGGCAGATATTTGTTTTTCTATATCTGGGAAACCATTGTTGTTATTGCTTACACTTTTATCTTAGTTGAGAAGTTTGCATGTTTACGTATGTATTGCTTCTGTAGGAAAAACCTATTTGGAGGTGTAACATGAAGCCCTGGTTAATTGGTTACAGTTATGAGCAATATCTCAACTTGACACATTATTCAACAGATGTGCCATATTTGATACTCCAATGGCTTCAAATGTGTGTAAAATATGAATTCAGAGCTTTTCATTTTAATAATAATTTGCTACTGTTATATTAATAAAGTAATGAATTTACATAATGTGATACTTTTTTGTTAAATTAATATCAACATTCATTTTACAGTTTAATAAGGTTAAGCTTTTTTCAGACTTTAAATTATATTTTTTGTTTGCAAGCATTAAGTCCCAAATTGTATTTGTATATTACTGAATTCACAGAATCATCCAGTAGTACAGACAAATGTTAATTACCACATAATTATTTAAATATGTTTATATATTTGGTCACTCTTTATTTTAAGGTTTAATTCTCGCTATTAACAAACCATTAACTATGACCTTCAATTAATTCCTATTTTGCTCAATGGCGCTTTCCGGGGCTCCTGTTGTAAAGTTTGCTGATAAGCGAACCCGGCCCTTGAGCATCCATTCTGCCTGGTACATCGCCCACTCCTGATCATATCTGCCATATCTTTTCTGTCTATGTGCCTTATTGTGCATGATATGCATGTGATTGTTTTCTTGTGTCTTTTATCAGCCCAAGAAGACTGCTAAGTTAAAAGTCAGACCTCCAGTGGGTCCGCGGCCCTGCAGCAGTTTGCTCGGCTCCGCCCGACACCATCGAATGTTTCGCGTCCTTCCTCAGATAGGTCACGCTTCTCCAACACATCTACCTCCGATCGGTGATCAGCAGCAACCTGCAGTTTCATCCCCTGCTGGTGGTTCATCCCGTCAACCATTCGCATCTCTCTTGAGTCCCACTTCCTCCAGCCGCGCTCATCCTTCCTCTGCAGCTTCTGGCGTATACATGCTCCAAGCTGAGGAACCATGGGATAATCCAGTGCCCAGGAAGATCAGACTCCCTCCCAAAGTGTCCAGGCTGGATATGAGAGGGCCTAAAGTCATGCGAGATTGCGTGTACCCACCTGTATCGCTTCTGTCCAGTTCTGGAGTTCAAGATGAGGTTGATCTCGAGAGTGACAACTCAGCGGTGATGGAGCCGCCCAAAGCTGTACCCTTCAATCTTCCTGAGCCTCTGAGTCTGGACATATCCACTCAAAGAGAGCAAGGTTTGAACTCTATAACTGTTCCTGAACCCAACACTGCTGCTCCTCTTCTTTCCCAAGCGATCAACTCGAACTGGCTGGCGTCCCAATCTGACCCTCTCGCTTCTCCTCACATGCCGCAGCACTTTGAGTTTACAGGTTCCTCCGGTCCAGCCCAAGCTCTCCTCCGAACTAGCAACAGCCCGTTGCTTCCGGTCAGCTCCCCGTCGCGGATCACATCTGTATGTGGGCTCAAAGTCGACAAACATTCGGAGGTGATATTCAAAAGCGAGGCCCGAGACATTACTAAGATGGCTAATAAAGCGACTAAAGAGACATTGGGTTCGGTGAATAACGCAGAGCTCCTAGCCTCCCTTGCAGGGGCTGGTGGTCAAGAAGCCCTGGCCGGGCCCTTTGCTCTGGGCAGGTTAGGAGCTACAGCCGCCCCCCTACCAACCAACATCCATCTGCTGCAGGAAGACCTGCTGAGGAGGATCTCCCCCCTACAGAGAGCAGCTGGCCACACGGTGAGTTCGTAACCTTGACTTATGCTGCTGCTTTTACAGATCTCAGTTTGTACAGCTTCAAAAACCTGATGTTCATTTGATCTCAGCGGGCTACAAGGAGAAACCGTATTTGCTTTAACTCAATATGACATGTGGATGCTGTCGTGCAAACTAGTGCTACTACTAGAGCGTGTTTCCCGTCACGAAAAGATTATACACCGTTCAAGACAGATTACAAGTGCAATTCATTAGTTTTGGCATTTCAGCTAATGAGAATAGTGCTGTGGCAATCTCACGAATGCTTTATCATGCGAAATCTTGCCGTTGCAGCCGTCAAGCTCATCAAGCGGCCTCTCCAGTTCAGTAAAGAGATTAGGTGAGTGGCTTGACATAAACAGTGTGAAATGAAGCATTAAGAACACATCTCACTGCGCTGGCCCGTATCACAGAGAAACTTTTTTGTTGTTGAGAGTAATGTAATTTGTGTTGGCAGTTTGTCATACTTTTCCACTCGCCACTACTTTAAACATTTTTACACCTGTCTTACTCTGTAAATCTGTAAATCCACAGGCCACTGCTTTAATGTCATGCTGTACTTTGTGATACTTTCAAGCTGTCTCCAGCCTAGTTCAGTACTAATGCTTTACTTGGGTTGAACTCTGTGGTTAAGGGGCCAGTATCTTAATTATTTCAATATTTTGAATGAAAAAAAAATACTTCAAATTCAGCAAGGATGCAATAAATTGTTCAAAAGAGACTGAATGATTGAATTAATAAATGCTGTTCTTTTGAACTTTCTATTCGTCAAAGTATCTTGACGAAATATCACAGATTCCACATTAAGCAATTTTGAGCAACTGTTTTCAACATTGATAATAATACATTTATCTTGAGCATCAAATCATGCTAGAATGATTTCTGAAGGGCCGTGTCACACTAAACCTGCTGGCAGCTGCTAAAAATATCTTTGCCATCATCGAAATAAATTACATTTTAGAATATTTTACAAAATTGAAATGGAAATGGCTATTTTAAATTATTATAGTACAATATTGCTATTTTACTGTATTTGTGATAAAACAAATGCAGTCTTATGACCATAAGATACTTTTGTCAAAAACATGAAAAAATCCCAAACTTTTAGTGTATTTGTGTTGATTTTGCTTTTAATATAAATTCAAGCAACACTGTGATTTTACTTTGTCCTTTAAGTTTATTAAAGAGCAGGTCATTAGATTTCATGATCCTTGAGATTGTATGAGAGCAGGAAACAGAGACTTGCTCATTTAAACATCGGTAGCAGCAATTGGTAAAGAGAAAAACTGCTCATTTTCAATTAATCAATTCCCAATTAATTTGTTTCATTTATCAAACAGGTTCACAGAGATGACTCTGTATGCCTTTATTAATGTGCATTACTATATTGGTGCACATAAACTAAAAAGATTACTTTGTAGTGTAGTGAACCGCTATATGGAAAACAATTATGGATATTTTAGTTTTTTACATTAAACATTTTTCTCCCAATGGTTTTAGCCAATGTTTGGCTATCTCAGAATGCCCAATACTGCATACCGGTCTGTACAATATTTTCCAGGAGATCAGTGTGAGGGGTGAGGACTGCAGGGCTGATCTGCACTGTCTTACATGAGGTGTTGCATTTTAAATGAGGCCAGCAAATATAAAATATTCACTGTCATGCAGAGAATAACTGCTGACTGAAACCAAAAAACAGGAAATGATCACCGCAGCTCATTCGCATAGATAAATATTCACATGATCGCATGTTTACAAAAGCATGCATGCAAAATTACACACAAAAGAGAAGCACATCTTCACTCCGACTCCGTGTGATGCTTAGAGAGACGGCCTGCATGATTGTGCACTTAAGAGCCTGGATGATGGTTTTGCAACAGCTGGTCCTGATACATTTGGGAAATGTTCCCTGACATTTTACCGCCAGTGTTTCAGAGCGTCTGAATGTTCTGTTACATCTGTGATTGTCACTGGCTTGAAAATGCAACAGTGATGGCAAATAACAGAATAGATAGACCAGCAAGTATATGACTGGAAATCCAATCTCATGCCCCGGTGCTTGGCATTTTTTGTCACAATGTGTGTCTTGTCCTTGCTCTTTATTGTTGTGTAGAAATAAACAGGGAGGTTCAGGTACATGAATCTATATTTTATAGTTGTTGTAATTCTCTCTCTCGTTGTCTGTGTTTGTGGAAATATTGGTTTAGGCACTCCAACACATCACTTGCCCCCTGTGAAGGTTCCCACTGGAACAAAGAAAAAGAGTTCAAAGCACTGCTTCCTGTGTGGGAAGAAGACCGGGTTGGCCACCAGCTATGAATGCAGGTACAGTGCAGATCCCTCAGGTTTTCATTATTTTACAAGTAGGGATGTTAATGTATATCTGTAATCTTAAAGGAAGTATGCGCTTCATTTGGTGCATGTGCAGTGGCATAAAACAGAGCTATTTCTGTTTGGAGGTGACAGTAGTTCTCATATATGTCATGTGTCATTGCTGATAACACCATCTGTGACTTTTCTCAGTTTCTCGGTATGTTGTCTTGAAGCTTTGACCAAGGCAAAGTCTTAGACACGGCTTTCTTTCAGTCCTATTCAAAGATGCATCGTATATTATTCTCTCCTGCGCCTTATATAATCCATCCAGCTTAACTGATACAAAATAATATACAATATATGAGACCAACAGTGCTTTCTTTTCAACATGACAGATTTGTTTGTTCAGATCATGGCTGGAATCACCATAAACACTGACAGGGACACATTCCCCAATATTTGCCAATATGAGTTTTATGGTTTATTCTTAAATCATTACATTTGATCCCTTTCTTACTTTTCTTATGTTGGATGGATAGGTATTTTAGGTTTTGTTTAAAATGTTTTAAATTATTCTTGCTGAGCAAAAGTCTTCTACTAAACAGTAAATCTCTTTTTATAATTAATAATATTAAAGGCCCATTCACACCAATTATAATAACTAAAGCTAAAAATTCCACAGCACAATTATAGCAGTAAAAAGTTAAACAGAGGAATAATGTCATCGGAATCACTTTCAGAAAAACATTTTTCAGCTTATGAATGATAAAAACAACGATAGCCAATCAGAATTTACCAGACTTTTAAGGGCTTGAGCATTTAAGTGACAGATGACAAAACTGTAACATGTTCTTATAATAAATAATATCATATGTTGCTATGGATGATAATATAGTTATATTTATAATGATCATTCTTGGTGTGAACAGGCCTTAAGAAATGATTCTTCAGAATATTATAATTATTTCTGAAGGATCATGTGACACTGAATACTGGAATAATTACTGCTGAAAATTCAGCTTTGCCATTACAAAAATAAATTACAAGTATATTGAAATGTATCTGTGTGGGATGTTTTAGAAACTATTCCATGTGGTCTCGCTGTGAGCTTTTTTCTGTATAGTTTTCTAACAGCTTTAGTTCCATTCTGAAAATCAATAGACATCCGGATGAATTTCAAACACCATCCATTTATTCTGTTCTGAGGAAGCATTGTCAGAAGTGCACTTTCTCTCACACAGCTTAGAGGAAACGTCGGTTAGACTGCTGTCTGAGTATTGTCGTTCTCATAAAGATATCTGTTTATTTTTATGTAAGGTGTGGCAACATCTTCTGTTCCATGCACCGCAACTCAGAGACCCACGACTGCACCTACGACTACAAAAGTGCAGGCCGACGCTTTCTACAGGAGACCAACCCCCTCATAAGTGCACCAAAGCTGCCCAAAATATGAAGGGTGAGAGAAAAAAAGATATGATATCCATCAACTATTAAAAGAGAGAAAACCTTGATCACCAACCTGTGCTTTTATCACCCTGTTTGCTTAAAAATATAGTGGAAAACAGTGCTCACTCATTAGCATTGCCTTGGAAAACACACCTTTGTCTGCTCTATAAATGACTTCATGCAAACAAATACACAACTCTGCATGTAAATAGTTTCTAAAAACCTTTATATCATGAAAACGACTTTTAAAATGAGTAAAAACTTTTAAATAAGCAAAATACACTACTGCGCATATCTATTTACATGTCTTTCTGTGTTATTGCTTCTTTTTTTTAATAGAACCAACAATCACTTTTCATGACAAGTCTTGCAGAGATGCACTTTACTAATGCTGAATATCTCTTGTGGAGATGGGGGTGACTGTGTGCTTGAACTATGTGCCGTTTTGTCTTTTGTAAGTTTCCTTTTAGTAGGCGTACTTTCTTATATTTCTGCGACATTACTCCTCTTCCCTGTCTAGTAGCACTCTACCGAACACTTCTTATCATGAAACATGCCAAGCACTGTACACTCGTGTTATAACAAGACGGTTTAACCTTGGTTCACTTTGAGAATGAAGTATATAGGCTCTGTCGGCCGCACACACTACACTATGCAGTTTGACCATGTAGCATTCTAAACCATCTTTATAAGGGCTTGGCATGATAAGATGTGAACAATAAACTTGTTGCCATGACGAACGATCCTTTTTGTACCTTAGAAGGCAGCAGGTATTTGCATTTTTCTGTAATTGTCGAGTTATGAGCCTAATAAAATATCCTTGTTTCCTTTGTTTTTTTTCACTCTCTTGTACTGCATTCTATGATTCTACTGTATCTTTCATGTCTTTTTAACATCGCATTGAGGTGTTTATGTTATTGTTTCTGTTGCTTCGTCATAACAGCACTGCTGTTGGGGATTCCAGGTACTGGAATGAGTGTATCGATAGTCCTGTCTCAACATGTTTCCCTTCATTTGACTAATATGTTTAGATGTCTAGATCAAAATGTTGATCTTGTGTCTAGTAGTGACGCTATTTAGATGAGTGCATCCACTTCTGAATTACTTTGTGTTATGATTACACATTTTTTACTTTAAATAGTATCATAGAAATAGTATAAGATTTCAAAGTCAGAGTCCTAAACTAAAAAGACTAGTTTATGCAGCCAACAGATGGTGTAAGAATGGTTCACGCAGTGTTAAAAATGAAAGGAAGCAGCTGTTGCTCAAAACAGAGAATGTGAAAGAAGTGGTTTTGGTGCAGAAGCTTTTTAGATGCACAGTTGTATTGTACTGTACTGTGCACTTCATTATGAATCACTTTTATATTCTTCTATAATGTATGCTACAGGTCTTATTTTTCTTTGTTCCAAGGAACATGTAGGAAACTTATCTTTTAAGAAGAATATCAAGAAAAACTTGTTTAGTTTCACACATTTGATGACAAATCCACACACAAATGTAAATGATTGTAGCTTCCAGACTGCTGTACTTTATTCATCCATGCACAATTCATAACCACAAGTATTATGTAACAATGAATCAAAGCATGTTTAGACGATGCTCTGAGCACAGAATGTGCGGCTAAAATGTGTAAACCCTTACAAAGCATGACACAGACTTTAGCTGTTCTCTCCTCTATCATGACACATAAGATCATCTGTTGTGTTCCTCTAAACAAGACCAGGAGGAGCAGAGCACATCAAGCCTATCCCCGTGTAATCATCAGGGCTCTTTTATTGTCTTTAATATTACAGTGATTAGAAAGAGCTTCTTTGAATTCTGTTCATTAAAAAAACAAACGTGTGAACACACCCAATATTGCACCATTTTAACTAATGAAATGACTGGGACACATGAATCTCAAACAATCACATATGAGAAAATACAAGGATCATCACCACCTCAAGCACGCAAAACAAGTTCTTCCTCAATTCTGAATACAAGTTTAAGAGTAATTAATGAGCCCACAGCTCTGGATCAGCTGTGTTACTAGCACTAGACGAGGGTACGCGCATGCCCTCCGATTTATTTTCTTTTTCAGCCCGATTTTCCTTCCACCCCGAACGCGGAAGTCGGTTGGCGTGACGCAGCTATCAGATGGGGACTGTGAAATAAAAACAAAAACATCGCTTGTGCAGACGAGGAAAAGCGAGGTAAGTTCATATTTGAGTGAATCCCGTAACCGCGCACGAGGAGGTTATCACTGCACCGCCTGTCACAGTACCTGTTTCTAACCTGTTCTGACTGTCACAGTAACAAAACACGGTCGTCTTGAAATAATTAGGATCTTTTGAGGGGGATTTGAATATCAGGTTCAGAGCTTTATCTTAAATACATATTATACATTTATAATTCGCGTGTCATGTTGATTTAGCTTAGCAGAAGGCACTGGTTTATTGTATAAACAGTGTATTGTGACTGCAGCTCGATACACTGAACACTACTGACACTATGCGTGCTGTATTCGCCTTGATAGTGTTAATGATGTGCAGAGCGTCAAAAGGCAACAGTGTGTGTTTTAGCGAGAATATATTGCACTTGGTCGAAATTAAACTATCCTGGAATTTAGGTAAGCCAGAAAACTGTCCGGTGGTCTACAGCTGTCATCCTTCACAGCGAAACTGTTCTAATACTGTACGACTTAACTACTGCCGGTGAAGACTGTAATGTGACCGCAGACTCCAGAGAAAACTAACGCTTTCATCGCAGTCGCTCTCTTAAATGCACAGTTCGCAAATCGGTTCTTCTGAACAGCTCTGGTCAAAGAGTCAGTTCATAATGATTCTTTTTTGTTTGTGACGTCATTTTGACTTCTCAGCGTGGCATGTTTACATGCAATGTTTGCTACCATTTAGTCTACTATTATTTTGACTGTATTTCGATTGTGTTTGTTATGTTTGTTTCAAACATTATTAACCTTAACAATAATATAAATCACTCAGATGAATCAGTTTCGCACGTATTAACATAAAATGCTTCATAAATGCGAAATATTTCCAGTTTTATTTATAACATTGCTGCTGTATTAAGCTACTACAGTAAATTAATGAGCCAGACAGTGAGTTATTCACTCGAGTCCGATTCATTAATAAAATGTTCAAGCAGTTTAGCCATGTCAATTGATTCATCGAAAAGAACCGACTCCAAAGAACGATTCGCCAGTTCGTGAATCGGAAATCGCGAGGCAGTGTATCAGTGCGCTTGGGTTGCAGCAGGTCTGTTGGATGGATACATGGACTCAATGCAGAATGGATTACAGCGCTGCATAAGTGCGTACTCTACACATTTTGATTCGCTTTTTGCTGGCATTATTGTGTTACGCATGAGTATGTTTAAAGGGTGGATCAGTGGCTGTGTGTCAGGCATATTCCTAGTCTTTGGATGGTTTTGAACTGCCAGTTTTGTTGAGGTGTTGCTGGCCATGGCGGTAAGCGCATACTCTTGTCTATACTGTGTTTGTTTATCCTAAATGCGTTGTCTACATTTCTGTTTAGACATTTCAAAGTCTTGATTATAACAACTCTATCGAACATGTCCACTATTATTGGCCAGGAAACAATGGTACAGTTCTGTGAACATACGTTGATGGGGGATGTTGTCACAGCATACCGTTAGGCACCCGTTTCAGCTAAATTAAAACACTAAAACTATTATAAGACACAAAACAACCGATAAACGGCAAACACGTACATAATGTAGCATTTAAAATACAATACAATACAATACAATGGCAACAAAAGACATAACAATTATTGTAATTTAAAGCAGCATCAAACTAGTAGCTATGAAATAAGCATAATTACTAATAAATACAGGCCTAGTGACAACTTCCTCATTTGCCCAGTGGTTTTATACACCTTATCATGTTGCAATGTCACTCTTATCTTTAGAACATGTCACAATAGATAAAACAATAGATGGCTTTGTAAGCTCTAAGCTTGCACTTTCTGATCCTGTTTGTGTGTTTGTGAAGTGGGGCTTCAGGAATGGTGGAGTTACCTCCCTTCCAGTGAATTTCATTGAAAAAGAACACATTTCACCAGTGCCGTTCATCCAGGACGATCTTAGTGACTGTGCATTGCATCAAGATTTGACTGTGACTTCTGTTACATGGGATGTGTGTTTATGGTATTCATGGCATCTGTGTGCTCTGGGTGCAGTGAGTGTGGAGTCTTATCTCATCTTATGTGAAGCTGTAAATGATGAACAGGGATGTTTTAATGATGCAGCTTAATGAATAGATTGTCTGGAGCAGAATGTTGTGTGCATGGAGTAGATCTTGTTTATCCCACATATTGTAAGATATTAAATGGTAGAGAGAAAATATCTGAAGTGAATAAACGTATATGAATTAATACACTTTTAATCATCTGCCCTTTTAAATTGGACTGTGAAGTGACATGATGTTAGAGCATGTATTCAGTATGCATATGTAGGGTAAGATGGGGAAGATGACCCCTTTAAGAACAATGCCGGTTCACTTTTAAATTGTAAAATATTTAGATAAACGTTTAGTATGTACAGGATGATGATGTACATGATTGTAGCAATAGCCAAAAATGCAAATTATAGATTTTTCTTTTATGCCAAAAATCATTAGGACATTAATTAGAGAACATGTTCCATGAAGATATTTAGTAAATTTCCTACTGTAAATATATCAAATCTTAATTTTTTATTAGTGATATGCATTTAACTGTGCATATTTTTATTAAAGACAAGTCATAATAGCAACACTGTGCATTCAAATGGTATGATTGCACTCAGCCTTTTAATGTAAAGAGAAATATATAAAATAAATAATACATTTAAAAAAATTACTCCACAAATCTAAACATCTCTCATTAACAAATAGACAAAAACCTTTGATATTGAACATAATGCACATAATGCACAGATCACTGTTTTCCAGAGAGGCATAATTAATAGGGGTGGAACGGTTCGTGGAAAAGAATCGAACCGTATGGTTCTCCACACGGTTCGGCACACTCCCTGTTGCCATGAAAATATTTATTAGCACTTTATAACCTACAAGGTTGTGACGCATTGAGCTACGTAGGCTATAACTCATCTCTTTAAATATAAAAAAAAATGGTTGTGCTTTAAAATGTAGAATCAGCCGCTTATGTTCATGTTTGTCCGTTTCTAAAATATAGTAAATTATCATAATTTGCATATAAAATCCCAACTTAGTTGGGATTACTCAAGGAAATATAAATGAAGCGCTGTTCAGCCTGAAGAACCTGGAGGTGCTTTTAAACAATGACTTCATCTAACTAAAATGACCATGATTACTAAACGGATAATAATTAAGATAGGCCTATGATTCTAGAGGTAGCACATAATATTTCTGTAATATGGCCAAATCAAACACAAAATCATACACACATGAATGTGCATGCTCGGCTCTACACCAATAAGATTTGCCGAGTTATAAACTAATGGAATTGGGGTTGGGTGGAGCGACACGTGTCGCTACAGTTTTTGCTTGGACATGTTGAACATTACTAATCAATCTGGGTAATACATTTTCATTTAGCAACTTATAAAGCTTTAAAATATGTTTTTAATTTGCATATTAAAACTAGTGTAGAAAATGGCAAATTTAAATGATATAATTAATTTTAATTTTGCTCTAAATGTTGCACATATGTATGGGAAAATGTAAATTTAAATACAGAAATGCATTGCCATTTTGCATATTACATTTCAAATTGAATTTACCAACACATATGCTTCCATAGTCAACACCGGTGCTGATAGCACGCGCGCACAGGTGAGACCTGAACAGCACACATTGAAATCTGTGTTTAATCTAAACTCATGTAAGCTTAGCCAGTTTAAACATTTAAGAGCCAGATGACGCGAGCTTGAACGCGCAGTGAGAAGATTTGTGCGTGCGTTCATCAGAAGCGTGCAAACCCGTGCCTCAGAACGCACGCAAATATTAAGCTCTCTCTGAAGTATTGTTTAAATGAACAAATTCACACCAAAATGATGTCAAAATGCCCGTCTTGGTAAGTATCCTATAGCAGACATAGCCGGCTGAATGTACAGTATCAGTGCATTCTCTTAAAGTGACAGCACTTTCTTAATATTCATCAAACGGCAACAATAAAGAAATCACTCACTGCTCTTGATTGAATCGATTTTGTAACTTTAATAAAGAAAAGTGATACAACTAAAACCGTGATACAAAGCAAACCGTGGAAAAGTTTAACCGTACCACCCCTAATAATTACACCAATTATTCTGATCATTAAAGTGTTTTGACAGAAAAAATCTCACATATGTTGATATTTATATAAAATGACAAAATTAAAGACACAGTTATTCATAAAATCTGGTCACTGATGAGATGGGATTTATGGTCAAAAGAAAAAAATTAAGGTGGGGGTTGGGGGTCGTTTTACTTCCTTTTTCTTTTATTTACTTCATCTTACCTCATCATCTTATGTGATGAACTTTATAGTGGAGCTTCAATGGGTCACACACCCACAGCCAACAAACAGACAGGTTTTGGAACACAAACCGTATTAGGCCTTTTCCTATAAGTTTTTGAAGCATGTATTAAAAATGATTCTGTATAATCTGTATCCAGATTCTGGATCTTACGATTTTAAGTCAGGGTTTCTCGTTTGCATCCTCGTTCAGAAAGGCAAGCTCCGCCCCTGGGCCTTCACTGCATGAAATGTTTATGATTAGCATAAAGATGTATGTAGCTGCAGGACAGACCTACCATGAAAAGCTGCATATCTCTGTACCAAATGGTGCAATTCCTCCTTTGGAAGTATGTGTTGAATTATCACTGATTTGTATGCTAACGTGTGCTGTTTGCAGTCTAATCAGATACAGCCATATGTGTAATAACACAACTGCTACTGCATAGGTCATTAACACTACGGGATTAAAATAAACATATTGATGAAGTTGTGGACCGCTTGCAGTGTTATATTTTGGAATTGGTTGTGTTTCTGACAGAAAAACAAAAATTGCTGTAGCTATACAGTAGAAAGTAATTAGATTATCTGAAATTGGTTTGACCTCCGAAAGCCATTTAATTACCAAAAACCTTTTTCTAAATTGCAGCTGCTTGGGAAACTCCAATAGGGTGAATTCCTGAAAAATTGGCCGCTGTTTGACAGTCTGTGTGCACACATCACTTTTAATACTGTCTATTCATGAAGCACATTCACTTTTGTGCTCAAATGTGCTTGATGCACTTGACAGAGCTTTTGCATATCCACTCCAACATTAGCCAAGACACTTATAACGATTTATTCTAAGACTGCAGGAAAATCCATCATGGGATCTAATACTTACAGCTACAAATATATATTTTTTGGATTCCACTAATTTGTCCCCTCTGGCGATTTCCATTTTTTTGCACAAAGCAATTAGTGGAGTTTGCTACTGGAAACATCAGTATTATATTGCTCATGCATGCGGTTAGTGATTTAAACAAACTTCTTGTCCCACACAATTTGAATTATCATCATGAATACTACATCAAATCATGGGGCTTGTTGAGGAGAGACAGAAAAATCCCATGGGTTTACAATGCAGTGACCCAAGCCAAATCTTGAAACTAGAATATCATAGAGATTTGTGAGTGGACTATTTTGCAACCCAGCTTCATGAAAAACATGTGCCTTTTGGTGCCAAAAATTATATAACTTTGGTTCTTGCATGTTTTGCAGCAGTTTCAGTGTCCAGTGAGTGGCTCTAAAAAGCATATCCAAAACATGGAAAACACGCCTATGCCAACATTGTATCACATTGGTTCATGCATATACAGTGTCATGGCATTTCGCGGCACAACTTTAGATGATATTCCGTAATGATGCAGGAAGTGACAAAAGTAAGTGTTCATCATGTTACAGTCGTTTTTAAGATGGCCAAGAGCCGTGTATTCACAGTGTCCTGTAATGACCTGCTAATGGATGATGTGGAGTTTTAATGTAGCATCATAAACATTTGGTCTCACTTAGGTACAGTAATAAAAGCAAAGAAAGTCACCAATCAATAGTATGTTATTTAGAGATGGGAGAACATTTGCCTTCTTTGAGTAATCTGGACTCATTCTGCCAGGCTTTGTTATTTACATTAGTGCACTGATGCTTCACTGTCTCATGACGCTTCCCCCTCAGCCTCATAAGCAGTGTTCAGGAAATCATGTACTACCTCTACAGTGTTTTATAATATGATGAATACCGTAGTTCAAAATCATAGGGACATTTTTTTGAAAGAAATCTCTTATCGCCGATGCTGCATTTATTTAATAAAAATACAGTATATTAAACTGTTGTATTTATTGTAGTTAAATGATGTTCAGAACAGTGTTGCTGTGATATTTTTGAAAGTAAAAAAAAGCATCTCTTTGAGCTCATCTTAATGCTTCCTTACTGAATAAAAACAATAATTCCTTCTGTTATATACCTTATTGATATATCCGGTAGATGAAAAAACGGTACCACTAACACACAATGTTATGAGGACAAATGACAGTAATAAAAAAAAAACCAGTAGTCAATATTCAGTGTATACTACATATGTTAGCAGAATTCATTTAGCAGCAAGTTTTATATTCCAAACAGAGTCAATAATTGAGATATGAGGTTTCCTAGAGGTAGAGGTGGGTTAAACTGGGAGTTACCATGTTTTCTTTGCAATCTCTTTGTACGTTTTAATTCATTAATTCATTATTCATTAAATTCACCTTCAACATTATAAAACCCCAGCAATAAAAGCATGTAAGCCATCTTCTTTAAGGGGTGAATCAGAGATGCCTCTTTCAAATCAACGGCATGCTGCTGTGCTTGTTAAAAGAAGAAAAAATACAGTCAGATGGAGTTTCTCTAACATGTATTTTGCCAGAACATAGTTAAATATTAACTCACTCCTCTTCCAACAAGGGCACATGTAAAGGAATCACTGCTGAATATTCTGCTACTGGAATCAAGAATTCATTTATGGTAACTTGTGGTAATACTAAACTATTCTAAACAACCTCACTAGGTCTAGAGACATCACATGAAAAAAGAAAGTATTTTGAAAGGCAAAGCAATTTAATACATTGTAATGAACGACTACAATACAATCAAGAGTGCATAAGAACTTAAAGGCCCCATAAAAACCATTGATAATCAGTATCATTTTTTTGTTGATATTTGTATTTTTTTCGAAAGCTGATCTTTGGGTGGGACAAACTGGGCTCGTATGTTTAGTTTTTACTGATTTACTCACCCTCAAGCCATTCTAGGTATATAGACTTTCAGACAAATACAATCTGAGTTATATAAACACAATTCCTGGCTCTTCGAAGCTTTAAACTGTCATAAGTGTGTTCACGAGAGAGTGGCGTTCCACCGGATGATGTTGGGCGTAGGTGAACGTGGTGACGAATGCAGAAGGGCAGAGGAGAGAGCAAAACAAAACACTGGTCATGAATTAGAAGTACATAACAAGGATTTATAAAGAAAACTGTCGGAGGATTTCGATATAAGCCAAGAGGAGACTGGTTTTTCTTTGCTGTAAACAAAACTTGGTTCTCACGAGACTAGCACATTTTCACCGGAGCTTATGCTACACATATGTCCCACGTCATCTGCTGGAACGCCCCTCTCTCTTTTGTGAAAAAAAAAGAAAATAAATGGTGCTTTTCTTCACTAAGCACAAATTAAATGCAAATTAAAAACTACAATTAAAAACATGTCCAAAATGTTCTAATAGCTTGGAATAGTGTCTGTTAAACAATAAGCTCTACCATCACAGGTTAAAACTGAATAGTAAAACTGATAGACAAAGACTATTAACATGGACAAAATAGCTGAAAATGTCATATCAAGGTCCCTTACTTCAAAGGTTTCTACCGCAGACAAGTGACAGATATGACTGTTGAACCAGAATAAAGTCATATCAGCTTTTGCATTAATTTTAAAGCAGACAGACATATAAAATGACACAAATGTGATAGTAGTTAATTCAGTTGACTTTAGTGAAGCTTTGAGAAACATGAAGCCTAACCATTGCAGCGGTACAACGCATGTGTGCACTGCTTCGTTTGAGTTCAGACTTACTGAATAAATAAATGATCACTTTGATCTTAGACCTTCATACTGTGTACATTTTCTTCAGCGCTCTTTCTCTTCTACAACACTGCATACTATTAGTATTCACCTTTTTTTTTTTACATAAAAGCATGTGGCCATTTGTATTTGTGAGGTTTTTAGTATCTGCTTCCAGTAATTTTACATGCACAAAAATAGTCCATAATGCTGCTTGAAATTGCAAACGGGTATTGTTCTAAGTTTTTACAATCAGTTTATTATGATAATTATAAACACACTTGTTTGTAGTGCTAAAAAAATACAGTTTACTGCACTTATCTATAGCGGCAAAGCACAAGAAAAAACATTATGATATAAGTGGTCTATTGAGCCCACTGTATATTACGTATGTGCATATATAAATACACTGCGTCAATAAGAGTGCATATTAGAAATGTTTTGGACACCATGTCACTGTTTTGTACATTAGTTTGAGTTGAATCAGACTTTTCTTTACAGATTATTTGCTTTTTCGCTCTGAGTAAGACCATTTGGACAGAAAATGTGTTTTAATAGAGATGGAGTGTAAAGCTCTTTGTGCCACTCAAAGAAAAACAATTATAATCCACTTATGAAATTATGAATTGCAGTGCTGTTCAATCATCATCACTTGTGTGCTTATAATGATAGCCCAGGCCTGATTAGTATGTACACCAACAAGCAGTATGTGTGTAAGGTCATATGGTTCACAGTTTGGAGCAGTTTTATTTGTTGGAAAGAGAGACCCAATGCTCTGGACTTGGTTTCTGTTTGGAATCAGATTGTTTTTCCTTGTGTTCTTAGGTATTTTCCAATCAGCTCTGTCCAGATGTTGCTTCCCAGTGTTTCCATTTGTACATTAAAGGAATGATTTAACAAAAAATAATATTTGCTGAAAATGTACTCCCCCTCAGGCCATCCAAGATGTATGAGTTTGTTTCTTATCAGAACAGATTTGGAGAAATGTAGCATTACACCACTTGCTCATAAATGGATCCTCTGCAGTGGATGGGTGCCGTCAGAATGAGAGTTCAAATGGCTGATAAAAACATCACAATAATCCACAAGTAATGCACATTACTCCAGTTCATCAATTAATGAGTTGTGAAGAGAAAAGCTGTGAGTTTGGAAGAAACAAATCCATCGTTAAACTTAAAAACCATTGCTTCCAGCCAAAATACTAGACCATATCCATACCATAATATTGCTTTCTCCAGTCCTCTCATTTGAATCAGGAGAGAAATATGCACAGATCGAGTGCTGATTATAACTCAAATCAGTCCAAAACAAAGATACGTTGATGGATTTTGATGTGAGAGGAATGTTTTTTCGTTGAGGAAGTGTTATTATGGATTATGGACTCTTGTGTTGATTTAAAGTTAAAAAGTCTCAAAGATGGCTTTTTTCTTACAAAAGCTTTTCACGTCACAAGACATTAACTGATGGACTGGAGTCATGATGATTACTGTGATGTTTTAATTAGGTTTTTGGTTTCTCATTCTGACGGCACCCATTCATGATCAATCGGTGAGCGAGTAATGTAATGCCAAATATCTCCAAAGCTGATCTGATGAAGAAACATAAATCTTGGATGCCCTGCTAGTGAGATAATTTTTTCTTTTTTTTAAATTTGGTTACAATTTAAATCCACAATCCACATCATCTACACTTTGCTTACAATACTGTTCCCATAGTATCTTTACTAGGTGCTCATCATCATGAATATTCTTTGTAAAAGAACAGCTTTGACTTTTTAATAACTCCTTTTTGTGTTCCACAGGAAGTAAATACAAGTGTAAATAACCCTTTAGTATTTTAACTACATCCTCTTGGTTTAAGGTAGTAATTAACCATGTTACTGTCTGCAGCACATGCTGTGTTTTTCTTCTGTTATTGTTCTGCAAATGCCATTTCTTGCTTATTGTGTTAGTAACCTTACGTTTTATTAAGGTCTGAGAACAGGACATTCAAGGAAAGAGACTTTGTTCCAGTTTATGATGAATCAATGATCCTGAATGTTGCACTTTTGTCTCAGTGCTCTTCTCTCTGCTGTTTGAGACCGCCGTAATGAGTGTGGACCCGTGAATTGAGTCAGCAGTGACACAAATGTATATTTATGGGGCAATTGTATCGAATCACACATTACATTATTGCCTTTCTTTCTTTACAGTATAACATAAAGATGGACATGCTCGTTCTCCTGTTTTGAAAGTGACTATTAAACATCACTGGACTGTTTTTAAACATGATAAAATGTGTTTTAACAGACTATACTTTTTAAAATAAATGCTATGGTTAGAGATTTCTTGTGTGCCTAGTTATTAACAAACAAAATGCTTAACACATCAGTAGTTCATGAGCATTTAAATATATATTAAATACAGAGAAATATGCACACTATCATTCAAAAGTTTAATGCCAGTGAGATATTTGTGACCCTGGACCACAAAACATTCATAAGGGTCTCCCAAACCTTTGAATGTTGCTGTATTTAATGAATGTTATTATAATATGTAACATTCAATTCCATGTATGTAATATAATATGTTATTATAATGTCACATTCCAAATACCTCTACTTTTAGGGTTTTAAATGTATCATTGGATTTTATTATTGTTGTTGTATGAATTTTGCTGTGGTGCAGACATGCCTCATAAACAGTTTTAAGTTGTTTGACTGGATGCTGCCCAAAGCTTACCAAGAAAACTTTGCATGACCCAATTATTCATGCATTATGCTTTAATTTTGCATCCAGGCGTTTATGCTTTCAGAAACAAGAATATGTCCTAAATGAGCACCTCTTTTTGCACACTAACAGTCATTAACATTTTGATAGAAGGAAAAGCATTTACTGAAACCTTTCTCCCATTTTAATTCTCTTTACTTAAAAGCAGATGAATCGCATAATAAGATAAAGTGATGCTATCCGTGCACCATGTTTTACTACATTTAAAGTTTTCACTGTCTCTATGCTTTTTAGGGACTTGTTTTGATGTAGTCTGCAGTTTTGCCTTCCTCACTAAGTTTTCAAAACCTTTCATCCTGCTCCTCTTGCAAAACATAAAGTCATCCGCCATCCAGTTTCCTCCTGTGCTCTTCTCTGAATCTGTGCAGATGGAGAGACGCTTTGACAGAAAGCTACAACTAATGCAGAATATCTAGAAAGGTCTGCTGTCTCCATTACATCTGCAGGATTTGTATTCAAAGTGTGAGAAAGGTTTACTTTCTTAGAAGGCTCTTCTTGTTTGAGCCAGCAGAGACTGTGTGTCTCTGTGTGTTCAAAAATACAAGTGTACCCTGAGGTCATGTGTTTCTTATTCTCACAAGGCCAGACTTTAGGTGTGTTTGACTTAATGGCGCTGCACCTTCATTTGCGCTAATGCTCACCAATTAGTTTTTTATAACCGTAAAAACATGTCAACTTAAAGGGATAGTTCACCCAAATGGGAAAATTCTGTTATTATTTACTTACCCTAAAGTTGCTCCAAACCCGTAAGACCTTCGTTCATCTTCAGAACAAAAATTAAGAAATGTTTAATGAAATCCGTCAGCTTTCTGAATTGTTAAATAAAGTTGTTATTTTGTTTTCTTTGCACATAAAAATATTCTCATAGTTTGGTAAATTAAACCATTTCAGAACATTTCAGTTGCATGCATCTCGGATTTCATCAAAAATATCTTAATATGTGTTCAGAAGATGAACGGAGGTCTTACGGCTTTGGAATGACATGAGGGTGAGTAGTTAATGACATAATTTACATTTTTGGGTGAACTATCCCTAATGTTATATTGTGTCATGTTTATCAAAATAAAACTGATAAAAATGTATAGACTCCACTTTAAAATAGTATAAGCTTATGCTGAACGTTATTGCACATACAGAACATTTGCTGTAGTTTTGCTTCTAATCCACTTTATCTGTAAAACAAATACACAAACACTGTGTAAGCATCACCACAGGAAGCAGAAGTGTCGGACTTCCTCTGACTGCAAGCAGCAAATCTTGTGATGGATCACAAATCCAGTCGCAAGCGAAGTCGAACGCACCTTTTCATTATCAACATGAAGTCCAATCAGCTTTCTGATCTTGTTCTGATCAAGAACCGCCCACTGAGACATGAAAACAGCCAATCACAGTCTGTTGTGCCATTTAGGGGCAGGTTTATCTGAAATAACTTTACAGTTGAATTCAGGATTGAGGAAACTGTTTAATAATGTAGAACATTCTGACATCGTGTTAATGTTTACACCACAGATTCATGACAAAAACGCATGTTCATCTATAATAAACTGACAAACGTATCAAAGCTAACATACAGATGTCATAGTAATGACTTTGTTTTATTCAGACGACAACAGATCTGACAGCATCGAGCAAAGAATTGGTCAGTGGCGTAACACTTCGCTTCATAAATTACGCTGTCCCAAAAGGACACTGTGTTAACGCGCAAAACATTATGATAATTTATTCTTGAGCTCTTTCTAGCCTCTGAATGTGAAATTAAGGAATGATAGTACTGCTGTGCAGCACAGTGTGTGTGTGTGTGTGTGTGTGTGTGTGAGGATCAGCAGGCTTTCATCAGTACACATCAAGTCCGGTTTATCCCGCACTAATCTCTTAACAGTCTGAGAGGATGTTCCAGCACTGGCGGAGTTTGTGTCCCGCTCTGATCTTGAGGTCATGTAATATAGCACACTGATGGGGTTTAAGCCAGTAAGCCACTTGTTTAGCTTTGAATAATTATCTGATATCATCACTCCTGTCACATATGACACTACCCGACGTTATCCTTTCGGTTGAAATCCAGAGGATGCTAGATAATAAGGTGTGTGATTGTGTAGTCAGGCAAGTAAGAGAGAGTTCATCCAGAAATTACAATCTGTCATTAATTACTTAACCTCATGTCGTTTTTTTAATTAAAAAAATTCTTAATTTGTGTTCCAAAGATGAACAAAGGTTTTATGGGTTTGGAACGACGTGAGGTTGAGTAACTAACCCTTTACTACTTTTTCAGTGGTGTGCAATAGATAATATCAGAGTAGCTTTTTAGCACCAAGTTACTTTTCCCAACAGTTAGCGGTGTTCATTTTAGTGGATTGGTTCCCTTACATTGTTCTTTTAAATGCACTGGTTCACATTTTGTTTCAACTATTCATTTCTGTTCCTGCACAGTGGTGTGCATGGCATTTATTTAATCAATATTCAAAATATTGAATTATCAATAATATTATATATAGGAAGATGCTGCTTTTGATCATATACAGTGTAGACTACCGTTGAAAATTTTGTGACAGTAAAGTGAAATAAATTAATACTTTTCATATATGTTGCATTAAATTGGTCAAAAGTTACAGTACATGGATTTATAATGTCGCTAAAGATTTCTGTTTCAAACAAATGCTGTTCATTTGAACTTTTTATTAATCAAAGGATCCTGAAAATGTATCACTGTTTCCGCCCACATATTAGGCTGCACAATTGTTGATAATAATAAGAAATCTTTCTTGAGCACCAAATCAGCGTATTAGAATGATTTCTGAAGGATCATGTGACACTGAAGACTGGAGTATGACGCTGAAAATACAGCTTTGCTTCACAGGAATAAATTACATTTTAAAATACATTAAAAAGAAAACTGATATTTTAAATTGCAATAATATTTCATACAATTGCAGTTTTATTGTATTTTGATCAAATAAATGCAGCCTTACAAGCCTTACCAAATATTACCATAAGTTATGTAGTTTATATTTGATATATGATTTAACATTTACATTCAAAGTGAAAAGTGAAAAGTTGTAAGTAAAAAAGGTGAAATGAACCGATATAAAAAAAAAGCTTCAGTGTAGCTGGTATTGTAGCTAGCTTGTGTATCTTGACTTTACCTTTAAATGAAGAGTATCCTGTAGCTTGACAAGCCTCCCTAACACTGACCGTTTCTGAAATGGAAACATACATCATTCACATGAAGCTTTAGCTGTTTTCTGTTTTCAGACTGGAGGAACATCCATAGGGAATGTCTAACTCTGTCACCTTTACAGTTGCATGGATTAATAAATCCGGGTTAGAGTCTTGCGCTCAGCGTTATCTCTCACACAGGAGACCAGCAGAAGGATTTTCCAGAGAAGGGAAACACACAGGCTCAGGCCCGTCTCTTGGATAGATTCATTGCTGTATCGATCTCTTGTCATTTCTAGCGGCAGCTGCTCATTGATGGATCATCCTTTGTGGAAGCAGGGTAATTTACCAGCCTGATCAGTTCAGTGCATAGTGCAGCGCTCTCTTACTGTCAGAGAATTAAGGCCAATTCACAGAAAGGATGATTAATCCAACAATATGGTGTCTTTCTCGGTATAGTTTGTGTAATGGTAAGGTGTAGAGAAGTGCAGGCTAAAAAACCTAGTGAGTTGCCTACGTAGCATTTCTAAATGTTATATGTAACATTGTTTGGCAAACTTTCACAGGCAAAATGCAGTCATTTCAATTGAAATCCATGCAATTGGATGTTTTGCACAAGGGCGAAAGATCTCTCCACACAGATTTCGAAGTGGTGTCAAGTTGGTTACACGGATTTGCAGCAGAAAGCTGCTTGGTTTGAAAGTGATTTCTGCATTAGCTGTGCTTCATATTGCTAACGTGATGCACCTTAAGACTGAAATCCCTGCTGTGGGCTGTGTGAAAGCTGTATTTGTGGCAGTCGTGAAGCATGCGGTACACCTCATCACATGCTGCCAGCGGGGATCCGTTGCTCTTCCTTTTGGCCATTCTTCCTGTCATGGGCTTGAACTTGGTGACTGATTTGAGCTGAGGCACATATTCTCATCCATTTGTTACTCTATGTCAGTTTATATGTGAGCTCTGTAATCCAATTCAATGCAGTTGGTTTACTATGAATATTAGTTATCTTCAATAATTTATCACAGTTTTTCTCTCTGAAAATCCAAAAGGATGAAAAAACTACTAAATTTGTTCATGCTCTTTGAGGCATTTCATCCTGGCAGAGATATATTTCCATAATCTCCAGATGCTAATCATAACAACTAGTTTTAAACATTTGTGAACAGAATTTCAGTGGTATTTGTCTGCAAAAATCAAACTGCTGGAGTGTCACTGTGTGGTTACTAAAGGGTTTGTGTATTAGTGCATTGCTATTAGGTTGCTAGCGTTGTTAAGCGGTTGCTTAATGGACACTTTTCATCTGTTGGGCTTAATGGTTCTAAGAACAGTAATTAATGGTTACAGTATCCACTTGAGCTTGGTTTGGGAAAAGCATGATTACAAAATTGTAAACATCCTGAGCGATGTCACTGCTCAGGATTGGTCACTTGTTTTGTTGTCTGGTGTCCTCTTTTTCTATTTAGCTGGCCAAATGGAAGAGTTAAGCAACAAGAACTGTTTGACTCGATGGAGGAAAAGTGTCTCAAGTCTCTGGGACTTTTTCTAAAAGACTCCACTTTGCCCCTTTAGCATTAAAGTGATAGTTCACCCAAATTACTGTCATTACTCACTGTTAATTACTCACCTTCATGTCATTACAAACTTGTAAGACCTTTGTTCATCTTAAGAACACAAGCTTTCTGACCCCCATAGAGAGCAACACAACTGACGCGTTCAAGATCCAGAAAGGTAGAGGTATTGTTAAAATAGTCCATGTGACATCAGTGGTTCAACCATAATTTTACGAAGCTACAAGAATAATTTTCTCTTTTCGTGGGACTCTTGTAAATGGCAGCAGAGACTAACACAGAAGAGAAGAAATCGTTGTACAAAGTTCCCCACCTCTGTCGTTTTTGTTTTATTTGGCCGTAAAAAGTATTCTTGCAGCTGTATAATATTACGGTTGAGCCACTGATGTCACATGGACTGTTTTAACTATGTCCTTACTCCTTTCTACCTTTCTGGGCCTTGAACGTGTCAGTTGCGTTGCTGTCTATGCAGGGTCAGAAAGCTCTCGGATTTCATCAAAAATATATACATTTGTGTTCTGTAGATGAACGAAGGTCTTCACGACATGAGGGTGAGTAATTAATGACAGAATATTTCATTTTTGGGTGAACTATCCCTTTTACGGGGCAGTCACGCCACGCTTTTCATTTCAGTTGACTTTCATTCATACATATCAGAAAGATGTACATTGGGAATACAAGCTCGTGCAAATAAGTTTAGCAAAGTTCAAGTATAGTGAACTTTGACCTGTGGAGACGTGTGACCAATGGAAGATAGTTATGTCACTCTGTGACCTTAAAGCTGATTTAAATAATGTGAACTTTAAAGCTGCTGGTTTGCATCATTACATTTATATTTGTTTTATGTTGAATTTGTTTTCTTAATTAAAAGTTGCAACAGATTTATTTATGTATAAGTTTACAGGTTTATTCAAATCCCTAACCTCAGAGCTTAGCAATAATATTAATAACAGTACTTGAATATGAACTTTACACAGTACATACTGTACGTGGCACATCAGATTGAAAGACGACCCCTTTTGACTCCTCCACCCTGATCGACTATGCTGAGGCATTTTCACTTTCCACCGCTCATTTAGATCAAGACTTGGCAGAGACCTCATGCATTAGTCATCACTCCACACAGGCTCCAAGCCCATGATTGTTATTGTTATTATGACATCTGATTTCATGAAAACCTCAAAGGGCATTGACCACTAGCTTCCTTTCCAACCCAATCACTTTTTCAGTGAAACGAAAGCTATGAGATTGATGTGTTTGTTCTTCTATTGAAACTTAACATTTGCCTTGAACTGTTTTGCTGATCATGAAATGTACACACACAAATGGCAGCATGGACCAGGATGCTGTGGATTTATCATCATGTCACACGTCTCATGTACTTGGCACTAAACCATATGCTGCTGCCTTTCTTTTAGTGCTCTAAAAGGATCCTCAGCCTATTGATCCGGCGGCACATGAGCGATTGCATTCACATGCCCTCCGCTTTAATGCGGTGTGAATAGCACGGGCTGTTGATCAGTTATGTGGAGCGGTTTCAGCTCAGATAACTGTCCTGCTGTGAGTCCTGGATGCGTATGAACTGACCAGCTGTTCTGTGAGCAGCTTATGAATTAATGGCACTTTTGTTGCCAAAGAGCGAGGATTTAATTCGCTGCTCCCCATGTGTTGACCATTATAACAGTATTATAATATTAGATCATCATATGCATTCCCTGTGAATCACACAACCAAATGTGAAAATGACTTCAAGCTGTTATGCGTACACTAGGATCCAAAAATCAAAGACTAGTTTCCACTAGTGAAAATGTTCCTAACTGGCAGTTTACAATTTAGTTGTATTACATATTATGTTATCAGGATAGCAATTATTATTTTCCAAAGAGCATGTGCAGATGAATTGATAAGCACAGTTACCAATTTATTTATTTGATTATTAGTGATGTCAAAATAGTTGTGCATTTTTTTTATTTTGTTTACACTACATTTTAATTATTTACATGTAGTTATTTTAATTGCAAATTATTATTTCTATTTCTATTAACTTTTTTAAATACTTAACTCAAAACAAATTCTCAAGCTGTTGGGCTGTTCTGTTAGTCTGAAACAGCAGTGAGATATTCAGTATTCAGCTTCATATCTGTGTTCAGTGTCCAACAGATTGTCTGCAGTTTTGTGTCTGTTAATCAATCCATTTGCACTAGCAGACAGTGCATAACATTACGTCTTCATTCTGCGGTGCCAAATTTGGTCGCCGTTGCGATTCTAGATGCAAAGTCTTACACACAATATGGCCGTTGGCATGGTCACAAAAGGGAGAGAATTTGAATTGCTGTTATGGTTGCAGCAGATGGTGGTAGAAGTTGAGCGGCCTATTTGTAAGCAGTCTTTGCGTTGTCTCAGTGTGGCATGAGCTCTTTGTTCTCCTTCAAAGAATGCATTTCATTATTGAGAATATGGGAGTCGGTTTGTAATTGGTGATTCAACTTTTACTGCTGCTTCTCATTTCCTCACTCGCTGCATGAGACTTGATGTTTTCGTAGTTCGATGCAGCAGTGTTTGTGAATACTTACCGTGATTTCACCGTGTGAGATGTTTTCCTTTGTTGGTCTTAAAACTAAATTCTTGTTAACCAGATTTTAGTGTTTGGGTTCGCTCTGAAAAGCATTCTTATCTTCCTATTATTTAATTCCATTTTGCCATCTGATGCTTATTGCAAAAAAAAAAAAACTGAAAGCACTTTATCTGGCAAGTTCATATGCTGTATGATTGGCTGATTGATTTAGATTTATTTTTTCATTATTAATTTGTTTGTTCAGTTTATTTATTAATTATATTGTTGTTTATTTTGTACAATCATATTTTTATTCATTGTATAATCACTGGATTTGTCAGTATTCCAGTTTGGTGATCTCAAAGATCAAAATTTGATATCAATATTTATTGAAAAATATGAATATGCTTGCTGTTGTATGAGTATTTAAATTAGCCACTTTTTCACCCTTACAGTATAGATTCACAAAAGTCAGCATTGTTTACCCTGTTCAATTAACTCCACGCTATTACCCTCTACAGAAAGCGGTTAATGATAGTTGATTGACAAGATATGTTTGTGTGCATTTTCTATGCATCGTGATTCTGGAGCTTTGATTTCTCATCTCTTTTTGTCTCTCTGTCAGATTTGGATTAGTGGTTCTTTCCATCATGCCGGTGCTGGTGGACAGGCTTCATCTTCAGAGAGTGTGAGCTCCACTGAACTGCGGGGATGAACATGCCATTGCACCAAATCTCCGTCATCCCTCGTGATGTCACTTCCTCCCGGGTGTCCAGCAGCGGGAAGGCAAAGGAAAAGGACAAACAGGTTTGTCTTCCACCTCATAGCCATAGATAAACAGGCGGTAGTTTAATCTATGACCCTTGTTACCTTCATCCTCATTCCCACTCAAAGACAGCATCCTGTTTTCACAGTTCCTAATGTTTTGTTTTCCCTGCCAAAACTCAATGTGGAAAGGATTTTAGAGACAAACCTTGCACACACACATGGGCTCGAAATACTTGATTGTTCCTAAGTTGTTCTGTGAACTCAGTTTTAAATACTGTTTATATTATATGCTTTCGTGGAACACTTCAAATTATGAAAAAATAGTGACACAGATTACAATAAAGGAAGTAGGTGAAGTAGAGGAAGGAGTGTGTGTTTCGGGGGCAGGTTTCCAGTAAGTGATTCAGGCAGGAATGACTGTGTGAAATGTTATGAGTGAGGAGAACTATAAAACAAAGTGTGATTGATATCATGGTGCCTGTGGGCTTTGTGTTAACTGTTAAAAGGGTCTCTTTTTAAATATTTGTTTTTCTCTTATTATGTTAGTTAAGGATTTCTGCATCAAAAACTGTCATGATTTAGGTTTCACACATATTTGATGCTTTGTCTTACACCTTGGAATTATTTGGTACGCTGTGCCTTTAAGATTTCTTTACACTTACTCACCGTGAGGTCACAAATGACCTTTTATTTTCTCCTTAATGCACAATCCTGATCTAATTTTGAATGAATCATCAATGTGTGTCATTTTTCATTACTATTATTTGTAATCTTTCATCTAGGGATGCACTGAATTGTAAATTCTGGTTGATACTGATAGGCCGATAATTAAGGGATAATGTACATCCAGCTTGATGTTATCGCAGAATGAACTCCTACAGGGTGATGCGGATGTGAAGCGGAGGGGTTTATTCTGCAATAACAGCCAGCTGGATGCTACTTGCCACGCAAGTAAATAATTAGACACAAAATATTGATTTGAGTTAAATATTTGATTAGCTCCTGAAACGCAAAGCTTCTGTGTAACTCAAAGCTTATTGTATAAGTTTCTGTCTACATAAATTCAAAATGAAGAACTAAGATAAAAAAAAATGCTACAAGTAAATTTAGGCATCACAGTATAACAATGTGCAGTATGAAAAATGGATATTCATTTTGGAATTTCCTAAAGATTACATTTCACAGTGTTATTAGATTATTAGTGTGCATTTTTTTCAAAATAATTTTACTCTTATCATTAGTTGTTCTGGTTCTAGTCAGAATCCTGGCAGCAGCGTTCTGGATGAGCTGCAGCTGTCTAATGTCTTAAACACAAACGGTAGTTGTGTTTAGTGGTGCTTTATAAATACATTGAAATTGAAATATATATTTATACTCACGAGCCAAATCACATGATCCTTCAGAAATCAAATGCTGATTTGTTGTAGAAACATTTATTATTATTATCAATGTTCAAGATTTGTGCCACTTAATATTTTGGTGGAAAAAGTTATACATTCATATAGATTAATTTGAAATTGAAATATTCTTCCACTTTTTAAATCAATTTCATGTGTCCTTGATGAGTATTAATTTCTTTCAGCAAAAGGAAAAATCTTACTGACCCCAAAATTTTGAGCGATAGCGGAGTATATTTAATTTATAGAAGATGTATGAAAATAGATTTCTCATTATATGATTCCTTTAAAGATATATATTTTCTTCCCAAAATGCATATCGCAGATATGATAAGGTTTTCTGCAAGTGAGATACTTTTGGCATCACTGGTTGATACTGTGTTTCAGAGGTGGGAAGCTGTGGTGTCAGATGTTGTCTAGCCTTGTGACCCATGCTATTATCATCTGTTTGAATACTGAGAAGCCTGATTCATAAACACTTGGGCCCAAAGGAATCTCAGTATTTACCCTCATCAGTTTTCAGCTTGTGTAGCTGTGCCAGCAGCTCTTTAGCCGTGCTCTCGTCCTCCTCTAGTGTGGCGCTCTGTTTAAACAAGGCTGGACGGAGACACTAATGAGCCTTGTTTCGTTGGTGGGCCTGAGGCCGGTAACCATCAGCTGTTTGTTTGTCAGAGCCGGGCAGGATACAGGAGACAGGCTGTTTTTTCCTTTGTAATTTCATTTGGCTAAACATCCTCAGGTGACTCGAGCAGCATGAAGTCTGTTAAATCTTAAATGTCGGTATGTCGATCATACCCAGACCATTTTTTAAGAATCACTCTTCATCAAAGCGTCTGTATGTTTACATCTCTACTGTCTGACCTAGAGACATTTTGATGATGTTTTTAATAGAATTGCAGTCTTGTGTACTCTGTGTCTGTGCATGTATAGAGGTGTGTGTAAGCTCACGCTGGAGTTACTGATAGTCATCATAGCTGTCTGTCAGTTTGATTTGATGCAGTTTTATTTGCTGCTTCTCTTTTTTATGACAGGACCCTCACAAGTTTCTGCCTGACTGGCAGTGACACTGTGCCAGCCAGAAGTGATTTATTTTTACTATGGAGCTGTGAACTAGAGATATTTAGGCAGACGTTGCTATGAGTGAATCTCATGAAGAATGTGCGGGTGAAATTGTTTCCTAAAATAATAATATATATATATAATTATCTTAATTATCTTATGATATTATATGTGATTTTTCTTATATATAACAATATCTGTAATGAGACTGAATGTTTTTTTTTATTCTCATTTGATTCTTATTGTAATATGTTGTACTGACTCATTGAAGAATACCAAATAATATTTTGAATTAGCTTTTTAATATTTTCAGTTTTCATTTTAACTTTAGTTCAGGTTTTAGTAATTTTGTGCTTTTGTAATTTTTTTGTATTATAAATAAAATATTTCTAGTAATTTAGTTTTATGTTCAATTATTTAATAATTTAAGTACTTCAAGGTCAGCATATGTAAGTTTGATGCCAAGGCAACAGTTCTAATTGTCATCTAATATTTATATTTTATTTCAGCACAATTTCAATGATTAAAAATGTTGTTAATAGTTTTACATAAGAATAACAACGTTGATTTATTAAAAAATATCCAAAATAAATATCTAAATATATAATACACTTTCTTTAATATTTATGTATGTGTATTTGTATATATATATTACTATTACAATTACTAAAACATGAAAATATATAAATATCAAAAAATCTAAAATAAATATCTAATATAATTTATATATATGTAACTGTAAATAAATTATATTAGATATTTATTTTAGATTTGATATTTATATATTTTTAATACATTGAAGACAGTACAACAAATAATGCCATTTTAATAAACCAAAATGAAATGAAAATATACTATTTAATTTTTTATCATTGTGATAATATAAATTGGGGGAATGTGCTTATAAAGTAATGTTATATTGCAAAACTGGTTTAATTTTCTTTTAGCAAAATGACATTTCTATTTCTTTCTTTTGATTTTGTGCTAAAATATAACGTTCTTGTTCTTGACAGGCTTCTTGATGGTCACCGTATATCAGTGATGGCACTCAGTGCAGTTTATGAGGCTCTTTTGATTGATGTTGATTGGTCAGATGCATAGTGATGGGTGATGGGCCATGAATATTAGTCACCGAGACACGATAATCAAACCCTGCAGGAACTTAATGACCACAATCCTTCAAAGCTCCATTAGTGGATGATTCAGCGTTTAGTATGAGCCTTTTATTCTCAAACACTAACTCTGGTTTTCATCAGCTTTCATCATTTTTCGTACATTTTGTAGCCTATAATATAAATGATTATGTTACCCTTCCTTCATTAATAGTTTCTTTAAATTGAGCTTGACACTGAATTTCTTGGAGTCTAGAGAGACAAATCTTCGCTCTTAACACCTAGAGCTTGTGCTTGGTACATACTGAGGAGTTGGCACCAGTCACAGTATCGTTTACCTCTCGCTCAGCATACAGATCAGCCGGGAGGCGTATCGCCATTAGGCAAAGAAAGCACAGTCCATCTGCCTGTTGCAGACAACTCCTCCTCTGTCTCAGTGGAAAGAAACCCTCATTCCCTCTGCTTTAGATTCAGCGCCAGCTGCCGTTGCAGATGCAGTGCTATTGAATGATCTGAAATGAACAAATGTCAGAACTATCAGGTACATAACACGCTGTTATTTCTTTGTTTTGTCTTGCTGCTACAAACATGACATGCTCACATCAGTGACATGTTGATCCTTTGAATGATAATCGGTGTCTATGACAGTGACTGGCAAAGTCAACCATCATCTTTTAAAGATGAATATCATGAGGCAGCAGTATATCCCAATGTCAGTAATATGCTATCAACAGGCCTCAGATTGAATCTGCTCATTTTTCCATGTTTATCAATATGGAGCCAGACTCAAACTTTGGCTACCCACTCTTAAAGACATAGTTCACCTACAAATGATCAATAACAAGGCCAAAAAATCATTATGCTGAATGTAATTTTATGAAATCCAGAGATATTTATCAAATGATCTCCAACTGTATTCAACAGAAGGGCGCCATACAAGTTATTTTTTTATATAAAGTTTTAAAGGTATTTTTTCAGCACCACAGGATGTCAGAACCTGCACTTAATATAAAGAAAGTGGCTGAATAAAGTTTATATTTATCTAAAGAAAGGAAAACTGGTGGCAAGGTGTTTTAATGTTATTTAAACAAGTCTTATGCTCTCACTAAGGCTGCAATAATTTGATAAAAAAATACAGTAAAAAAAGTAATATTCAGAAATATTTTTGCAATTTAAATGAACTGTTTTCTATTTTGATATATATTCAAATGTAATTTATTCCTGTGATGGCAAGCTGCATTTTCAGCATATTACTCCAGTATTCAGTGTCACATAATCACTTGAAACAGTTCATATTATTATCAATGTTGAAAACAGTTGTGCTGCTGGCTTGTTTAGAGGACATCAAGTATTGGATGGGAAATCATTTCCTACAGTTGAATCAAAAAAAGACTGAAGTTATGTTGTGTGGTCCTTCTCACCTTTTACAAAATGTAAGACCTTCTCTGGGCCCTTTGAAGACAACATCCGAGAAAAGGTAAAAAATCTGGGAGTTATTTTTGATCCTGAATTAAAATTGGACAGACAAATTAAGTTTTTGCAGCTTAAGGGGCTTCGCAAGCTGAAAAGTTTTCTCCGTTTGAACGATTTAGAGGTTGTTATTCATGCATTCATTTCAACCAGGCTGGATTACTGTAACGCTCTTTACGCTGGAATTAACCAGTTCTCACTATCACCTTTACAACTGGTACAGGATGCTGCTGCTGAAAAGAGGGAGCATATTACCCCTGTGTTAGCTTCAATTCACTGGGTACCTGTTAAATTCAGAGTTGATTTTTAGGTTTTATTTTACATTTTTAAAGCACTTCATGGTCTTGCCCCAATTTACATTTCAGATCTTTTCCATTGAAAAAAATCTCTTCAAAAATATTACTAACTCTGAACATTTGAAAGATTGTATAAACTTTGAAAAACTAATTCTGGCTGTGTACCATGCTAATACCATAGTATTCTCTGAATCACCTCGGAGTACAGTGTACAATGCCATCACTTGTGAATTCCATTCAGTTGCATAGGATCTCAAAGCACCATGATATTACCACTGGACACCATCATCGTATCACGATAGCACCGTAGCGGGAGGTCTATGTGATAAATGCACTAAAAGCATGAGCTGTTTCGAGTTTTGTGATCAAACGCTGACCTCTAGACACACATTTTCTTGGAAGCTGTTTGTCGTACAGCATGAAGCTTTCATGAGCAGCTGCTGTGTGGCAGTAATCTGTCAAATAATGCAGGGAGAAGGAGCCTTGTGCGAACTGACAGATGCGAACAGAAGGAGACAGAAATTGAACTGCCACTTTGGCATAAATGCAGACAACTGTATTTATCTGTGAAAAATGTAAATTCTCCTGTTTTATAAGTCTCTATATTTTGAAAAGGTGCTTCGTAACCTGGAGGGCAAGGAATCTGGCCAAGCATTAACACGGCCATATTGTCCAAATCTGTCTTCCCAAGAATCTTCTGCTTTGGGCTTTTTGGATGTTAATAATATGCTAATAGAGATAACAGCCTCGCAGCTCTGAATAACATGACGCCACCAGGATGCTTCGGGGGGAATGTTTACTGAGGAGCGACAGGATTTTAATGCCAGCGGTATCTTTGTAGGACGCTTTTAAGCTTCGTCAACGCTCTAATCTCCTCGAGAGAGAACAAGGTGCCATGTGATTGCCAGAGCAACTTGTTTGTGTCAGTGTTTGACATTTGCCGTGATATCAGCATAACTCAGAGTGTGGTGTTTAATGCTGCTTCGGAGTAAACTGTCAAATCTGGAAGTTTATTTTGCATTAAGCGGACTGCATGCTTGAGTGGATATGCTTATTTTCTCCTATAATAGCTGCTTATTGTCATTTTAGTTTGAGGTTTCAGTACACAGTATAACAAAACAGACTTAACTAACACTCAACTTTATTGATGATGTATAAGAAAAACAAGGGGTCATGAACTGCCTTTTTTCATTCGTACTGTTCTCCGAGGTCCCCTTATAATGTTATCAAGATTTTACATCAAAAAACCTCATTTAGAAGTAATAGGCTATTTTCTGTGCTTTTGACCCCTCATCTGAACGCCCTGTTCTGCTGGGTTGTAGACTCGGAAGTAAACGCCCACTGGTATGATTATCTAACAGCTGTGTATGTTAGCCTACATCCTTCACAGATGGACGCTGCTGTGTTTTATGTCAAAAATGCATAGTACTAAAGAATAAAGAAATAGTGATCATTAATGAAAACCGTTACACTTGTGTGTTGAGACATGACTGTCGGATCTGATATATTTGGCACAGCATCATCTTTTAGTTTCAATCTTTCTGAAAATCCTGCATTGAATTGTGCCTTGTTTGTAAACAAATCTGCAGTAAAATAAAGTGAACGAAGGAACAAATTCTTACTCACGTGGTCTGGCACATTAAAAATAAATTGATCAAATTAAAGTGTATTGTTTGGTTTCTGCATAGACCTGTGTGAAGCAGGCATTGATCTTCTTTGGAGCCGGTGTTTAGAAACACTATTATGTCATAAAGTGACATTCCACAACCTGTCATTTTGGCAGATTGGCTTCAATATAAGCTGTTTTTAGACTAATAAGAAAGATCTGATTTCTGAAACTTACAGAATGTATAACCTCTTATATATAAAAAGATCAAGGGAATTTAGATTTCTCAGTTCATAACCCTTTTAAGGGAAAGAAGATAGGGTTACGTGGTATACCGGTACTGGAAAATTATGGGTATGTATTATATTTCAAATGACGCAATACCATGATTTTGCTCTTTTCTGTACTTGATAGGCTGCTGTTCTGAAGTTCACCAAAGTTTACCCAAACTGATGCGAAACGGGCAAATGTGAGACGATCAAGATGGATCAAACAGAGTTTCTTTTCATAGAGTTAAGAAATCATCAAGTGAGTGTATCATTTAGCTGATTTTATTTAGACTTTTATTTACAACACCCATCAATGCACATACAAATCATATCAATTTCTGAAATATGGCAATAAGCTCAAACTCCCAAATGATTTTTAGATCTCATAATATTTGTAACAATTAAATATGAATTGAATTAGTGTAAATTTATAAGGAAATTATTACACATTAGTTTTCAACTCTGTTATCTTTTGAGATTATCTTAAGAATTAGTATTGATACTGATTTATTAGATTCTGGTATCGTAGCAAAGCCAAAATTGTGGTATCGAGCCAACCATAAAAGAATATCACATTCAATATTTGAAGGATTGTTAAAGCAATAGTTCACACAAAAGTAGTGGTGTCAATTGATTAAAAAATAACTAATTAATAACACATCTTTTACTGAAATGAATCGCAATTAATTTTGATTAATCCCACCTAACATTAAAGTTTTTTAATATAATTTTATATTGCAATAATTGTACATCCAATCTTCAAATTAATGTAGAAACAGCATATAGACTGTATATTTTTAATATTTGTTAAATGGTATATTTTTATGACTGATGGGGAGTATCACTGACACCAATACTACTGATGTCTCTGTTGTGTAAACCTCACTCCCCTGACCTCAAAAGAGGCCTAGCGACTGACGAGGCTGTAGCCTTTGGCGTGCCTTTGTTAGAGCGCCCACCTCCGCTGGCGTCCCGGGTTCCCACCCACTCGCTGAGTTGGTGCGGACCCGTGTTGGGGGTTACATTGGTGCCGTGACCCGGATGGGAGTGAGGTTTAGGGGGTGAGTGTAACAGATGTATGCCAGTAAGGGCTGTGTAAACCTCCCCTGACCTCAAAGAGGCTAGCGACTGCCGCTAGAGGCTGTAGCCTTTGGCGTTCCTTGTTAGAGCGCCCACCTCCTGCGCAGGCGTCCCGGGTTCGCAACCCACTCGGTGAGTTGGTGCGGACCCGTGTTGGGGGGTTACATCTCTAATATTTTTTTTAATAATATTTAACCATTGACTATAGACATTCAGAATTACAGTATAATTGAGAGCTATCAATCTTGAGCACGTCTAAAGTCTCCCATTTGATGCGGTTGTAAAACATTCTGCGTCTAAATAAACTCTATTCTTTCAAGGAAAAAGAGACAGAATCAGCAGTTGTGAGTGGGTAGCCAACCCTAGCTCCACCCCTGCGTTAATTGCGTTAAAATATTTTTACGCGTTCAACTGAAAAAATGTATTTCAGTTGATGAGCTCATTTTTGATAGCACTACTCAAAAGTTAAAATTATTATCAATTACTTACTTTCTTGGCATTCCAAACTCATAACACGTTCATTCATCTTCGAAACACAAATGAAGATATTTTTAATGAAACCTGAGAGATTTCTGTCCATCCATTACATTTCCATGCAGCCAAAACCTTGACTCTTCAAAAAGTTGATAGAAATTATAAAAATAATCCATATGAATCAAGATCTATTCACATATAAACATTGATCTACACACATCAAATATGGTAAATGAAGCTCAAGCATAATTACAAACCTTTTTGGTTCTCATGCATAAGCTATAAAAAATGTAAATAAAACAAACACACAAAACAAACCAACCATTTGGTATTGTCTTTATAGACAGGAGAAGATAGGAACTACTGAAAAGACAGACAGGCAATGGGTTTGAGAAAGATAGACTGGATTGGACCTGCATTTCTATAAGACAAAGACTCTTTCATGCATTTTCAGCGTGAATTACCCACAATACCATGGCTATGATTAGAAATGTGTTTATTTTTGGCCATTTACTTTGAATGAAAAAAAAACATTAATTGATTTTACCACACGTCCCACACTGCTGTACATTCCAGCCTCCGTTTGATTTGGCTTGAGAGATTAAGATTATTGTAATCTAAGATGACACACTTCTCTATATAAGCGCTATATAAATGCATCATTCATTCATTTGGCAGCAACAGATTGCGAGCTCCTTCTCGTCGTTTTGAGGAAGTCCTCATGTTTGTGAGCAGCTCCTAGAGAAACTGACAAGCTGAACGCACACTGCTGCAGGGCTCCATCTTGGCTGAGGGGAAGCCTCTGGCCTTTATAGTTTACATTCTTCAGAAAATGTCTGAAAATTCTCCCTTTCAGCAAAGCCTCTGGGGGCAATCTTCAGACGCTACTCACAATCATGCTGCCTTAGATGACAACAGGTGGAGGCAGTGCTTACAGAATATTTCTTAACCCAGGGAGCATTTGAACTGTGTAAACTACTGTGGGAGGATGAAAACACATTTGGTGTGCTAATTATATTCAGTGATTTAGATGATGGCCTTTGTGTTCGTTAAAAATGAAACTAGCCTTCATGGAGCTAAATGTGAGCCAAATGCAGAGTTAAGCTTTTGTCCTAAACCTAGTGAGGTAACTGAACAATTTTGGCTCCATTTATTTGATCAGAAATACAGTAAAAACTGAAATATTATTACAAGTTAAAAATAATTATTCTCTATTTTAATATATTTTAAAATGTAATTTCTTCCTGTGATTGTAAAGCTGAATTGTCAGCATCATTACTCCAGTATTTATGTCACATTCATGCTGATTTGTTGCTCAATTTATATTATTAGCAATGGTTAAAACAGTTGTGGTGCTTTCTTTCTTTCTTTCTTTCTTTCTTTCAGAAAGTTCTTTCTTTCTTTTCTTTCTTTCTTTCTGTGTTTCATTTTTATCTTTCTTTCTTTCACTTTCATTTTCATTTTTTTCAAAACTTTGGCCAAGTGTATTTTATAAATGCCGAAAAAAGTATTGCTCATTCTTTGGGACAGTTCCATTAACTGATGTTATACAACTAAAACATAATTTCATGTTTTGTTTTAATAAGTCATGGTAATATAATCACTTGAGATTTCTAATGCTGAAAAATATAATTAACTTGTAGTGAAGTGTAGTTATTTCCAAGCCTTTTGGCAGTTAATTAACACAACAAAATGACTTTAAATATATGTTGCTTTACAGGTTTATTTCAGAAGTTGCAGTTGTGCCTTTCGTTCTGCATTAGGTGGAAGTCTTACAACACTGAAAGCGAGAATTTTGTGAGATGCCGCCAAATAGTTTTCATCATGTCTTACAATGCCATGTCAGCATAAAGAAGACCATTGCAGTTTGTGAAATATTCCTTTTGTTGTCAGGCCCGATTGAACTTGATGACATCACTGAGGCAGTTAGACAGCACAGGTTTCTGAAATAAACCGCATGTGCATTGTACCCTCTGTATTTTGCCCAGGCATCCTCGAGAAATGAACTGTGAAAATACCAATATTGTTGTCAGCACGACTCGTCTGTGTTGTCCATCATTCTGTAGGTGAGTTGCTGCATTGCTGGTGTCTCTCTCTTTCTCGCTTTATTATTACTCTCTTTTTCCTCCCTTATTTTCATGATGGTGTGGCGGTTAAAGACGTGGGCTGAGATGCTAATACCCCCTAATTAACCCCAAGGCATAATTTTCTCTGTCTCCTGCTTTAACTCATGTCCGAGTGAGATGTGGAGTTGGATCCTGCCTCAGTCCTAGTCTCATATAGCCAGTTATATGGGAAAAAGCCTTTTGGCAGCTTATACTTGCACAACAAAATTACTTTAAATATATGACCCTCATGTTATGCAACCAACAACAGTTTGTTTTTTTGTTATGTAGCAGAGTTATCAGAAATAGATTATTTGAGTTTATTGTGAATGCCGCCAAATAGTTTTGTCATGTTATGAAAAAACTTAAAGAATGACCTGCCATGCTACAAGTGTATTTTGTGTTGTCAACATTATATTGAACAATATGAAAATTAATATTTATTTAGATTTGCTAAAGATTACATTAACATTGTTAGCAAATTATTAGTGTTTTAAAATAATACATGTGCATGTAAAATTAATTAGTTTCCACTATTATATATATAACAAGATTTAATGTATGTGTGGTACATAATGTAATTATTATACTGGGCGATATATATCATGCGATATGCAGGTGTCTCACTCGTTCTGGTGTTTATTATTACTTATTTTTCCTACCTCCCATTAAAACAGTGATGGTGTACAATTACCTGAGATGCTAATACCTAATTAACCCCAAGGCATAATTTTCTCTGTCTACCTGCTTTAACTCTAAACTGTGGAGTTGGATCCTGCCATACAGTAATTAGTGTTATATAGCACGGTTGTGGATAAAAGTCATACAGCTTATACTTGAAATCAACAATAAAATATCATTTATGCAACCAACAACAGTGTGTTTTGTTGTTATGTGGCAGAGTTATCAGAAATAGATTATTTGAGTTTATTGTACTTAATGCAGATACATTAAAGATTGTTGTTCAGCGTGAGAAAAAGGATGCAATATTGATGTGCGCATGCGCAGTAAGCCGAGGTAGGAAAATCTGACGAGTAGTTCACAGACAAGCTACGCAATATCACTTTCATTATCGCAGATGAATCGATGAACCTTCGATAATGAAAGCTATATTGCGTAGCTTGTCAGTGAACTACGGCTCCGGCTTTACTGACGAGATGTGCATGACTATCGCATGAGATATATTTGCCCAGCCCTATATTATTATTTAATAAATTAAATGTAATTAAATATTACTACAATTAAATATTAAATACATTTAATAGTATCGTCCGATTACCGATATGATACCGATATGTCCATTCTCCAAAACACTTGGCTGCCATATATTATGCATCGTAAACTTCATTGCCATGTGAACTGAAGAAAAACTTGTGTGCCTTTACTCCTGAAAGTTTCCTAAAGCCTTTTATTCAGATTTTAGTGAACTTTGTGCAGTCCTTGGGCTTGCCTTCTGAGGCTGAGACTTGCTTAGTCTTGGTCTAGCTGATGTGAGGATGCTGAGATAAGACCGTCAGCCCTGTCCTCTATCTCTCGGGAGAAAACACACAGAGGAGCATGGGCAATCCTCCAGCTCTGGCTCTTAAAAAACAGCTTTTTGTGCTTTCTTTTCCACCCTACTAAGGAAGCAGAGTTTCACGGGCATCTCCGAGTGGCGCCTAATTAACATTGACACGTTGATTGCCATTTTTTAGACTCCCACGAACCAGCTGATTCGCTCGCTCTTAAATCAATTGCTGTGTTTCTGAATGCTTTTTAAGAGGGGCTCTGCCAAGAGAGGGGAAGGAGATGCTTTTAGACGCCCCCTGCCTCTCTGCCATCTTCAAACACTGGCCTCTGAGAGAGAGAGTGCCTCGGAGGTCCATCATTTTCCCAGCGTATAACTATGATGATTCTATCTAATTGAGCAGATCAGGGTGGTTATAAAAACCTTGCATATGTAAATGTTGCATTGTCAACTGTTCACAGATACAGATAGCCGGACAGTTATCTATCCACAGACCTGTTTTAATCTGCAGCTTTTAAACTGACGCCCATAAAAAGATGCTTAGATAATGACTAGTTGTCCATTCTCTCCATTAAGCTTGATCTTACGCCCTAAAGCACAGTTATTTGTCATTAGCTGCGCATTCATGAACATCACAATATATTAGAGATGACCCTGAGTTAGTTCTGTGCACTGTTTTATCAGGAAACCCTTTATTCTGTAATTGAACCAATCAGCCTGTTCTTTGTTACTTTGAAACTCTTCTTCTTTTGAAATCAAGCTGTCATTGTCTCATCACATCTCTGATGCTGAAATGCTTCTCAATGGTTGCTATTTATGCACTCGGACGTGATGCTGGGTTAGAAAACAGGCTGTAAAATTATGGATGGCAGTCAGACTTTGATCTGTGCTCAGTCTGTGCCTCAAGGCACTTTCGAGAGGGTCTGATTGGAGGTTTGCTGCAGGACTAGAAGGGAATATCTTTGTTTCAGACTTTATTTGGTCTAACTTGAGATATATATATATATGTCAAAAAACGAAATGTGCATTCCCTGAAGGAAATTGCAGTGCTTGCAAAGCAACAATAAAATAATGTGCTGTAAGCCAAGTTGTAGTGTTTATTTTTATGTAAATGTAAAAGAATCAACACAAACATGCATATACACTACCTTTCTAAAATCTGGGGTCAGGTAAATTGTTTTTTTTAGAAATTAGTTTTTTTATTCAGCAAGGATATGTTAATTTGATGGCAGTAAAGACATTTATAATGTTCGAAAATATTTTTGTTTCAAAATACTGTTCTGTTGAACTTTCTATTCATTAAAGATATTTTCATCATGGTTTCCACAAAAATTCAGCAGCACATCTTTGATAATGATAATAAATGTTTCTTGAGCAGCAAATCAGCATATTAGAATGATTTCGGAAGGAAATAAGTAATGATGCTGAATATTCAGCTTTGCATCACAGGAAACAAATTACATTTAACATATATTCAAATATAGTATAACTACCCATATTTTCTGTGTAAATATGGCTTATCTTTTGCAGTGTCTCCCTCACGTTATATATTCTTATCTGTCATTCAGTGATGTTGTAATATACATTCTCTAAATCCATGTAATCCTGAACGTATCTCTTGCTGGATCAGGACAGATGATTCAAAACTTTCTGTTTGTTTCGGGAGGCTGGCCTGTTGTCATGAAGAAAGAGGGAGTGAGAAGGTGGGTGAGAGAGACAGAAAGACGTGGAGAAGGGTGGATGACAGGGTGAGAGGAATAAAGAGAAATGAGAAGAAGGCAGACAGACACGAACAGAATCAAACAAATGAGATACACTGACTTTGGTGGTTGCTGGGGTAACCGTTTCCCAAGGTCAGTCAGAGTAAAAAAAAAAAAGGTGTGATTTTTTTACCCCCTTGAAGTTAGCATGAAATTGCACTCATTAACCTTTTTTCTACCCTTGATCTGACAAAAGAGTTCAAAGGTTTTCAGAACTAATTAAAATTAATTGCAAATGACGTTACCAGCATAAAACTTTGAGGAAAAGGTTGATGAGATAACCTGTTTCAGTAAATAGAGTTGACTACAATTTCAGTATTAGTGCAAATTTTATAAGGAAATAAATGCAATATATTTCAAACTAGTCTTTTAAAGGGTTGACTTTGTTTTAGTCATATTTGTTTTGGTTTCGTTTAATATTGATCTTTTATTCATTTACGTGGTTTGGGAATACCCCCGTGCTCATTACTGCTCCTCTGAGCTGGTTTGGATGCTTTCTGCTTTTCCTCTTGCACAGAAGCGGCTGTAGAAATGAAGGGTTTGTGTGTCTGGTAAATTGGGTGGACAGGACAGGGCTGTGATGCTCATGCTACAAGGTCTCCACATGAGAAATGACAGCAATCAGGACGTTACCGTCCACTCTGCAGATAAATGCAGTAATGCACAAAGCTGATGCCAGGCCTGAGATGCATGAATGTTTCAAAATATCATTTCAGAAATGGAAATGTATCAATTTAGGAGCAAGAATTATGCATCGCAGTGGAAGGACTGAATTGCCATGGCAACCACTTCCAAATGGAGATTTATCTGTCAGATAATTTTGGAGATGACCACACATACATTCTTTTGAAGATTGCTCACTGGAATAACAAAACTGTTTTTTCTCTCTTACATTATCAAGGGTCTGAAACATCTCAAATGTATTATGACGGAAATATGGTGCTTGTGGCACACGTTGTACTGATGTTTGGGTGAAGGTGCTGCGGTGTGGTGGCTTACAAAAATAGCCTTCTGGCCTCAAAATAAGTTTCTTCAATGTAAGTCGATTAATTCTTTAGGCAGTTTTATTGATATTTTATATGATCACTTAGAAAAAATAAATCACACAGGCCCTCAACAAGTTGCATGATTTGAAGTATATCACATGTCCATAAAACAAACACTGCAGGATTATCTATTTCCTGAAAGACAGTCCATTATCTCATATATCATGATTCAGAATGTGTGAACTGTAGCTTGATAGAGAGTTATAGAATTTCAGAATAAAGTACCTGAGAGTTTTGGCAGTGGTATTTTGGTATTATTTATATGCCATTTATTATATTATTATTATTAAATACTATACATTTTATTAATAATAATAATAACTAAAGGCAGTAACAAGTTGAACAATATTTGGGAAATACTTTACAATAAGGTTTCATTAATTAACATCAGTTAACTACTTTAGTTAACATGAACTAAGAATGAAAAATACTTCTACAGCATTTATTAATCTTAGTTATTTCAACATTTACTAATGTATTATTAAAATCAAAAGTTGTGTTGGTTAACATTAGTTAATGCACTGTGAACTAACATTAACTAACAATGGACAACTGTATTTTATTAGCTAACATTAACAAAGATGAATAAATACTGTAATAAATGTTCATTGTTTGGTCATGTTAGTTAACACATTAACTAATGATAACAAATGACAGCTTATTGTAAAGTGTTACCAATATGTTTTTTATTTGTGAACTGATGTTCAGCTGTTCTTTTAATAGTCAGCTTATTTTTGTGTAATCGTCATACATTTTTTAATTTCATCAGGCTGAATGCTCACTAAAAACTGACACAGTCATCACGTATTCAAGACATTTCAGTTTTTATTTTGATGTGACACAAATCAGTGATATCTCAGCGGGTGAGTTGATTACTTTATAATTAGTCAATAATGGCATTATTTTCTTCATTCAGGCTGAGAGCTCACACGAAAACAAGAGGCGGGATTTATCACACAAACCAGTCACATCCAATCATAACCAGTAAAGTCACGGCACTATATGGGTCTCTGTTAAAAGTCAATGGGCTGAGGGGAGGCAAGCCTCCGCTGTAACATTACCTGCCGGTGTCGCTGTTGGGTAATATTACAGCATTAAAATATGCGTGATTTTAGGCTTTTTAATGTCATATGAAGTAGTATTTTCATTGTTTTATTTTTGTAATAACTTTTTTTACCATTCCAATTTTCTGAGGAGACACTACCTCCCTTGGCTCTTTGGAGGAAACTATCATAAAAAAACATAACTTGATTGATTACAAAATTGTGAAAATATACAGCATACTAAGCCAAAACAGGCTGGAAGGTCTAGGACGGGGCTACACTTTAAAGTATTGGTCTGGGTTTAGGAATTTTGAAAGCGTTTGTTCAATAACAGGTTCATACCTCCAGGTTCTTCTGGAACTGTTAGACTTGAGCCTCTGAGCTCTCTTACTTTCTAATTTCCAGTCTGAATATGCAGACAGGTTCTTCTAAAAGGATTTCTGTTAACGTCATAATGCAAAAGTGCGGCACTGTCTGAAAGCTCTGATAAGCAGCGTGGAACAAATGGAACTGAGGCTGACTAAAGAAGAGCTTTCAGAGAGTTGTTAGAGCCAGTGCATAAAGTAGGATGTATTAGAACTAAGCACATACTCAAAGAACAGGCACTCAGAGAATACTGTCCTGAAAAAAACTTTCATGCTTCATTTTTTCCTTACAATCTCCAAGCCATGTAACCGGGCAGCAGCTGTCACAGTCTTTGGACACTTCTGTGGCATTTTAGACACCTATTAGCCAGCAGACACATTGTAAGGTTTAGTGCATGATGATGACCAATTATTTTAGTGGACGGCCTTTGAGCTTATGCCTGAAAAAATTGAACTTTGAAATTGTAAGTGATACTGGAAACCCCAAAATGATATTTTACACAGAGATGCATGACCAAACATTTATTTTTGTCAGATTTATGCCTAAAGTTTTCAACTGAATCAGCTGTGTGCAGTTTATCAAGGTTAATGGTGACCTGAGAACTGATTGCACTGCTTTTTTATCCTATTTTCACTGTATGACCATTCTAATCCATAAACAAATCACTGCGTACGTGAGTTGTTTGCCAAGCTTGGCGTGTACGAGGAGGAGACGCATTCCTGAATTATTAGTAATGAAAGGAAAACATCTTTATTCCAGTCTGTTGTTAGGCTGCCTACAGTCCTCTGTGTCTGCACCAATCACTATTCAAGCGAGACCAAACAATGGAAGTGCTTCACAGCTTGCTTGAGCACGGTTAAAAAAGGACTAACCACTCAGAGGATGATTCTGTAAGCCAGAGCGGATCATGAGGAAAATAGCACAATTACTCTGGCCCTCTGTTGAGATTTTGTGTAGAAATCTAATGGAAATGCTGAATTAAAAATGATATTTGTTCAAGCTGTCTGGAGTTGGAGAGGTATAAATATAGTTATGGATTGCAGGGTATAGCACTTCTCTCAGGCCTGGTAAACTTTAAAATGTGCCTTCCGAACACTTTTAACAGAGCTCAACAATAAGGATTTCTTTCTGCTGTGTTTTCTGATTTTTACTGTTCACACTATAACTTTTTTATTTTTAGAAACATTTATTTTGGGGGAAATTATATTCATTATTTAAATAAAAATGATATATTATACTGTATATATAGACATTATATATAAAGTATAAAATATTATGACAATTAAAAATATATATATATATATATACAGTTGAAGTCAAAAGTTTACATACGTCTTGCAGAATCTGCTAAATGTTGATTATTTTACCAAGTAAGAGGGATCAGACAAAATGCATGCTATTGTTTATTTAGTACTGATCTGAATAAGATATTTCACATAAAAGATGTTTACAAGAGGAAATAATAGTTGAAATTGAATTCTTAGTACTGTGTTGTTACCTGAATGATCCACAGCTGTGTTGTTTTGTTTAGTGATAGTTGTTCATGAGTCCCTTGTTTATCCTGAACAGTTAAACTACCAGCTGTTCTTCAGAAATATCCTTCAGGATCCCATAAATTCTTTGGTTTTCCAGCATTTTTGTGGTTTTTGAACCCTTTCCAACAATGACTGTATGATTTTGAGATCCATCTTTGCACACTGCGGACAACTGAGGGATTCATATTCAACTATTACAGAAGATTCAAACACTCACTGATGCTCCAGAAGAAAAAAACATGTATTGAGAGTCAGGGCGTGAAAACATTTGAACAGAATTAAGATGTGTATATTTTTCTTGTTTTGCCTAAATATAATGTTTTCATTTAGTACTGCCCTTCAGAAGCTACAGAAGATAGTTACATGTTTTCCAGAAAACAAATGAAGTTAAATTTACCCTGATCTTAATGCATGGTTTTATGCAGGGAGCATCAGAGAGCGTTTGAATCTTCTGTAATATATATGTAATTTATTCCTGTGATGCAAACCTGAATTTTCAGCATCATTACTCCAGTCTTCAGTGTCTCAAAAAATTATTCTAAAACGCTGATTTGATGCTCAGACATTTATTATTACTATTGTTATCAATATTTAAATCATTTAAATTTTGTTTTAGGATATTTTGATGAAAAGAAAGTTCAAAATAACTTTTGTGACATTATTTATGACTTTTCTGTACTTTTGATCATGTTAATGCATCCTGGTTGATTAAAACAAAAAATGTATATATTTTAATTTGTAAATATTATATTATATTATAACATATTAATATATATTTCTTATTTGCAAAAAACAGTTTATTATAAATAATTTATGTTTAAATTTTTTGGAAGTAAACTTCACATTTTTTAATTGTGCTACATGAGTAAAGAAAGCAGAGAAAAGGGATTGTGGCATAAACTTTTGCTAAAAAGGTAGTGAAACATCAACACCCATAATGCACTGGGCATAGTCTAACTCTCTGTGGACAGGGATACACAAACATGGGGAAGTACTGTCTGTTGATTTAACATAAGCTCTGGAGCTATATCAGCTGACACATAAACTGAGAGATCAGGGTGTAGGTAGCATGGAGAAAGAGGACACATTCATGTTCATATGTTCATTTACATTTATGCATTTAGCAGACGCTTTTATCCAAAGCAACTTACAGTGCATTCAGGTTATACATTTTTGTCAGTATGTACAGATCTGAGATGACCGAACACCGGAGATGATGCCAACCACCCAGAAGACCCCAGATAATGACAACTACCAAACCCGCTACAAAGCTTGCTGTTGATAGTGTTCACCTGTTGATGGTGATAGTATATTTGCATATACTACTGACATTATAGGTGTATTCACACCTGTCTTGTTTGGTTCGATTGAATCAAACTCAAGTTGATTTCCCCCTTTGCTGTGGATCTTTTGGGCAGGTGTGAATACGCCACTCGGGTGCGGACCAAACAACCGTACCGAGACCAGTACAGTTGAATGGATGAACCAATGAATGGATGACTTTAAGCACCACATGTGGTTTAGTTTAGTTTCTGGTTCACTTGCAAAAAGGGCAGTGTGAAAGCCAACCGCACCAAAAAAAATCAACATTGTATTTGGTCCGGACAAAAGCAAGTGAAATAGCGGACTTTCCTGGTGTGAATACACCCTATAACAACACAAAGCTGGTTGAAAATCCAGATGTGTCCTTTGTCAGCAGAGCAAACCGCACAAAACCGCATCACATTTGTAAGGCATAAAACTCATGACTAACTAATGTAAAATCAGTACGATAGTGCATGTGACATTTGCACCAGTTGGCCTGAAACTCACAGTGGCTTGGAGCCATCGGGCCTTCCTTATTGTTGAGACGTGCATGGCATCAGTCATGTGCTACAGAGACAACAGCTCAAACCAGACAGACCAGAAGAGCTGTTTCCTAATAACTGAGGCGTCAACCTGTCATTGAAAGACAGGGTGTGCACACACGTGTTAGTCAGAACGGACGGCCCATAGGGGGCCATAATGAACCTCCTGCTGCGGCGCAGAACAATTTGTGTTGTTCCATGAAGTCGCACGCAAGAATCTAAGCTCAGCGAGAGAGCTTTTATAGCTAATGTTAAGTGACTTCCAAGTTTTTGCACTGGCTGTTTTCAAGAGAAAAGCATCTCACGAGTTCGGTCTCATTAAAGCAAGGAAACCATCTTCCTAGAGGGGATTTCAGTGCTAATCAGACACGAGCACATCCTAGAGCTCGTATCTACAGGCGAAGCACGCACACACATTTTCCTCATGTCTAATTTGTTTCAGTTGGGTTCAATAAGACAATTTAGAACTTTAAAATGACATTAAAATCCGTTTAAACAGACTTTTTGATGAAAGGGAACCACACAGGGGGTGGTAGTTTCAGGATCAGCACCAGCAGGGGGCACTAAATTAGTAGAGTTTTAGTGAAATCTTGGTCTGCTAATCAGCACTGCACTTTTAATGTTCTCTTAAAGATCACAACCTTTTGACACTGTCATGCTACCACTGCAAATTGGAAAGAAGTTGTGCTTGCTAAGGGTCTATTACTATTGCTTATAGTTATTCAGATTTTTTGAGTACATCATCTTCCACAGTTTTTTTCTATGTGAGGGGTACCTCAGAATATGTAGTTTGATAAAGAATTATGTGCTTATAGTCATCAAACTTATGATTTTCACCTGGTGGATAATAAATCAGGTGAAAAATCGATTCATTGAAGGAATCAATTAAAGGACCTAATGCATATCCTGAGAGTCTTTTATGACTTAGATCCAGCACCCAAAAACATTTTAATATTTAATATTATAATTTTTACATTTTATACATTTTTTAAGTTTAATATGTCTGTAAACTAATAATATTATTTTTATTGTGAATATTATTATGTAAGAATATTAAAATCTATTACAATAATACTTTTACATATTCTATTATAGTACAACTGTACAATTACAAAACTAATGACTAATTTCAAATGTAAAACTATTGCGCTTTTATTTGGGTGGTTTGCCGGAAAATAAATATGCACTGGTGGTTTCAGAGCGAAGTGAAAGTGGCGCTGTGTTTATTTACTGGTGCACAGCTCATGAGACAATGTTTCAGCATCTCAGTACGAATCAATTCTTAGTAAATGAACCGAGCTGCTCTGAGACACTGAAACAATGTATCATAAGCTGCATGCGTGGAGATGAGCCAGTGCTGCACTTTACTCTGAAACCAGCAACAAATACAACATGTTTTAATTAAATTGCAAACTTTTTTGCCCAATTTGCCTGTGATATTAAGCCATATCGCAAAAACAATTTTATTTCAGTATATCGTGCAGCCCTATCAAGCTTCTGCTTTGCAAATACCACAAACTTCCTAGCATTGTGGTGGTGAGTTTTGTAAGAGAACAAACTATTATAAAATGGTATGGTTTCATAAACACCTTTCATTTGAACTGCTTATCTTGACAGTGTTAACATCTAGGAAGTGTTTGCTGCATCTGTTCGGTGGGACGCACCTGCACTGTGCTGAGGTCAGCCTTTGGCTGCGCTTCAATGTGAGTTGAAGGATGAAGACCGCTCCTTGGGTTATGCTAACTATTACAGCATCATACATTCTGCAGTCATATGTCAAGCAGCAAGCCCACATCTGACATTAGTGCCAAGATCAGTTGATGAAGACACACCCATGCTTGAGCCATAAAGAAAAATGGGTTCTAGAGAATGTGATGCTCATTCATCTCCTGAGATGTTGCTTTGCCAAGATTGTCATTCATTGAAATGTTGTTTTTCAGCTGAGGGAGGTTATGGTTTGATAAGCAGTTTTTGTGAAATGTGTTTATACCAACATTCAAAATGCAAATGCATGTGTTCTTCAGCAGTATATTTTAATATGCATGGTTTTAATGAAAATGTATGTGCTGGAGATTATGTATTTGAGGAATAGTAAATGAGAGTCAACTACTTTAGGAGAGAGATGACATTTCCATTACCACTCTTGAGTACCCGCACAAGTCCAGGTGTCTCTCTTCTCTCTCGCTCTCTCTCTCTCTGTTTGACTGTGCAAAAGACAGAATTTATTCTAATTAGACTTTTTCTTTGATAATTCCACGTTGTGTGCACTGCAATCATTTACGGGCGTGGCTTACACTAAGCGATTTTTAAAAAGTCCTTTAGGATTGTACTTGTCAGACCGTACGAACATTATGATCATGTCACACTATGGGATCTCAGTTGTCATTAATGTCAGACTGAACGACAGTCAAGACACGTTAAAAACAGATGCGCACAAGAAAACTTGTCCGGAGTTTTACATTATCAACCCATACAATCCAGTGACTGGGAACTTCATTGCTCGCGGGACCGAAATGTTGGCTATCATGAAAAGTATATGAACGGCAGCAATACCGGCGCATTTAAGAAGAATAGTGTATGCTGCTCTACACACCCACATGAAAACAGTGGCACAACCAGTGTTTATATAGAAAAGGCAACATATCAGATGAATTCCGTGAGTGGAGGACATGAGTTTATGGCTGATAGCATAATTATCTAGCATTAATTCTGCTCATAGCTCGTCTTGAAAAACGAAGACAGTTTGAGTTTCATCGTAGGAGATGTCAGACTGCAGGATAGTGTGCCAAATCTTCTGACACTGCCAGAATTTCCCCGGAGGTGAAATTTGATCACAACTGTTTATTAATCGGCTGTCGGTGAACATGTCAAACCAACGATCAAAGACGACAGATTTTAGCCTAGGATTATAGGAGTCTTTTAGGATTTTCAAAATTTGTCTCAGACGACCAAATCATGTTAAAAATCACACCGTGTGAGCTGGGCTTTAGCCTCATTGTTCCAATCACTGGTAGCTTATGGTACCTCACAGATTAACCCATTATTTTCATTAACAGTAGCAAATGAGGCGTCTGATCTTTTTTCAATCATTTTTGCTTATCCTCACTTACCAGATATTTAGTATGTTTCACTAATGTGTGAAAATGAAAGAGAATTGTGTCTTTGTCTGTAACAGGTTCCATTTGTAAAGAGTAGTTTATTAACATATATCTTGTGATTTATTTGTTAAAATTATACTTGAGATAGATACTTGACTGGTTAAATGCGCTTGACTGAATTTCTAGGGTTTTTAGACAGATGTAAATGGTGCCTGGGCATGAATTACTTAAAAAAAAAAACTTTGCTTTACTTTGCTTTACTTTTTTACATCCATTTTCCAAACTGCTCATGTAAAGCATCGGGCCGTATTTTTTTGCATCACCTTTGTTTTGTTTTACCTTTGTTTTGTTTCGTTTGCCCTTACAGCTGAGCTGGAATATAGTGGTCTCTACAGAATCCATTTGTGTTATTTAATAGTCGAGTAGAAAATTATAATTATTGAATGCAAAGCTGACAAAATGTGTGGATGTTAATGTGCTGCAAGTAAACTGGATGGGAATTCACTGACCAGTAGAAGTCACCCAGTGGTTAAGGCATGGTTTGCAAAGCCATAAACAGATGGAGGCAGCAGTACTGGACTGCAGTGTGGGAAGCTGGCATTCTTTAGCAGTGTGTGGAGCAGATATCTGCAGATAAGTCCTCCAACAGTGGTCACGGCTCTATGGAACCTTTCACAAAGGATGATGAAGCTTGAAATGACTTGCATATATATAAAATGAGAAATCAAAGTCATTTTTGCCTTTGAGTTATTTCTGTCAGTCTGTTCATGTTTCAGCTGCACTTGGTATGGTTTCATGATTAAAAGCATATTCACCTTCTACTTGGGAGAATCAATCAGCCACCAATACTACATTTACATTTATCATTTATGCATTTAGCAGACGCTTTTATCCAAAGCGACTTACAGTGCATTCAGGTTATAATTTTTTTCTACATTTCATACTATAATATTTCTACTTTTTTATAATAACATTCTATTCATAAAGTCACATCAAAGTTTTCAGAGCATCAAAATTAACTCAAATAATGAGCTCTCATTAATAACTGTCTGATCATTTTGTGTTTTTCAAGCCATTTCAGGTTAATGTTGATGTGAATGAAACCAATGATGGGTGAGGTAATACTATTTCCATTTCCACCAGTTTAACCCATTCAGCCCAATTTCTGGACCAGTTATAAATATAAACGTATGTGGGCATCAACTCTCTGACCAGCTAATCAGCCAGTCACAGTGACATGGAGGCACTGCCTACTCTCATGTGGCTTTTAGCCTGTGTTTTACAGCTTTAAGGAGCTCAGTGAGAACACATTGAACCCAAGGGAAGCAAAAGAGTTGTTTGTGTCCCAGATTTTCAATTATTTTCCTGTACGAATGTTTTTGAGAAGTCATCACCTTTTGCCTCCTAGAAAACACCAGAAGTCTCAATTGATGATTTAGAAACATTGCACAGTTTATTTCGGTTCTTATCATTGATAACGGTAGAGTTGTATATAGGAACTGAAAGTCACTGGTTTAGTTTTTACAGTAAATGACTGTTTGCCTGATGGGAAGTGAGTCTAGCTATTTCCGCTCTAGAGACACACTGTTCAATACTCTTTCGAGTACTTTAATTTGTGTGGCCTTGAGCCGATGAGCAATTGTGTCGCATGTAATCAAACCAGTTCCTTGCCGATTCTCCCCTGTGAGCCTCATGACTGATCTTAATTAATGACCCAATCCGGATCCTAAAACGCAGCCTGCAGACTCTGAAGCTCACACAGTCCCTACCCAGCTTTCTAGCTTAGTCATTGTGGCTGTTACCAGGTATCGTTCTGTCCTATTTCTATCTCCGAGTCTAGTACTGTAATGAGACATCAGCTATAGTGAGTGAGAACGTTAGTTATGATGATGTAGATTTCACCTACAAAACCTTAGTTTTTCTAGTCTTTGCTAATGCAAGTTGTTTCTCTTTCATGCTGCCTGGATCAGTCTGATAGATGAGCTTGCACTACGTGCGATTTCACTTCCTGTTGGAATGTTAGCCCTAGAAAACTTTACTGGCAGGGCTCAATGACAACAGTTCAGACACTACATCAAATCACTTCTGAATGAAAGTAGATTCTGACCCTTAATAAAGCCTCAACACTGTGGGATTTAATCCATGTCTATTAGGCTAACTAAAAAAGGACATATGCATTAAAAATTGAAACCCTTTCTCCTCGAAATAGACCAAAATTGACACATCTACCCAACTTATCTGAAGAGGCATATAGTTTTCTGTCTGTTAAAAAAGCTCTGTGCCTCCTACTAATATCAATAGCAAATATCTAATATGCAATAGTATGTCATAACATAAACCACATGTTGTTTATCGTATATTGATAGTTATATACTAATAATATATCTAAAACGTGAAAACAGTATTATGTTAATGTGAAGGCACTTATATGATATACAGTTATATTTGAAAATTACATTGTATATTTTAATTCTTTATTATTTATATATTTTTTATGACAGTAAAATCAAAATAGTTTCAGTAGTGATGAAGCTGTTAGCTGTCGGTCGACCTCTGTAAACTAGAGCATGTTGTCTGTTTGCACACCAGCATATGTTTTGTTTTGGATTATGATCCCTAGCATGGGATAATGGTGTGCTGGTGTCCTGACCAGGTTTGTTAACTAGCTTAACTAGCAAAACTTCACCAGAAGGATCATGCTGGCATCCAATGCTAAGTGCTAACCAGCATAATCCAGCCTGGGTATACTTTATACATTATGCTAATCTGAGCTGGTCTTTTCAGCACAGATGTTCCCTTTGTTTTGTATTGCCACATCTTCTTGTTTAAAGAAAGTGTAGCGTTTCAAACCATTTATTGGGTTCAAATGTTTAATCACATGTCTGTTCAAGTTAGAAGTATGAAATAAACTTGTTATTCAAGCACCTATTTTTGGGAACTTGTCAGACCTCTTTTTAATGTCATTTTTAGTTGTGTTTATTTAAAAATGAAACAGAACAATAAAATACCTCAGAATGAGTCACAAACAGAGACAAGCATTTGACATTACAGGCTCTATACGTTAATGGACTGTATGAATAACAACGCCTGACCCCTTGACCCCTTAGCTTGTATTTGTGGATGTCCTTCAATCTGCCCCCTGTGCGGATTGTCTGTGTTCATCCACGGCTAGTGGAGATGTCCATCTGTGTGGGTTCAGTGTATGGATACAATCTGCCAACCAGTGGGCCAGCTCACAGCAAGACCAGTGCCACAATCCTCAGCGGAGTAAGCCATGTAATGCCTTAAGTCTGATTACAAAGAGCTTTGTCATACAGTTGCAGCTAAAGGAATAGTCAGGATATGTATGGAATGACGGCCACAGGAACTGAGGGGAATTCCATCCTGAAGTAAATCGCTGCCTCAGCTGTGCAGTTTCCTGAGCGTTACTCTCTGCTGGCTGCTCTCAAAGATCTCCGGCTCGAGTCTGTGAACCCAGACTACAAGCCATTCCCATCAGCAGGACTTTGAAAAGCTCCCCTTCTCTCTGCAATAAAGGCTTTGGGATAAATACAGCCCACCCTGGGAATGGAGATGGAGCGGCTCTTTAAACTTTGTTTATGCTCATCTCATTGAATCAGGCCATTTAATCGTGTCTAATCTCCCTTAATTACACTTATAGACAGCCAAGGTTAGACATGCAGACAGGACTGTCAAAGCCCCTTATTGATTTCACTTTAAATGAGATATGTTTAATGCCGCTAGGCCAGTCTCCACAATCAGCAGGCAAAGACCCTTCAGAGATGTGATCTGTTCTTTGTAATTCAGCTTTGACCACTTCTCTTCAAGGACGCCCTAATAATTTGCTGTTCTCAACAAAATTGGGTCTGCTCCAAAGCCTAGTGAGCTGTCTTGTTGTCTTCTGTCTACATAGGCAGTCGTAATGAATGCATTGTAGTAAGTGAGCGTTTTGAAACATTCTAAACTCGTGTGTGTCATTCAAATAGCACTCGACAAAATGTGATGTTTGCTGTTAGCATGTTGCTAAAATTATGCTCTAATAAACATAAAAATACATTGCACACACAAATATTCGGGGACATAGTAATAAAAACACACACAAGACACACACACACACACACACACACACACACACACACACACACACACACACACACACACACACACATATATAGTATAATATTTGAAGTTCACATCATCTACCAATTTCTCAGAAATCTAATTAACCTCAACAAACCAGTGTATTATGCATATACTTTTGAATATATTTTATAGTAGTGACAACACTTCAGAAGTGCATTATTTAAAAAACATAATTTAAACATAAAAAGGGCTATTTTATTTTGCTTTGTTTTAATTTCAATTTATTTTATTAAAGCAAATAAAAAATATACCCAGGGTATGCAAAGCATAAGCATTTTGATATTCACCTTGAAACCCATAACAACAAAATTCTGAAACTTCTTTAAATTCCAACATTCTGCCAATACATACTACTGATACAAACTATACCGATTGACAATATAACCATATCATATTATTATGCCAGTGTCAGTCTTCCAATTCATTTCAGCACTAGTTATAGATAATCTCTCTTAGGCTTTTTCGTGTGATAAAGCTTTAAAATGGCAGAAGGAAGACGTTAACTGAATGTTAAATGTCATGATAATAAATGTCATAAAGGTGTTATTATTAGTGTGGCATATAAAGAAAACAAACATTAGTGTTCCTGTTCCTGTCCTGACAGGAATCTCTTCTCTATTTAGTATGATTGAAATGCCTTGTTTGCATCACTTCTTATAACATCAGTTTCACTTTAATATGCAGTGTAAAAGCAAGCTTTTTGGATGGAAATGAGCCCTCGTGGATCTGTCCCTGCTGAATGAATGTGTCTGTAAGAGAGTCCAGCAGAGACGCCTTATACATCCTCAAAAGCTCTTTTATAGAATTTATATATAAAATGTATATATATATATATATATATATATATGTATAAAACATTATTAAAAAAATATCTATTTTATGTATTATTTAATAAAACTGTAATATGAATACGTAATTGCATTAATTCATGAATTGCTGCTCACTGAGTATTACTAGTGTTAATTTTCTAGTTGAACTGGTAATCTTTAGAAGAGAATTGAGTGACTGGCATTGATTCATACCCGCGGCTCTCAGTAAAGCAGTCATCACTGGGGTGTAAGTGGGTGACCTGCTTCAGATGTGCTTTCCGCTCTGTCCCGGCCTGAAAAATATCATCCCAAAAGCAGAGCTTGTATTTTCAAAAGAGGTCACTTAAGAGTTTCTATTTATTGGACGGTAATTAGATTCACTTGCAGACCTTTGCGTGTTACTTAAATATAAAAAAAACATGTTTCCAGTCCTACACATACAATATGACAGCTGTGAGATGAAAATGTCGATTTGAAAGCTGTTGATGTAGGAAGTCCATGCTGCTTTCCTTTCAGTCAAACGTAAATGAGTTTGAGCTTATAGGACCATTTTGTTGATGGTCTGCACAGCCTCGTCTTCTGTAACCCTCAGAGATTCGGAGTGGACTGGTGACCCTTGGTCCCTGTGAGAAGGGTTAACTTTCTTTATGAATATGAACTGAAAGGACTATTACATCGCAATTTCATGCCCCAGGGGTTATCTGATATCCTCTTCACTACATTTAGCTCAAAGTGTCTCAGTCTCCTCGCCTACTCCTGCGTGATTCGCTCAGTGCCTCATTTCACTCGTCTCCTCTCTCTGTTTATCTCTGTGCCACCACCCTTTATTTCTCTGCTGAATGACTTGTCTCAATGCTTTAGCACCGTTTCTCTTATGTGTGTGGACAGAAATGTACTGGCTTTAAATATATTTTGCTTACCATGAAGCATTTTTTATGTTATTTATTATGAAAAGTAAGATTTGATGTTCAAAAACTATTTGCTATTTTTTGAACTCACTAAACTAAAATATTTTAATATTAATATAATTTAGGATATATACCACACCAGTTGAGGAACTTGGTCAGAAAAATTTAATATTTCTGACCAAGAAATGGCATTTTAGGAATGTTATTTACTATAATAAATAATATTGATGCTCAAAAACCATTGTATGTTATACTCTAGAATGTATTTTATATTAGTATTATTTTGAAAATAACGCACCTATTCAGAAAATGTACTGGCTTTAAATATTTCTTAAGAGCTTTGAAATAGCATTTAGCATTTTATTAAATAAAAATATGTTTTAATTCCTGTGAGAATCAATTATTTAGCTGTTCCCTCTTTGTGTTGAGCAGTAAAGCCATTATATCACTCCCAGCATCACATGAATTATGAACCAGCTCTCGGTGAAACTGCACGTCATAAAAAACTACACAAAAAAAACATCGACACATTGTGGGAGATTTACACAAGGAATACTTCACATATGTGTCACCACTTGGAGATCAAAAGCCATGTAGACTGTAGATCTTACTCGTAGATAATCTTACCTGGAATTGTATTCATATTTTCAGTGGTGATTGTGATGATAAAACTGATATTGTGTATTTTAGCACTTTCCAGTCATCACAGGAGGTCTCATTTACTTTGATTATGGGTTGTCACATTATATGCAGATTTGCGCAGCACTGCGTGAAACCTGAACAACAAAAGATGGAATATTTTGAATGTGACTGATCTAAATGTAATTATTTTTAATAAACATTTCGCAGCATTTAACTATCAAAGCAGTCACAGTGAAGGTTTTCCTCTCAGTCGCTGCAAAAATCTCAGTAGCTGTACTACAAAAATATGAGTCCAGTTTCTGAGCAGTATTTACCAACCTCACAGCACACAAAGAAAGCACTGTCTGTTTTTCATTCAGGTGCTTTAATGAGTAATCTATACTGTGGTGACAGAGCAAAGTCCGTAAAGGACTTAAATAGCGGCGAGCAGATGTATTTAAGAGCGTGAGCCATTTAGCAAGGCAGTCTAATGAAAATGAAAGGTACAGGCCACACTTAGTTCATTATCCAGCTTAAGGGCTTGACATGCTCTTAAATAGTAGAGCTCAGGTGAACTCATGAGACCCAGCTCCCTTACACCCCCTCTCACACCCACAGCCTCCATGTGTAGGTTTTTTGAACAGGATTTTCGTGGTGCTTGTATAGTACTTCATAACTGCTTAGTCATTATTAGCTCGGGTCAACTGTGACCATCCTTATTTAATCATATATTTCCTCCTCTGGGAACTCTGGAGGGCAAGATTTTTCACATCATGAAAGTTGTATACGGCTCATAAGTTTACAAACCCTATTCTATATCTATATAAATATTGATAATAAATATTGAGTTGATCTTTTTATTAAGTACTACCCAAAGCGAGCTGCATAACAAATATTAGTGTATTTTACAAGACAAAATAATGACTGAGCAGTTTGTGTAAATTCAGTTTGTAAATTGTGTAAATTAGTTGTGTACATTTTGTCTTGAGTATATATGAAATATATTGATTTATATATCTGATATACTGTATATTTACAGTATGATACAGTGCTAAATTGTATTGCATTTTATTTAGCTTCATTATTGCTAAAAAGCCATTTTTATGAGGCTTCTTATTTTATTGTATTTTGTATTATATTTAGATGTATTTATTTGATATTGTTTAATGTATTTAGCTTCATCAGTGCTAAATAAAAAGGAAAATATTAAGGTGAAATCAATATAACGTAAGAAACTTGCTTTCTGAGACGGTCAGTTTGAGTATTTTACTTCATGTTTATATGACTCTTCTTAATTTATTTCATTTATTTTTTAGTTATCAGTAATTTTTTTAGTTTTCAGTATATATATATATATATATATTCATTATGGCAGATTACTTAATGTAACAATTTAACAAACTTTTTCTGGCATAGTGAAGTTTGATATTTGACTTAATATTTTTATAACCCTTATTGTTTAATTTTGTTGTTTTATTTTATTTTATTTTTAGTTAGCTTAAGTGATATAATGCAAATGTCATTATCCTTTTTCATATTTTATAATATATTTTTGTTATATTTATCAAATCCTCATTATTGAGAATTTCTTCATGTACGAAACTTGTTTTCTGACACAGTCTGTTTTAGTATTTGACTTATGTATGTAATGTAAATCATAAATGTCCTTGGTTTCAGCAATTTAACACTTTAATTTCTGCAAGTTGTGCTCCCTGATGTGCCGCCCTCACGACCCCAGCCTCTCAACGGTCTGTCTTTGACTTTGTTTTTCACTGTCTAGCTCTCTGGTGCTTTGTAAGCGAGCCTCTTGAATCAGTGTTTTTGGATAAATTAGAATAATTGCTGTGACTGATCATCTGAGGGTCTTGACCTTTTCTGCATGAGCGTGCAGTCTTAACTACATTACAGCCAGCAAACTGAATCCACCGAAGGATGAGAAAGGAAGGCAGGCTGCACATTAACCCAGCACAGGGACAAATGACAGTCAGAGGGGGAGGGACTGTGGGAGGATGGGGGAGGGGATTTGGAACACAGTCGGCCAAAGAGCATGCTTGACTCCGCCCCATCTCATGAATGATGCATGAGGCATAGGGTTGTCCCTGCTGATTGGAGTCAGCTGGCGGAAGTGACTGCTTGCTGGGCTCACCAGCTGAGAGAGCAAGCCCAGGCTAGTATCTCTCAGTCGCTCATGAGCCTGTGTGACTCTGCCTCTGTCTGTTGAGAACGAAACCTGGATGTAGGACAGCTGATCTGCCTCAGTTGCATTCTGCTCCGCTCTACTTCCGTGTTTATCAGCTTCACCTCTCCCACAGGATTTACCCAGGGGACATGTAACCTATCCAGCGAGGCTTTGTTTTTGTGTGTGTATCGGAGGGGACAACCTCCTAAAGGATTCACCAATGCATTCTTGCTGGAAAATGAAGATTCAGGTACAAATGCTGTGATGTTTTGGTGCTGTCTTTCCTCTGTTTGTCAGACTGCTCCGGCAGAGGCTCTGTGTGTTTGCGTGTGTCATTGTGCTCATGTGAAAGGAGAGCTGTGAGATTGCTGTCTCCATGGTTGCTATTGTGAGGCCTGTTGTAGTGTTATGGAGATGAGGCAGCTTCTGTGCACTAGTGCTGCAGTTTCAGCATCAGCTGTGAGCCGAGAGATTTTTTTCTTAAATCAACAATGCCGACATTTGTTTTGCTTTTATGTGCTTTCTGTTTCCTGAATGACCTCCCTTTCTGCTTCTCACTGTACAGTATGTGTGCTCAGGTGAGGACTATTTTGTTTGCGAGCGAGACAGGACTACTGTAGAATTGGTTTTGTTTATCTCATGCTATATTGACTTACCGGACGGGTTGATCACACAAATGTAGAGCAGATCCTTCATTTCCAGCTCTGTGTTATAATGTAGGGACTGTAATTATGTTTAAGTTATGTACACTGAAAAAACATTGGTGTAGAGTTCACTTTGAAACCGTTTTCACTCAGAATGTGCTAGTAAATTTCACAAATAATTACAATGAAATGTCAAGGAACATTTTGAATTAAACATGACATTTTGAAGAAATAGTATTTTCATGTTAAACCCCAATACTCCAGTAATCTAGTTTCTGAGCGGACTGGTGTATAGTTCTTTGGGTTTTGCAAACTTTCAAATCAAATCAGGCATCTAGATGAGACCCACATGTGACCCGGGACCACAAAACCAGTCCTAAGTTGTGTAAATATAGTGTCAACATTATTTATACAAAAATGACCTTACATTAAGAATCAAAATTGATTAATATTGCAATGAATCTAACATTATGCAAAAATATTAACATATCGTTAGCTGAATTTGACCATTTTTCTAGACATCTCCTGAATTTTGATGGTTTCATATAGGATTGCACCAATATTAGTATTCTGGCCGATACCGATAAGCTGATATTTGTTAAATATTACACAGTTTTCATTACAAATGAAACATTCAGGCATTTTAAATGTATCAAGTGAATTTAGGCATCACAACATTATAATGTACTGTATGAAAAATGGATATTCAGTGGAGATTTGCCCAATATTAGATTTAATGTTGTTATTAAATTATTAGTGTTTTAAAGATTAATATTAAGTAAACTTTAGATGATGGCAATGGTAATCTAAAACAGGTCAAATGAGCATACAATTATTCAAATATCCAAAACCTGCCAACATATCCAATATACACTTTAAAAATATATATAATATTTTCCACTTAACCTATATTGTGCCAATATGTTGTGCATCCTAGTTAGTAGTGACAGTCAATAACTCACAAAACACATTGTTGTTTTCACAGATCGTGTTTGTCCCTGTTGGAAGTGAAACCATATTTCTGGGTTGTACTATATGGAACACGTTTCCCTTTTTTGCCGATTTTGTATTTTATGATTTGCGTATGCAAAGCTATCTGTGACCAGAACATAAGACCAGAACTGTGACTCATTTATGACCCACTGCTTTATGTCTGTTTGCAATGACGGCCACATTAGTTCAGTGATTGTACTGTCTCTCAAAGCCATTATGTGTCATTAAATCTCAATAATAGTCTGTTAAATACTGTCTGTTAATATACTGCCACATCATGAGACTAAGTTCATCATTACACCATTTCCTCTCTGCCTCAGACGTCTTAGTTGTTCAGACCAAAACATCCCAGTGATAGAGGTGCACATGTCTGCGGCGGTGCACGAGCAAATCACATCAATGCCTGACACACAAAATCGGAGGCTTTGTGTGAAATCCCCTCGTTGTGGGGGAGGGGGCAGACAGAGATTAGCAATCACATGTGCCCCATCCCCCCCCCCACCTGCTTAAAACCTGTTGGAGAGAGGAAGTCATGAGCGAACACAGGAAGTGTGCCTGTGTCAAACAAAACGATCCGGTCGTCTTTGCTCCAGAGTCCAGACAGGCGCATTAGGGATGACTCAGTGATTTGAGGGAGAAGTGACTGGAAGGCCTGCGGGTTCTGCTGTATGTTACAGATTATCCCCATTACTGTCATGCTGTTTCTCTTCTTTACCACTCTGCCACCCGATTCGCAGGGGCCATGTGTAGTGCTCACTGCTTCCTACACACTGAGCAGGTAGATCTGTGGATCAATTCACTTAGCAAAATGTGTTCAATTCGGATTACCTGCAACGTCCTGCAGGGCTTCAAAAGGGTTTCAATTGAATAACAATACAAGCATTTATAAAATACAGTATGAACATATAAGAACATTTGCATGTGTGTACATCATATGTACATGTATTTATATGAAATATCATATTTTTAAATGAATATAGTTTGGTGTACCTGCATTTAGCATCAAATGGTGAGTTTTAATCTAAAATTACATTTATTCCTGTGATGGCAAAACCAAATTTTCACAGTATCACATGATCCTTCAGACATCATTTGATGATTTGCTGCTTAGAAACATTTGTTATTGTCAGTGTTATAAACGGTTGTGCTCCTTATTATTTTTACTGGAAACCATTGTGTTTTTTCTCCTCAGGGTTCTTTGATATATATATAATGTATTTGAAATAGAAATATTTAGTTTAATACAACAGTAAAAAACGAATTATATATCTTACCCCAAAGCGTTTATGGTCATCAGTGTGTATTATTATTCTAATGGGAGATATTGTCATTGAATAAGATTTACATTTTATTTGACTTGGAATGTAGCACACAGTTTACAGTAAAATGTATTATTATCTTTATGTTGTTTTATCATTTTTGGAAACTGAACTTTGTATTGATAAAACTGATTGGACTCTTCAAGTAATCTTGTTTTGTGATCAGCAGAATAGCTTACAGATATAGAATGATATGAGGCTAAATGAATAATGACAGCATTGACTTTTTCTGTGAACTGTCCCTTTAAGTTGAGCTGAGATGCAACAAATGCACTGTGGTGTCATTTATGTACACAAACCACACATATCTTTATCATCATCATAAATATTTGCACAGTTGCTTGCTTGTGTGTCTGATTATGTTTCCTGCATTTCCAGTGTCGTTCTGCTGTATGTAATTATGCACTACATCTTCATGAGGTTTCAGAGGCTGTAGCGGATTGTTTATCATCTATGAATGACCTCTCATTTGCATTTAGACATGAGGGAACAATCCGGAGATTCACGGGGGAACACAGAGGTCCTGGTGTCAGCAAACTAATTAGTCTGGACTGGCCGGAGTTAATTGGGAGTGGCTTTGAATCCAGCATCAGAAAAAAATAAAACGTCATCTGAAAACGAACAACCAAAACCGGAATGTAGTTTCTCTTTGAGATTAGAACAATGACAGGATGTCGGTTATTGATTTATGCTGTGCAGGTGACTCTGGATGTGCCAAATGCTGGAGGAGTTGTGGGTTGCTATGTTTTTGGATATGTTATTTCATGTATGGATTTTCTATATTACTCACTTGTGCTCTCTTACATTCACTTTCTCTTCACTTGCTCTTCATTTGGAAAGTTAATGCTCTGAATTCCTATTACTTTCAGTATTACTATAACCAGTTAGATTTTTTCATTCTACAATCTTACAATCTTAAGATTAAAGATTTATTCATGTGAAAAACATAACAAAAATTGAAGAACCTTTTTCCACTTTAAAGATCTGTATGTGCATTTGAAAATTTCCATGCAGGTTCTGCTTGAAACAATCAATGGCAATAAAACACATACTCTTATTTTTAAGAGTGTATGGCAGCTAAAGCAAACATTGTGATACATGCAGTTAGGAATGGGCAAATTTCAATACATTTTCAGTTCAAATTTGTATTCAGATTGATAATTATATGCTTTGTCATTTAAAATGTAATATTAGATTGTTAGATTATTATAGTTTGTTTGTTTATTAATTATTGTGATTAAGTCATTTGAAAAATTATTTGAGAAAGAAAATTGTGAATGAAATGAATGAATTTAAAAGTCTATCCCCACACACACACACAAAATATGTGCTTCAAACAATGAAACTTATATATTTTTAGTTGAACATAATCACTGTGTTCTGAATCAAATCTTTCCTTTACTCATAGTCTTCCATGGCATACTGGAGAAGTTTAGCTTACTAAAAATAAGTACTCGTTATAAATACCAGTGGTTCCAGATGTTATTTAATAATGCAACATTTACAGCTAAGCAGATCTTGCTGGTCAATGCTTTAAGTGCACTTCTTCATTCCTGTCTGGTGTAATTGTAGCATGTGGTTTTGCATGATTAAGTGAAACAAATGAGTGGACGTTAAATATAACCCTGTTCCTCTTTCAGTTGTTGAGAAATGACCGTTTCCTGTGATTCAGTAGAGATAGTGCTCCGGTGCCCGGCCTTCGGTCAGCTGAGCCGATTCTAGCTGTCCTTTTCACATCTGATCATGTGATCTCCGGTTCATGGGCCTCAGAGGGTTGTGGTTTGTTTGACAGGTCAGATAGGTAAACTGCAGCTCTCAGCTGAAAAGAGACCTGTAATTGTTGTCATTGCGCAGAGTATGAATCCTCTTTGCCTGTGTGCAGCTTCTTTGATATTGAAATTCGAGCCACCGTTGTGTAAAAATCATGAGCTCAAACAGGAAAATGCTTCCATGCACACTTCCTGCAAGATAGGGTTACATTCCCAGTGTCTCTCGGCATGATCTTTCCTACAATCACATTACCCACTATTACACATTTTCATGTTATTTAGGTTGCAAATGAATCTTATTTATTCTTACATGTGTGCCGTTTCAGAGAGCATAGATTGTACCGTGTAATGTGGTGCGATTGATTAGTGTAAATTATACGTTTGACTGGGGTGCGATACGCTGAATTGCTAAGCTAATCACTTGTTGATGTCAAGTTAAATACTGCATGAAATTCAATGCAGACATGGATGATTCCAGCATGCTTCGGTTGCACGTGACATGACAGGATTTGAACATTTCTTGTTAAAGCTTGTTTGACTCTCACTACTGCTATTTGCGCAATCGCTCTGATCTGTTGGAAAAACAAACAGTTTCCATGTGCACTGCATGTTCAGAATTAAAATGATGAAACCCGATTCACTACACAACATTGGAGTCTTTCTGCAGTGTTGCTAGATGTTTCCTAGAAACATTACATTAAGTTTTATGCACATTTTCTAACATGGAGCTGTGAGTTATCTGAGGGTTATCAAACGGAGGCCTGTGGGTTTGATGTCACTAAACTGGTCCTGCTGCCTTGTGAAAACTAATTTAGAGTTTTGTGAGTTTTAGTCAATTAAATAAGCTTTAAAGCGATTTTTATGCGGGTATTCTCCTAAATGTTGACAAAATAAACTTGTAGATGATATATATATATATATATACATTTGAAATTTTCCTTGACCAAAAATGTTCATGACTCATTTAACCTTCATAAACAGTCTTATTTCAACTGGCTTCAAAAAAAAAAAAAAATCATCAGTAATAAAGATGGAAGAATGGTAAAACAAATGTATTCAATTTGTTTATTTGCAAAAATATTTTTATTTTACAGTGTGCACATATTCACTCTTAATCGAATGCCTAATATGCTAAAATGGCTCCGCTAATGTTTCTTGTCACATTCATTTAATCATTTAATTAATAAATTAGCCAGAACAGCTAAATTAAAAAAGAGAACAGCTAAATAAGAAAGAGTAGTTTGCATAAGTGGTTATTACTGCTGATTGTTTAATATTACTGTGATAAAACTGTTGTCAAATATTTACTTACTGTACATCTTCGCACTCTTTCACTATGAAAACTGAAGTGTTGTGCTGTATACAAATTGTAGCTTTCTAACCCTGCATAGACAGCAACACAACTGACACGTTCAAGGTCCAGAAAGGTAATAAGGATATCATTAAAAAAATGGTCCTTGTGACATCAGTAGCTCAGCCGCAATTTTATGAAGCTACGAGAATACTTTTTGTGTGCAAAGAAAATAAAAATAACAACTTTATTCAACACATTTTTAATTACTTTATTCAACAAATTGTTGAATTAAATCGTTATATTTGTTTATTCTTGTATCGTCATTAAATTTCGGTTGAACCAATGATGTCACATGGACCATTTTAATAATGTCCTTATTACCTTTCTAGGCCTTGAATGTGGTTGTTCCCTTGCTGAATATGGAGGGTCAGAAGGTTTTAAGGGTTTGGAACGACATGAGGGTGAGTAATTAATGACAGAACTTTCATTTTTGAGTGAACTATCTCTTGTTATGTGTCATCCTAACAATGAACAGAGCGCTAGGTAATCAAGTAATATTTTGGCCACGTCTAATTCAAATATTAATGGTGATTACGGCTCTGCTGTGATGTACACCGAAGGCTATATAAGCCTGAATGTCCAGTGGGATTTACGTTAACACCGGAAATAAAATTGTGAAAACTATTTCATGGTCTTTAATGCTGTTTTGCTCGCTGTCCCTCTATCTGGACTCATTGTTGCCTTCATGATCAGAGCATCTATCTTTCTTGTATCTGTTTACTGTACATGGCTTAATTTTGTTGTGCTGGAGGATGTTGCTGCCTTGCAGGAAGCAATGATATGAAATATGACGTGTGGGTCGGTTGATTATTGTCTTCTGAAAGGAAATATCTATACCAATTTCATCAGCCCGATATTCAGACTGCATTTCACCCTTCCTTCAGATCGTGATGTTTGTTCTGTTGATTTAATTCTGCTGCTTCCTTTTCACTGTCTTCATTTTAATCTGCTTCTCTTCCTCTCTCTCTGTTTATACAGCCAGTCACTCATATAACTCTCTCAATAATAAGAGCCAATAATCTCAGCGCAGATTATTTCTGTAAATGCCGAGCTGTTTTGCTTTTAAGAAGCAAGTAGTTACCTTGAATGCATTAACAGTCGTGACGCTTTTAGCCTTGAGCAGACACAAAACATCTGTCACATCAACAATATGAACGTTTATGTCCAGTAAACTGTTGCATTTTCTAAATACAGCAAGATGGGAAAGTCTAATATCATCGAGATCAACCAGGGTTTATTTGAGTTCAATATAATTTTGCACTTATTGCCCTTGGTGCTAAACTTTTCCTGCACAGTTTGTATGCTTATTTTTGAGAAGAGACCTATTGTTACTTTTCGAAGGGACCACTGACCTAGCAGCCACCCAGAAGTTATGCGGTGCCAAGATTTGCACAGGCTAGAGCCACTCACATGTTCTTCAAAAAATGCATATCTAGTTTTTTAACTATGTCTGACATTGTTTTTCCTTTTACACCAGGTGGCTTAATTGACAAAGTCGAAGCTTTGAGTAATTTAAAAGGATTGATTATAGCATTCAGTTGTTAACTTGTGTCTGCATTTTGCTTATTACCTGTTATCTTTTACATGTATACTATACAACTGTTTGATGGGGAAAAGTGTACTGATTAGTTTCAGAAATAGGGAGAATCTTACCTTATTATAAGTTACAGATTCAAAACTGAGGAATTCACATTGGCTGCTTTTTGTTTTGTTATGTGTATGTTATATATATATATGTGTGTGTGTGTGTGTGTGTGTGTGTGTATGTATGTATGTATGTATATATATATATATATATATATATATATATATATATATACACACATATATACACACATATATATATACATACAGGTGCATCTCAATAAATTAGAATGTCATGGACAAGTTCATTTATTTCAGTATACTGAATTGTAACTGACTGACTAAAGTCAGTACATTATGTATTTATTTGGTCACACTTTAGTTTGGGGACCAATTCTCGCTATGACTTTTGCCTCAATAGACTTCTAATTTGCTGCTTATTATTGGTTAGTAAGGTAGTTGTTAAGTTTAGGTAACGAGTAAGATTGAGGGATCTAAAATATGGTCATGTAAAATAAACATCAATATATGCTTCATAAGTACTAACAAACAGCCAATATGTATATATATATATATATATATATATATGCTAATTGGCCTCTAAACTGAAGTGCTTTTACTGATTTTTTAAGTGCTGTTAGATTTGGGATGCTGCTACAGAGGCTGTTTGTTGTTGCTCTGTAAACTCCATAACTGAACCATGATCACATCCTTTGACCGTAATGCTTTGAGGAACAGTTCCGTTTCTCCTTTTGCTGATGGGAAGCCAGTTTCTTGTACTGAGAATTGTATTGTCATTAAGGCCAGTCAAACATTAACTGACAAGAAGTGAAGGGGAAAAATATGAGAGTGAGCGAGATGAAAATAGAAAGACCGTGATGGTGAGGTTGCTGCAGTGATCTCATTTGCTGTCTGTTCCTCCTGACTGCTGTCGTTGTGTTGAGCTGTCTGTTGAGGCAATGAGACATGGAGATAGGGATTCTGGGAGATGGAGGAAGAGAGCAGTCAGCTGATGCGGTGTAGATGGCCATCTGTCACAGGTCTCCTCTGACTCAGCGCTGATAACAACCTCTGCTCACCCAGTAGGATAATTCAATCTTCTCCATGCGCCAGTCATGGACTCGCCCTCTCCTCAGAGACGGTCCAGATACCGGATGCTTTCAACGAAGTGTGCAAATCCTGATGCCACAACGCTGAAGTATATGTTCTGAGTTTTATTCCACATAACCATGCATTACACAATAAGATGCGAGTTTTTGTTGACACATTCTTTGTTTCTACATCTGCAGCGTTATTCTGAGCCCTGCCCTGCTCTTCGTGAAACAGCTTCTGATTGGCTTTGATTGTGTAGTTTGTGGCTGATTTGTGGCTGATTTGTGTTTGGTGTCGACAGAGCGCTTACTTGTTGCTAGATTCTTGTCTAGTTTGGACATCGTTATAGACATATATCTCAGATTCAGGAAAGTTTCCAAAGTAAATAGGTTTAGGAACATTATGAGCAGTGTAGCCTCAGACAGTACGCCCACAAAACACCCACAGACCGTTCACGGACCATCTGATGCTGACTGCACTCAAAAACAGCAAGAGTCACCTCTATTCCAGTGTATTGGCTGCCATAGGGATTTTCAAATTTGATGATGCCAAGACATTTTATTTTAGTATAATTGAAATGCCAGTATAGTTTTTGTTATTAATATTTTGAATTACTTTTTTGTATTGCCTGTTTTCATTTTAATTTTAAAATTAGAATTTTGTTTTAAAAAACTAAAATTAAATAGTTTTAAAAAAACATTTAGTTGTTTCTTTGTAATTTTTATTAGTTTGTGTATATCGTTTTTTTTCAGTTTTATTTTTTAAACATTTCTTAACAATTCTAAACCATTTTAGTGCATCAAATTAAAACAAAAATAATTAAATAAAATAATCTTAAATAATTTTACTAAAACAGTTTTTTTAAGTAACCATTTTTTAAATGACTTTAGATTTAGTTAACAGTAATAAACCTGATGCCCCAGAAGTGATGCATTTTCATGAAAACAAAAAACATATATTGTATTTTTTTTATATTTATATTTAATTTTTTGGAAGATGACAATTGGAACCCAAGAAATGGTTCTAAAGTTGTACTAAAACCAAAAATAAAATGGTGAATAAAATAAGATTTGATATTAATATTGTGATTTCTAACCAGTCTTAAGAAAACATGTTCCTATACTTACAATGAACCGAGCTGAACTATTCTCTTGATAATGTCAATTTACATTTGAGCTTTCAAGAATTTTTAGTTTTAGACATTTTATTAGCATTGATTACACTTACATATTCTGCATTGTCCTGTCCAGTTTCAGTTTCTTCTGCCCTATTCTCAAGTGATTGTGGTTTATTGCTTTACATGTAGGCCAGTCGAGTCTGTCTCTTGCAGTCTAAGTGGACAGTTCATGGCAAGAGTAAACTGCAAAGTGGACCAGACTTTGTCAAAAGTCTTGCTAAACAAGAATATGAGAATTGTCAAATATGTCAGAGAGAGTTCTAAAGTAAATGCTTGGTTGTATCAGGTAGGCAGAAGCATCCCTCATTCCCAGGTAAAAGATGAGAAGTCTTTGGCGAGGGGAAGAGACTGTGAATGGCAGGTTTATATAGCTCATGTGATACAACCGTGAGACTAAATGGAACAAGAAGGTTCCAAATTCCAAAAAGGAAAACGGGAATAATTTATTCAGTAAGCTCACAGCGTGATCGGAGCAGACAGAAGCCACAAAGACAGCTGCCATGTTCTCTGTGCCCCACACTCTTTTTTTAAAGCTTGACAGTGTTATCAGAGGTTTATGTTAACATGCACTCATTGAGATGGGGATGGGGCACATTATTTGAGCACACTGAGTAATTTGTTTATACCTCAAACTTCACTGTGCTGTTTTCTTCTCTAATCGTCCCTGTCAGATTACATTCAAGCACCAGGCATGCATTTGTCATCTCATTATATTATCCATGCACTCATGGCAACCTTGGAGTCTGGTTCATTATTCTGGATCTGCCCACACGCTTGATGAAGCCTGCAGATCCATAACAACAAAGCATTATCACTTATTTGTGCTGTTTACGCAGCCGCACACCTGAAGTACTTGTAAATATTGAGCCGCATATATGTATACACTATGGGCTGGATTACAGACTGCATTTGATGATCTTATGCCAGTTCAAGAAAGTAGTAGTTGTTGTTGTTTTTTAATCATGTGCTGCCATGTTCTGTGGTGTACAGTGAAACAACAAAAGCAGAACGAAGCAGTACTAATTGGTTGAATAATAAGGAACGGACAGTGCCATGCATGAGGTTGACCATCATATGACACTGAAGACTGGAGTAATGATGAATAACTTTGCATCACAGGAATAAATTACATTTTATATTATATACAAATAGAAAATGGTTATTTAAAATGTGATATTTCACATTTAACTGAAAAAACTGCAGCCTTGGTCAGCATAAGAGATTTAAGTAAATAAATACAAATCTTAAACCGTAGTTAGTTAAAATTATATAAGATATTTAAAAAATATTGATCATATTTAATTTCGGAATGTTTTGGGGCACTATTTTTCATGAATATTCTATAATTGTTCTGTCTAATAATTTGAATATGGAGATTTGCTTTATCTATGGGCACCGTGGTCTTACTGTATGACACATTCTGCCAATTGTTAGTTTTGTTAGTTAGAAAAACAATGTATCCTGTTAACATGATTTGTCATCGGAATATAACTACACGTACAGAAGATAACTTGTCTCTGGTAGTCAAGTGTTCGGAGTGTGTTCCTCTAGTGTTATTGTAGGGCTCTTGTCTGTCTCCAGTGGGGCCTGAAAACCGCCTGTGTTCTGTCTGAACAACTGATACTGACTTTATCTCAACGTTTCTTATTTCCACCCTTCCCATCGCTACAAATCATCCATGCAAGGCAAATTGTGTTGTCACTGCAATAAAAACAATCAATCAATAGTTCACCCCTCCTCAAAAAAAAAAAGTGTAATATATGGCCCTTCATGTCATTAGAAACCCATGTAACTTTGTTTTTCCAGTAGAGCACTCAAGGTGAATTTCTGAAGGATCTCAAATCAAATGTGCTGTTGTTAGATGCACCTCGTCAGGTTTGACATCAGTGACATAAAGCATCATTAGTTCCCAAATGATCAATCATCACTGACGTCAAACTATTCCTTTCAAATTAGTCATTTCTCATCAGCTGTGTCTGTAGAGTGAGGTTATATGTTCTTGATGCATGAAAACCTGTTTAAGTGTATTCATTTCTGATGAACATTTTGAAACTGCTTTTTCCTTTAAACCGTCTTAATTTTAAAATGCCTGGTATGTATATGAACAACAGTCGTATCCCTGAGCATGTTTTAAGAGTGATGTACTGTGGGCAAAACCAGGTCACCTAGTGTGAGGTTTGACAGCGTGATGTGTCACAGTGAGCGATAAGAGACAAGCACATGCGGCCTGCAGTAAGAGAGATAAGATGATGTCTCCATGATGAACTTTGACCTGACTTATAACACTTACTTATGTCTTCCTCGAATATAAAAACAAGTTTACTCAAAGTACAGAAATTCACTTAAAGGTTCTTCTTGAAAATTAGAATTTTTACCAAAAATATGAGTTTGAAAGATTTTCTATGAATGTTGTTTTTGTTTATTTTGTTTGTAAAATTATTGTATGCAATTCATCATACATATACAAGTATTCTTAAGACTATTTTAAATCTTATAATTTTTGAGTTTGCCATGAATGTAGCTAATATGTTTAATATATTATAGCTAAATATAACCTGGAATATAACTAAATATAACTTTTATTTCCAGGTTTACTGAAATGATATCCTTCATTTGTGATGATATCCAGATTTCTGTGTGGTCTTTTGGACCCCAATGTATTTTTAACTAACACATTTTATTATATGAAAAATGTCATGGACATATTTTGATCAGAACTTTGAATAGATTGGCTTAAAAAGACATTTCAGACAGATTCATGGAAAAAAATGAAACTAGTTAGACCTGCTGTTTTCTGAATTTATTTTTTTTGCATTCATAAGACATAAGAAACTTGAATTGCCCAATAAAAATTGCATTAAAATGTTTAGACATTGATGATGTTGCTTCATTTGACATGTCCAGCTAATCATATGTGCTGTACAGAGTGACTCGTTTTGACCGTTTACTCGACTGAAACTGGTCATCACTTCGTGTGTGCAGTAATATGGGAAGATGACTGGAGGAACTGTTTTGATGTGTAGCATGGCTGAAATTCTCCTTAATAACAGAAAGACCAGTAACCAGCAGGGATTTAGCACTCGGTCCCTCCGTTGCCATCTCCATGGTAACAGCGCAGGGCTGGAGACATGAGTAAAAAGCACAGGAATGATTAAAGATAAAGAGTATGTCCTTCTGTTGATGCACATGCTCTCACACTTATTGGATCCTCAACATTACAGTTCAGTTCAGAGGAAAAACAATGAGCTTTCACACACTCATCGCTAATCATGCACATTGTTCCAAAGGGCTCTTTTTGCAGAGCTTTTCTCTGCCAAGCACTGATATTAGTACGGTTTCTGCCTCATAATTCACACAGGACTGGAAATGTTAAACGAGCGTGTGCTAGATTTCTTTTGTTACAAATGTAATGCTGCTGGTTATTTTTAGGTTTTGAAGTGTTGTTGCTTTTTTATTTTGTATTATTATAAATGAGGAAAGGTTGTAAGCAGATGAAGCCTTTCAAGAACACAACTGAGTCATATTTGGACATAAAAATATTAAACAGGAAAACCTGGAAAAGGTCAAATAAGATATGATACTTTACATGAAAAACACAAGGTGAACTTTAGTATAGGGACTCATTTTCACACAGATCATATTTAATGTTTTGTTAATGGCAAGAAATGGACCTTAAAATAAAGTGACCGAAAATAATGATTAATAATGTTTTTTGACTTTTTTACTTGCTTTTCAAAATAATTAACCACATTTTTCTGAAAATGATTATAACTGCATTTAAAATAAATGATACTATTCAAACATTTGGATTTATTTATTTATTTATTTTTAAAGACATTAAAACTTTTATTCAGCAAGGATGCATTAATTGGATAAAGTAATAGTAAAAATATTTTATAATGTTACAAAAGATTTCTATTTCAAATAAATGTTCTTTTAACTGTTTATTCAAAATATAAAACTATATATGGAGAGAGAGGTTGTTAAAGATATAGACCGATATTTGTAGTCAAAATAATGGGCTAAAATAGATGTGTATGTATACATCCGGATTCCAGTTTTCTGTTTGATTCAAGGGAAATACAAGAGCATCAGCCCAACTTATGTATTCTTTTTGTCTTTTCTTTTTATTTATAAAAATCTGTTAAATGAACAAGCATCCCAAAATGGTGAAATATTAGCAATTTAATCAGCCTATTACTATTAACAAGGCTTTCTCTACCTCTCTTCAGTATCTGCGAGCCAGCTGGTAATATAGCAGCCCTCTTACATTACAATCATAACTGACCTATAAATAATAACACAGCAGGAAAAAGACATCCCTTCTCAATGCTTACGGTTGGAATTAACCAGCTGAGAAATATTGAGCATAAAAACCATTCATTAACGCAGTCAAGTAGTTAAAATCACAAAACACTTCATGTAGCTGTGCTTCATCTTTTGCGAGGTTTCTGAAGTTGCAGTGTTATTAAAACACGTTTAACAGTCAGTTCCGTGGGACTTTGTACCTGTTCTTTTAGTTTCTGTTGAACTGAATGGTAAACTTTTCTCCTCTTTTCTCTCTTCCACAGAATGAGAAACCGCTTGGTCATTCTGCAAGCAGGTCCAGCAACATTTCAAAGGTATGAAAATCCATTTCCTTTTCCTCTTCTACTGAGAGCGTGAGAGTGAGTGGCTTAGCTTTCTAGGGGGTCTGCACCTGCTGTCTGCAAAGACTTTCATTCTCTTTCCGAGTTTATTCCGTCAGGATTTCTAAGCAAAACTTTTCAGACTGAAATATATTTATTTGCCTGATGCAAAGGAGATCGGAAGGACATTTTGTCTGACCTAGAAGCAAGAAAAAAAGCACAGCAGACAATAAAAACCACGAGGGCTCATTTTATGCTTATGTAGACTCTAGTTATTTATTTTTCAGGTCAAGGAAGCTTTGTGCTTATCCAATCTTGAATTCCCCTTTCCATATTTAAAGGACACCTGTTTATCTGTCTGATATTTAATAAATACCATGTGCCATGGGCTTGAAACATACTGTTTGCAGTTAAAGTGCTCCTATTATGCCATTTTTAAGGTTGCTAATATTGTTTTATGAGTGTCCTAAAGCAGATTTACATGTATTCAAGGTCAAAAAACACTTTAGTTTTCTCATATAATAGCTTTAATTTGACCTAATTTCTAAATGATTCCTAAACGAAGAATCAGCCTCTCTAAAGCCCTTCTTTCCGTGAGCCCTCACTGCTGTGATTGGTCAGATGGCGCAGTCCTTTGTGATTGGTCTACCGCGTGCAGCGTGAATGACAGCTATTTCATACTTCGTGACGTACAGCCGTAACAGAGTAAGATTTAAATTCCTGACGACTCGTTTAGGTGATTGGGAGCCGACTTTTTTTTTTTTGATAGACAATAACTTTATTTATCGTGCACTGACGGCTTCACAAATTTGCAGAGAGTTTATGTTGGGCCACTTTAAGCAAATGAGACATGAATGCTCACAAGTGCTCATCCACTGTACTCTATAAACGTAATATGATTTCTGTTGCCGTAACAAACCTCTGTAGTACTAGTAAATGGGCCGGTAGTTACGTCTAAATGCATATGCCACTAAACTGGATGTGCTATTATTCAGGTAGACAAGTATAAACATTTTGACAGTTTATCCAACTCCAACTCGCTCAGCAAGATTTTCCTCAATTGTTTTGCCTTTGATCATAGTTAGTCTGAAATCGGAGACTATGCTAATGCACTACAGCAGCCCTTGCAGCAGTGTTAAGAATATAGTGTGTACTTGCTTTGTTCATTTCAGAAAGCACCATTAGGTAGCTAGAAGCATCTACGCTTATATTCTTGTGTAGAGTATGTTTTCACAGTACATCCTTTGGTGTTATTCCTTTGATTATATAATCACCTCAAAATGTGTTTAACATTGTTGCATTCTTGGCTTGCACAGTTGAGGTTTAAAAGACACTTCAAATGTTTGACTGCGCTGAATCTTAAACTAAATTGAGCTGAATAAGGACTGTTGTCTTCTGTAGAGTTCATTATAACTGAATTAAGCTTTTTTTCATGAACTGTACACTATTATTGAACTAAACTGAATCAAGAATGAACTCTTTTGTGCTGAATAATGCCATTTTCTGTAGAGCCTCTGTGGAGTTGAGTTCACTTTATAACTTCTCTTTAACTCTTCTCTATAAATCTTTGCTAAACTGAATTAACATTGAACTAAACTGAGATGAATAATGGCATCTTCTTTAGAATTAAACTGAGTTTGTTTTAGAACTAATTAACTTAAATTCAATCAATATCGAACTAAATTGAGCTGAATAATGAGCAGTTGTGTTTTTAGAGCTGCTTTACAGCTGAAATTGTATTTGTTTCATAATTGAAGAACCTGCAACATTAATACTTTTATTTCCTTGTTTATTACTGTGAGGTTGCTTTAGAACAATCTGTATTTTATAATGCACTATATAAATGAATGTGACTTGCATTGCAAATGAAATGCATTTAGACACATTTTAAAATGCATTGATGAATGTAATCAAGCTTCATTAACTACTGTATTTATAATGTTTTGGCCTTAATGAAATGGTGTTCCTTTTTGTTCCATTTCTTTTTATAAAATAAAACCCACTTTGGACTTGGATTCCAGCTAACTATTGGACTATTCCAAGCAAGCAGATTTGTTCTCACCCTATTCAAATAACTCCTACCCAACATGCCTATTGATTTGACTATTTAAAGACACGTAGCTCTATGTTAGTGAGTTAATGTTGGGATCAGGTCAGTCAGCCACTTTCACTTTAACATGGATCTTCTCCTCTTAGAGGAGATTTGCTGCACTTCTGCGTAACATTGAGCCTCTTAATAGATCAACTCTTTACATGAACTACTAGATGCCAGGGTCACCTGCTCTGAGAAACACTCCACTAGTTTAGCTCAAGACATTCAGCTACTGAGGACTTTGGGTTCACGTTCGAACCTTGAGCACTTTAAGGCTGTTTTCACATTTGGTTTGAATGCATGGTCTAGTTTGAGTCCTTATTTTGCACATTGTAAATATGTTAGATACCATAATACCATCTGCAAACAGTGGTAGAGTTCAAACAAAGCTTACCTTAATCCACCTTTTAAAGTATCCACAAGGTTAGATGAACTTTGTAAGCAATTTTTATAACTTAAAAGTTTTATAATTTAAAAATAATTTAAATTTTGTTCTCATTGAGTGTTTCTGTGCTTTTAAGAGCCAACTTTTTGTACAACAGTTTGTATTCATTTACTTGTTGAGCCTCATGCATTGTAGCATGTTTAATTGACTGTTTACATGCACCAGAGAGCATGATCTGTGTTCATCCCCGGCGAAAATAAATGTCTCATCATTCCAGAGCTCATTTGTCTCTGACAGGATAAATAACATGAGAGGTCCCATTACAGTTGTTATCAGTTCAGTGTCATGCTGCATGACGAGGTTTTGACTGCTGAGAAACCCAAAGGGTCTTAATAGAGGTCCATGGTGTGTTCCTGTCAGCTCTGTCATTTCAGCCTTACATTAAGCAATCAAACAAAAGAACACACTCAACTGATCCATGTCAGTGTTGTTATTACCAAGAATCCTCCTGATTGGACTCATATCTGCAGCCTTAAAGGAATAATTATATATATATCCAATTAAGCAACATTGAGCGGGACTCTCTATTTGCCTGACCAGTAGCACACATGGGGCTGTGTGGCTTACAGATCAAGTGTACTCAGTTTAAGTATGGTTGTGAAGTGTGTAGACTGTCTTTGGTTCATTAGAGAACATATGTCTTGAACTCCTCTGCCTCATCACATCAAATGTCACATTTGATTGACAGACCATTCATATGGCAGCATCTGCATTCATTTCCATAATCATTCGGTAGACATACGCCTCAAATTGTGCAGATGATAATGTACAAACAATTAGCTGCAGAGTTAATATGCTTCCAGAAAATTGGTTCAGGTTGAACAGTCTGGAAACAAAACCTTGCGTTTGTATTTAGTGCTGCTTATTATTCTGTTTCTGTTCACAACTTCTTCCTAAGTTCCTTTTGATTGCTTTTTAGACTCGATCCAAAAGATCACATGCCGCTCAAATCCACCTCATTATGAAATTCTTACTGACTGCCACACTGGGGTTTTATCACTTATGCAATAATGCTATTAAAGAAAAACCTACAATGTGTAATAATTGATTTCCTCATACACATTTACAGACCCTGACTTGACCTTTATTGCCAGAGTTTCCATAATATGTTAGCAAGTTGCTAATTCACAATAAGCGCAGTAGTACCATGCTTTAGAAATAACTTCCAAGTTAATTCACTATATTTTACACTAGTGGCTCTCAACCAGGGCATTGGGTGATGACTTAAAATCAAACAAAGGGAGCATTAAAATATACTAAACAGCAAAACAATTTTTTGGCTTATTTTAATTCACGCCTCATTAACTTGTTTTTCTTCATTGAAGAACCATTGTCCTCACTGTCTAGAAAACTTGGATATATGTGAGGTTTCCTAATTTAGAAGTGTGACTTCTAGACCTAGATAAGTCATCAAATATCACAAAATGATCATTGATCATATTTTGTGCATTCAAGGTATGGGTTTTATCACTGTGTATTTCGAGCAAAAGTAACCATCATGATTCTGGAACATTTTGTGATTCTGTTATTTTTAAGTCCAACAAAAATAATTTAGTTTGATATTAACCACAGTTTTCTGGCCTTTTGCACACTTGTGCCGGGGCTGAGGGGAGGTTTTAGAGCGTGTAATCTTGGCCCAAGATGCTAGGTCACTGTACTCTGTTTGTGTGATGAATGGAGTCATGGAGAGAGGACGGCATCCCAGAATAACACCCGTCACTCGGAGCAATTTATCCCTCCGGAGGTGGACGGCACACACACAGACTTTACAGTAGCTTTGAAGAGAATGGAAGACAGGAAGGGCTTATGAAGGCTTGCGGAGTAGATTTGGAGGCAAGGGCCTACTCTTCCTCTCGTGTTGTTTATTCCACATGTTCATTCTTTCTCCGGTCTGTTCTCTGAAAACAGAACTGAAGTCATAAACATTTACTTTGAGGTTTGGGAATCTCAGGTGATGGTTCTTTCAGAAAGACTTAAGGGTGATGAATTTTTCTTTTTCAGAAATACACTACTGTTCAAAACTTTGGAATTATGTTTTTAAAGATATCTCTTATCCTCACCATGCAAGGCTGCATTTGTTTGATAAAAAACAGAGAAAAAAATGCATTATAATGAAATGTTACCATTTAAACTAATCAATATATAAAAATATTTTTAAATGTAATTTATTCCTGTGATGTCAAAGCTGAATTGTCAGCACCATTAACTCCAGTCTTCAGTGGCACATGATCCTTCAGAAATCCTTCTAATAGGCTGATTTACTGTTAAAGAAACATTTCTTTATTATTATCAATTTTTGTGAAAACATGTTTTCTTTGTTCAAAAGAACAGCATTTATTTGAAATATAAATAATTTGTAACATTGTAAATGTCTTTACTGTCACTGTACATCATTTTAATGCATCTTTCCTGAATAAAAGTTTTAATGTCTTTAAAAAAATCACACACATTTTTTAATGATACTGTATGTTTACAAATAGCCTGATTTCCCCTCTAAACAGCATCCATGCACTTCTGATGTTTCTCCTGTACTGAAAAACATTTTAAATCTCAAAATTATGTGGGAAAGAAGCGAGAGATTTCTTGAATTGCTGCCCATTCAATTTAGCTCTGATTCAACACTGCTCGTCCATTGACATGAGTGACAGCAACTGTTGACGACGCTATGTGGGCATGTCTAGAAACTCAAAGTTGAATCCAACTTTATGCAAATCAGCAACAACTAGCCGGGGCGATTAACAATGGGAGTGAAGTCAGTGGAGATTGTGGCATTGTTCAATTGATAATGGTGCAGGGAAAACCACATCAGAATGTGGCGATTCATACATTGATCTTGATGCATTTTGCACTGCTGCAGTTTATATGCAAACATTTTCCCTGCATTTTTTTTTTAAAGCTGCAAGAAAATAAAGACCTTGTCAAAATTGAATGACGTCTTATTTATTCTAGCAAAACATCTAATATAAAAGGTTTGAATGTTAAGGCATCCAGCAGCAGGAATGACAACCTGACAACCTCGAGGGACAAAATTGCTGTCAGTGTGAACTAGGCATTAAAACATGCTTTCAACATCTTCACTAAAACCACATGCAGTGACGGCCTTGTTTATACATTTCTATTCTGGTTTCAGAAGCAGTCGTTTCGCAGGTTAGAGTTAATATCATTGCCAGGTTCGTGATGGAGAATAAATAATTTTCTATTACCTCTAAATAACTCCCATAGTGTGTCTGAGAGGCGAGCTGCTGGCCTCCACAAACAAGGTGCTTTTTATTTATTTTTAATTTGAGTGTGCACTAATTTACTGACAGGTAGATTTAATTTACACATTGAAATGTATTAGAGACAAATTCCACAACCACAGGACTGTAGTTTGCATAACCCATTACTAGCGTTTTTGCTCATGTGTTGACACGCGCAAGTCTCTGTGCCTTATCTCGGTCCAATTTTTAGTAGCCGGTATGTGGTTTTGTCAAGGGTTTGAGTTATTTTTGTTGACTCATACATGGCTGTGTGTGTATATCACATCTCAGAGGGAGTCTTCACAAACATGCACTCGGTCAGACTTGAAAATACACCTTATCTTGCTGGCTGGGTCTGCAAGGAGCCGGAGTGACTCACAGTTAATGTCATCACAACTCAACTGCGCAACACAGACATACACACAATAGCCACTGTACACTATTTCTTTTTAGAATTTTTTACCATTTATTTACTACATACTATTTTACTATTACTGTTTTTAATTACTACAAGATATAAGTAGGTAAATGTGGATAATATGTATACAAAAATGTATATGAAGTAACACCTAAGACAGGGGTCGGCAAGTAAGTTAGGTATCGGGCCAAAAAATAAATTTCTCCACTAGATGGCGGGCCAGAACATAGTCAAAGGATAATTTAAGAAATTAATTATAAAAAATGCAACTAGAATTGCCTGTGACAGACTGTTACAGTGACTTTTGTAAATGGTTGTGAGCTGTTACTCTGTTCAATCCTGGAGGACTGTCATTAACAAAAAGCCAAATTTGTGTGGCGGTGTCTGGCAGAGTATGTGAGCGGAGTAGGGATGCAACGATTATAGATTTTGTTGGTACGATTATAGTCTGAGGAATAATCACGGTTTCACGATTATTAAGATTATTATTAATTTAACAACATAAAATCGCATAAACTCTCTTTATATATTAAAGTGTTATTTACTGCTGCCTTTTGAAACAGAAATATATAAATAACACAGTAACCAATAATACAGCACAAAATAATAATAATACTAAAGAAAAAAAAATCCATCTCTTCTATTGGAATTAAAAAGGTGACCTCTGCTCTGTAAACATCGTCAGTATTTCCTATTTTAAAATAACAAATGGAAATAGATCACAAATGTATTTGGTGTTTTCATTTTGGAAATTCTTTCTATATTTCTTTTGGACCTGAGGTACAGAACTTGGAAAGATGGTGAATTTAATAAAAAATACTTATGAATAATACTATAACAGAGATGAAAATCACAATGTTAATTAAGTATTATTAATATAAGAATAATATTAACTTTATTTATCCCAGAGAGGACACTGTTACTAATGAGGGGAATAAACTAAACTATTATTGTAATCAACTGTCATCCATACTTATTCATTTTAATAATCTTTATTCATCTGATTTTAGATATGGCCTGATAAAATCATGTCTAATATTTTGGTTTGTGAGATTGAGATCAAGCTGCCCACACAAACATTTAGGAGGACAGAAACTTGTTGTCAACGCTGCCCAGCGACTTTCATTAATAAAATAGTTTAGATACTGGATCGCTACATTATATTAATCAGCAAAGAGGGGGTAAAATGACTGTTTAAATAACTAAACTCAAATTTTCATTGTTTGTAGTGACGCGCAGATGCACATAGGCTAATTCACACAAGCTCTCTCTCTCTCTCTCTCTCTCTCTCTCTCTCTCTCTCTCTCTCTCTCTCTCTCTCTCTCTCTCTCTCTCTCTCTCTCTCTCTCTCTCTCTCTCTCTCTCTGTCTCTGTCTCTGTCTCTGTCTCTGTCTCTGTCTCTCTCTCTCTCTCACCGCACTATTTCATCTCTGTCTGAAGCGGGAAGAATGCTAGCGCTAACTAACTTTGCGTCAGGTGGTCCTTGACTTCACGTCGTGCATTAAAATTGTTTATTTCACAACGAGAACAGGTTGGCTAGCCGTGTATTATCCCTTATGTATACTCTTTAACAGTAATTTTTATGGGAATATTGAAATGATGCCCTGGTCATTCTTGGTGTACAAAATGGTCCCACACTATCGACTTCAGACATTCTCAGGTGGAAATAAAGGATCGCTGTTTGATTCCTCTGTCACAGTTAATCTAGTGTGTGTATTAGCCTCCGTGTCTCTGATAGGCACGACATTTTAAGCTGGTGCACCGCTAGTGTAACTTTGTTTTCGTTTTGCACAAGCTTCAACAGTTCCGTTCCCTGCAACAGAAACACTCGGTTTTGCGGAGGCTTTACAATTAATTAACCGGTTTAAAGCGCGGTTAATAGTAAAACCGGTTAATCGCTGCATCCCTAGAGCAGAGTGGTGCATCAACAATTTCCCCCACGCTCCTAGAATTTAATCATAACTCCGCTCCGGGTTCACTGATACCAGAAACAACGCTCCTTGTATAAAGTATTTCAGTATGTTTGAAATATCACAGTTCTGTTCATCACGTATATTAAAAAATAAAATAACAGAAAAGTTTCAAAGTGACTTATTTTCACACTAGTGTGCAAACTTTTTTTCCACGTCCACATGACAAGCTAATAACATGGTTGTCAGCATTATAATAGCTGCTTTTTGCAGTGCAAATTTTGTTTATGATGAAAATAACTTTTCGTCAGTTATTTTACCTACGGATCGATGCATTTCTTACAGATTTCTGCTTATTGGAAATCAGATACAGATGAAGTAGCACTGTAAGATTACATTTGTTTGATGCATTATTGAGAGAGCGACTGCATGTGAACAAGTGTTGTAGTACTTGTTTAAATCATGCTTTCAGCTTAAAATATTCAGTAGCCTAGAAGGAATTAACTAATTAGTTGAGCACTATAACTTACCGCTCATGTCCATTGCCATCATCATATAGCCTTCACATTCTTCTGATTGGAGTGATCCTTCTCTATCAAGCTAGCTAAATATTAACATGTGAATTCTTGCTAAATATGCAGTTATATTACATGTCGTTTCCATGAATTGTACTTGTGATTGCGTGGTGGAGCGCTCTTAGAGCAAGTGAAAACCACGACACTCCGACTTTTAAAAAATCCGCTCCTCGCTCCAGTCAAAATCACTCCGCTCCGCTCCGTTCACATACTCTGATTGTGAGTAACTGTTGCTGTCATGACAGATTTATTTCAGAACCAGCCGCAATCAAAATAATCTGGCTGCAGGCACGGGCCAGATATTATTGCTGGCGGGCCAGTTTTGTTCACATCTTCAATTTCCAAATAACATACACAGAAACGTTTCTGTATAAAAGAGTGTGAATCATAAAAAGATTAAGTTGAGTCTGAATTGAGATGCTAATGTAAGGTGTTCACTCATGCATATTACTTCCACATTTCTCATGCCTGAAAACACTATTATTTCCTAATAGTTTCTTGGAACAGTATTCATCAAAGATGTGAATTTGTGTGACTGTGCGTGTCAGCTTGTGTGTTAGTGTGTGTTTGTAGAGGGTAGTTCCGGACACTCTATCCTGTATTGATCCCTGCCAGGCTCTGGGCTATACATTCTCTGTTTGTTACAGATAGAATCGATAGGTAATTAGTCTGGGACATAAATGATGGAATCAAACATTGTGCATGTGATCCATGCTGCTTTGATCCAAATGCCCAGGTACTATTAGTGTGTATGTGAGAGAGAGAGAGAGAAATAGGTTTTAGGTAGAGAGATTCCTTTTGTCAAAAGTTTTTTATTTATCTTGAATGTAACCCCCCAAAATTAACTTAAGACTAAAGTTTTAAAATATTCCATTGCAATAATGTGTCTAATTTCTGACATCTGTTTTCATAATTGGTCTTGCATACAATAAATTGAACCATGCACCATTCAAACATTTGGGGTCTGTAAAATTACAAAATATATATATTTGCATTTATAAAAAAAAAAATAAAACAAAGAGTAAAATAATGTGAAATATAATCACAATTTAAATTGACTATTCTTTTTTTATATATATATTAGTGGTGGGCCGTTATCGGCGTTAACGTGCTGCGTTAACGTGAGACTCTTATCGGGCGATTAAAAAAAATATCGCCGTTAATCTATTCTCAAAGTTGGGTTGGGAGCTGGGTCTATACTACGCACTATGATGACTTTCACCCTGATATTTTAGCGCGGATGTATACCTAGCCGAATTGCACTGTAGGGGCGAGAATAAGTCTTCGAACTAGAGGCTCGCAGTCCGTGATGGACAGATAGTTAACGGCTGGTCTATGTGGTAATACAATCGGCAGGACATCCAAACGCTCACCTATCATTCATCAACCTCAAATATGGCTTTTCATCTGAAAGATGTATGTAGTAACAACTTTACATGGCTGCTCAATATGATGTTAACCTAGAGAAATGTGCGCTATTGAAGTGTTTGTGTGAAAGCGCTTGCTGCAGGACAGGCTCGTGCGCTCACTTGCTCTTAAAATCTCCGTCATTTTTGGTCATACAGATAAAAGTAGCCTAATACATCTTTCGAATCTGTAAAGACTCTACGTTATTTATGTGCACTCAGAATAACAACGAAACGTTGCGCTTTTAAGCAAACAGGATGCGCTTTAGGTCTCATGTGAACTTGAGCGAGAAACTAAGAAAACTCCGTCTTTGAAAAATATATCTATAGAGTGAAATGTCTAAAAATAAAAATAGAAGACGTGTGTGTTAGCATGGATGATTTACATGAAATTTAATCTGTGCAACACTGTGCATAAAATGGCTTTCAGTTCAATATAATAACAAAAACGACATTTTGGGTTTTTATTCAACTAATAAGGTGGGCACGCTGTGATCTGTACTATATTTTACTGTAATTGACAGTTATCGGCAAAAACAAAAAAAACAACAACACGGAGTGGGAGGGAATGGGAGTCATTCTTCCGGGAGTGGAACGGATTTTCCCCAGTTTTTCGTGGGATTGGGACGGAAGAGATTAAAGTTTGTGATGCATTTTGGAAACAGGAGATGAGCCCTGGTCTAATCGCCACCTGGCTTGAGAAACCCGTTCTCAAAGACTTACTTTTAGTCATTATTTGGGTAGCACACATATTCTGAATGCCTTGCAGAATTCAAATGAGCCATTTTAATCTAGATTAATCTAGATTAAAAATGAATCTATGCCCACCACTAATATATATATATATATATATATATATATATATATATATATATATTTTTTTTTTTTTAATTGAATTTATTCCTGTGACGCAAAGCTGAATTTTCTGAAAGCTGAAAGTCTTACTGACTCAACTTTTGAACAGTAGTTTATGTGCCGAGCAAAGTGGCTATGATGCATTTTCATTCATGCAGAACCATAAACCAAATATACATTTACGTAACATTACATTTTGATGCCTTGCAAGGACTGGAATTTCCATCAGGGCATGATTCTTTAGTTAACGTTTCTAATTTGCTGCTTTGGTCTCTGTTTTGCATACAGGCTGGAAGTCCGACCTCTGTGAACGCACCCTACAGCTTTCACAGGACTTCAGTGACGCCCTCAAACCAGGATATATGCAGGTAGGTTTGCCCTCCATCAGGCCTGAAGCCTCAGTGTGCTCCTGCATTATGGTCGTGTCGTGAAAGAGTGTAAAAGATCCAGAAAGTAACTGTCAAAACATCAATGGGCCAACACTGCCATCTGTCTTGATTCTAGCATTATGTTTTCTAAACCTTCCTCTCGGTTCCTTCCACCTGTCTGTTTGTAATCTTTCTCCATTTGTTCTCTAATGCATGTTGCATGTCTCTTTATGTCCGCTTTCTCTCTTCCCATCTCTGTTTCTGTACCTCTCTTTCTACCCCATCCCTCTCCTCTCCTCTCGTATGCAGTTCTAATGACCTCCCTCAGGACCAGAAGCCTTTACAGGCCACTGTAGTGCTGTTGAACTCTAATGGTAAAAGCTCAGCATCTCAGGGTGTCACCATGACCACGCTCTGCCTGGACTCCCCCAACAAACCCAGAAATAGGACCTTGTTTGGCACAGAATGGCTCTCCCTACTCAAACCATCAGTCAACTTGAAACCAGAAGGAGGCAGTCTCAAGTTCTCAAAGTCTCTGAATGACATGGGACAAAAGATGGACAGCCTATGCAACGGTCTTCACTTTATAGACCGCACGTGTTCGGATGGGGAGCTGGGAGCGGATAAGGAACAACTCGTGCAAGACGGCCATGTCAAAGTCCTCAATGGTCAAGCCAACTCACCTCCTCTGTTTGCATCTCAGCTTCCGTCCTTCCTCAACAACTATAAATACATCTCCAACCCACGGCCTGAGCACTGCCTGGCTCCCCCTGCTTCTCCCCAATCAGACCTTCAAAGAAACTCCAACTTCTTGCGCCTCATCTTCCCGTTCACCTGCTCTTCCACCACAGGAAGCCTGCAGGCATCTGAGATGGGAAGCTACGCTTCAAGGCTGCACATCGGCAAGTCATCCAGCGCCATGCTGGACATCAGCGAGTCCTGCTGTATGGAGGGGATGGGAGACGACGAGGTGTTTGCGGAGGACTCGTCCCGCTGGAAGCTGAAGACTGAGGGCTTGCGGGCACCTCTTTGCTCCCTTGAGGAGGACACCGATCTGGATCAATGCTGCTCTCCGCTATCTGAGAAAAACGGGCCACTGTCGCCCTACTCCCTGTCGGGGGACTGCTGCAGGTTGGTGGGAATTACTCACTCCTGCCCAGCTCCTCTTACCCATGGGTTCCACCTCTAGAGTGATTCATCCTCATAGTCCCAAGTTTACACAGCCCTCACCTGGATGTTAATTTCCTACCAGTCCCTGTTTATCCTTCCAGCTAGAAACCTGCTAGTCCTGCAATATTTTCTAGTCCTCTTGTAATAGTGGCCGATAATGAGGTTCACATATGAGTGGAGTTCTATCATGACAACTCTCTGAAGATTTTGGCATGGCAATGGATATGAAAATGTTAATGTATTTGGTATTGATGGAATACCAAATACGCTGTGCTGCTGCTGCTGCTGCTTCTGCTGCTGTTGGTTATTGCTGTTGTAGATTATTGCTGCTGCTGCTGCAAAGCAAGTACAGGAACTTGCTACTGCTAATACTTTTGCAGATACTGTGCTGTGAGTATTTTAGGGACATACAGGGATATACTGCTGCTGCACTAGTAGCATATATAATAACCCTTAGCAGATCTATACAGGTGGAGCTGGGGAAGGTGGAAGCTTTCAGAGTAACTAGTGGATGCTAACCGGCCATTTCAATGTAAAGCAGTAAGCTTATTGGCTGCATATGCAACATGAACCAGTCAGCTTGTGCCAAGTAGTTTTACGCTGTGAATGTCATCAGTTTGCATAAACAACCCATCAGCCTGCGCCATCTAGAGTTTCATGAAAGAACTTGGCATTTATGAGTGTTAAAAATGCACCATGTAGAAGAAGAAGTGCCGACCTTCTGTGTGGGATGTGATGCATATTGAATTGCAACGCTGTCATGGACAGTCCAAGCAGATTTTCTTGGAGAGATACAGTTGATACTTATGGTAGCTTCTCAATTGATGTAGTTCAGCCATATTGAATGAGGTAGAATGAAGATAGAGATCCGATTACAGTTTTGGTTGTGGGTCTCTGGCTTTGCGATTTGAGACCAGGAGAAATAACCGTTGTATCGATATTCATCTACAGGGCCACACGGATGCCACGGGAAACAATTAGTAGTGCTGGGCGGTATACCGGTTCATACCGAATACCGTGTTTATTTTTCTTATGATATGAATTTTTAAAATACCGCAATACCGGTGTCATTTAAATAACGTTTGAAACGCGACACTGTTAGAGAGGGGTCTCTTTTCACTATTGCATTTTGGCGAGGATACAGCTGTATGTGTTACTATGTGAAAGTTCCGAAACGGAAGCACTAGTAGAATGTGATGAGAGAGAAGAAGTCATCCACAATATCCACATTGACCGCCACAAATATCCACCGTCCGCTGCATAAGCTCCCGCGTCTCTCACAAACTAAAGTTCTCCGTCGATACGACGGATTCCCGTCAATTGCAGGGTTCCCGCCTTCTTAAATTCACTTTTCATCATTTTAAGACCGTTAGAATAGGTCTTAAATGAAGGAAAAAAGAGGTGCATTCAGTCTGCTGAGGGGGATGTGATCAAAGCCTGGAGCGGATTAAAGCTCTCTCCCTGAGCGTTCTGTAATCACTCCGCTCTGGATCACTCGGGTTTTACATTCCCACTCACGGTGTTCACTCCATTTAAACGGTATCAGGGATTACTGAGAGAAAAGAAACATGTAGGAATCAGCACACTGTTGTTGTTCTGAACACCAAAATCATCCCGCCTCGGCAAACAACATAGTAACGCTCGCATAATTCAGTCGGGTTCTTATCAGAGAACACTGAGCAGAACTTGAATTTCGAATAATAATTATACTCATTTCCGCAGGTATATCCGACAGAATGCATCACATTTTCACGTGCTTTTGATTCTTGAGCTCACTCATGCGCCTTAATTTCTACAGATCGCGATCAGGAGAGTGACAGCTTTTAATAATTATAAGGAGTTTGCAAATGTGATATATTGATTTAATACAAAAGATCAATAAACAAGTACTGCATGATTTTGTTCTATTTCATCAACGAAAATAGTTCAAAATAAAGTAACAGCTGAGCCGTTGTGCATCACTAAAAGCAAATTTATATGTAAAACATTAATGTCCACATGAATCTATGAATGTAATTGCACTCATGCCACCTCTGAGCCTCAAGAACACTTTTGTGTTCTTCTGTGCCAAATTATACAAATAATTTTTTTATTAATACTAATTTCATGATTGGTAACTTTGTCGTATTGTACTTATTATATTGTTTTAAATATACATTTTAAAAAGCTTATAAACATACATTTTTGAATTTGAAGTAGATGAAAATTATGCCATTGCAAAGGTAAAAAGAAAATACCCCTTTAAGTCACTTTAAGGAGTCAAACGTCACCTTGTATTCGGAAGGCTAATTTTTTTTATCAGAATTTTTTTTATTAATCAGAAGGTACTCATAAATGTTTTTAATTTGGAGGACAAGCGCTCCTAATTACAAGAAGAAAAACACGGCTCTTAAACTGTGTGTGTGACTGTAGCCCGCTGGCTGTGGAATGGGGTTTGGCCGAGGAAATATTTTCAGTCAAAATATATATTTTTTGCTTTAACCCCTGTATTTAGTGTGGACTTTTCTACAATATTCACTCGTCATGACAATAAAGTATGGCATTCTAAGTCAATCTACTGCAGTTTTTCCTCAGTAAGTAGAAAATGTGGTTAACACCCGATCATGCATGAAAAAATAAATACCGTCATATACCGTGAAACCGGTATAATTTAGAAAAATACCGTGATATAAATTTTTGGTCATACCGCCCAGCTCTAACAATTAGCATAACTTATGAGGTATGAAATTGACTTACAGCTGCGGGCTGCCGGCAGCAAACTAAATAACTCTGGAAGAAAAACTACTTTTGAACTACTATTTGGTTGTTACAAATTCTTTCCAACAAATCAAATTTAGGGTAGGTGCTTTCAGGTAAAATCCCCTCTGGCTTTTAAAGAAAAAGAGTATGGCTGCATCAAAAATCGCATGCTGTCTGACTAGGTACTACACTGAATGAGGAACACATTTTGTGACATCTAAAAAAAATGTTTTTATATATATTGTGAATATGTGTAGTATGAATGTAATCCGGACATACTACGTTTGTCAAAGTCATGTTACCTAACAGCATCAGTTGTGTCACTTCACTGCAATTCACAAATCCTCTCCCGTGGCCTCATGGGGTGATAAAGTGTCCTTTGGATGGGCAGTTCAGAATTTTGCTGGAAGTAGTAAACCATCCAGGTACTTTTTGCCTACTGTAGTATGAATACTGTAAATTTGGAATACTGTTTTCACATACAATTTTTTTTTTTTTTTGCCAGCTGTACAGTAGGGATTCATATTCGGATGCAGCTTATGTTTGTTTGTAAAGTGGCTACATCCAACAAGCATTTTGAGAAGATCTGCTTATCTCTAAGCTAAAGTCATTGCTTAACACTTTACCTGAGCTTCCCTAGACTTCTTCAGTTTTTCTTTTAATTGTTTACGTCTTAAGGCTGAGAGGAGGTTTCTTCCCACATGTATTTACCGCTCTCACGCAGTGCTGTGAAAGCACATGTGCTCTTAAAATAGCTGACATTTAGAGAGCAGCCAGCAAGACTTATTGGTTTAAATCAGAGCTGAAATGCCCAGGCTTGGAGATCTGCCACAAAGCTTGCTCAGGTGTCTTGAGGTGTGACCCATGGCAAGGAGGCATTTTTATGTGGGAGGAACATCACATGTACTGGTGCATTTACATTTTAATGTTTTAACTGCATCTGAATATTTTAGTTTATGAGGGATCTATTCATGGAATAATATAGGAATCATTCATATGTTTCTGTCTGCTCATTATTATGTGCTCAGTCAAATCTGCAGTTATATTTTCAAGAGAACATTCTCAAACGACAGTGAAAATGTTTTATGTTTAAGCTCTTTAGAAAACCATTTATGAACAGGTTCTTGAAAGAATCAATACAATGATCTGAGGATCATAAAATATAAGATCAAGACCTTTCATTTCCAATAGGTCTGGATGATAATCAAATAACTTCTGCTAATTGGTATGTTTTATTTGTTATTGTCTCGAGTCAATTAAAAAATTCATCATTTGTATTCAAAATGTTCAGTGAAGTCATCATGTGTGATTTTTGCATGTATTAAAATGTACTAGTGAAAATATAGAAAATGTATTGGAAAAATTGGTGCTGATTAATTAAAATAATTATATTTTATTTTTCCTTTTGTTAAATAAGTGAAAACAGAGTGGAATATATATATTTTTGTACTATTTTGTACTTTTTTTTAAACATAAGCCATGTGGAAATACGATTTATTGAGTATCATAGAATTACAGTATCATATCTGCCAGTGTATTAACTTTAATACAGTGCTATAAAGAGTGAATGTTTGCATAATGAAATCATTTGACTATTCCAGAACAGCAGGTCAATGAGCAATTGTGAAACCTTGTGAAAAGGCCGCATAAAATGTCTTAAATGTGGTTATTGGATTGAGTCTTTCTATTTGAATGTAATCTAGTCTAGCTTTATTTGATTGACTTAATATATTCTGATTAAAATAGAAAGGAAATGAGAGAAGGAAATGAATCTGACCTTTGTAGTCAAATAAAAATTGTGATCATAAACAAAAGGAGTCCATTAAAGCACTCGTGGACGTTATTGCACTTTGCTCAGCTGGGCTGTAAAGCTGGGTGTAAGATGATGGAGATGTGACAGGCTTCGTTTTTCTCTTTCTCTTTCTCTGTGCTGTTTCTTGCTCTAATCTTGTAAAGCCTTGACTGGATCTTGTGTGTCTGAAAATAGTCATTATCCTGGTCATTCAGTCTGAAAAGCCTCCTCTGGACACTGACACGAAAGCAATCTTCCCTCTCATTTGTGCCCCGGCAGCTAGTTAACATTTAGAGGGCCCGTATCGTGGAAGATATGATTGGTACATCCATTTCAATGACCATAATGTCATTTGTTGTTGTTCTGTCAGTAAGTATAAACATCAAGGATTAAATTTATGGTTGTCTATCTACAATTTCTCCTCATAACATTCTTCTGGCAAGTACTGCTGTTTGGAATCTTTAATGAAGTCAGTCAAATCCCTTGTATCTGAAGACTTTATATTTTCCACATTTGGCAGATGGGTTTATTTAAAGAGACTTCAAACTGTGCATTTTATCATATTATGTTTCCTGGGAATAAAATTCATGACAATGACATTGCATGCATGTAAATTTAGTTCCCCATTGTGTTTGTTTCAAATCCACCAGCAGCCATGCAATGAATAAAACACAAATTATTCTGAAAACAGAAAAATGTGAAGAGATTCTTTAAAATATGTTGATTTAATTTCCACAGTCTTGTTTGTGTCTCATTGCATCTCATTTATTGCTCTAAAATGATAAAATGATCCTTATAGTTTTAATTTTTATGTAGGTTTGGTCCTAGTTTTTGTTGTAGGGATGTCAAAGCCAAATGTTATTTTATTTAAAAATCCTGAATATTATATTATACATGGTTTTGGCCATTGAAAAGTCAGTTGATCTCTATTTTGAAACAATGTCTCTCCCACATTGCTAGTCATGTGTGTTCTCTGAAGAGCACCAGTGAGATGTGAACTCATCTGTGATTCACTTGCCTCAGCGGAACGATGGCGCTGACATCCTCCTAATAATAATGTTGACATTTGTCACACAGTTGTTTGTACGTGTTGCTTTTCCAGATGACCTCTAAGCATATTAAACACTGGCTGAGTCAGAAATTAAATTCATCTGCATAAATGCCCACGAGTGGTAGAGAAAGAAGGGAATAAAAACACAACTCAGATCTCAATAACATCTCATTTGTTTCTTAGCTATGAGATTACACAGAGAATAAATTGAGTTTTCAGTTTAGATCCTGCTCTTTCTCTGTCTCCGTCTCTATCTCTTATCTCCCCCTGGACACTCTCCACAAATCCAGCCGTCCTTCCAGTAACAAACAGCTTTTCCGTTTTCCCCTGCTTGTGTGATTTAAAGTTTAACGGTTGTACGCTTCTATAGGTTCTGTTGATGTTTCTGTAGGGAATTACTTTCCATGAATCCTTCAGGAAAGGGAAATGTTAGATTTATGTGTATATTGCAGCACTGATCTGAACATGGTGAACACAGAAACTGTTTCCATCCCAACTACTAGCTTCTGTTCTAGCCTGTGTATAGTGTCCGCTTTATAGTCGATTACTTTGAAAGTATTTATTTCAGTTTATTTGGAGATTATGGTTTATTCAAAACTTGAAAATCCTATCAGCAAATATTAAGAATCAGTTGCGGTTACAACTGCATTATGAGATGAACAGTGTTATAGGATTCCCGTGATATAAGTGTGTGGTTGTTCATGTTGCTTTGCAGTGGTTTTAGGAGGATGACCGAGTGTTTCTCCCTCTCTCTCTGTAAATAAACTGTAGGATTTGTCACTGTGAGGGGGATGATGAGAGTCCGCTGATAACACCCTGTCACTGCACTGGGAGTTTGCGGTTTGTGCATCAGTCCTGCCTGCAGCAATGGATCAAGAGCTCAGACACACGCTGCTGCGAGCTCTGCAAGTACGACTTAATCATGGAGACCAAGCTCAAACCACTCCGCAAGGTAATGTTATATACATGTATACACATGCAGATGGAAAAATGTTGAGGATTACCTGCTCATACTGCACAAATCACACTATAAAAAGCCTACTGTAAAGTATGGAAACCATATGACCCTAGAAATGTAAGCACACTTCAGAACATTTCGGTTTGCACTGTGTGTTGTGTTTTAAAGAGTTGCAGAGGTGACATCAGGTCGGTCGGTCTCTCTCTCTCTCTCTCTCTCTCTCTCTCTCTCTCTCTCTCTCTCTCTCTCTCTCTGTCTCTCTCTCTCTCTCTCTCTCTCTCTCTCTCTCTCTCTCTCTCTCTCTCTCTCTCTCTCTCTCTCTGTCTCTCTCTCTCTGTCTCTCTCTCTCTGTCTCTGTCTCTCTCTCTCACTCTCTCTCATATACGCACTCAAATGCTCTCTCTCTCGCTCTCTCTCGTATGCGCACCCAAATGCTCTCTCTCGCTCTCTCCTGGTCCTGGACAAAAAAATCAATAAGTGACTGGCTCTGTTAGAAATCTCATAATGGGCCATGTTTGGATCTTCCAACCATACAATAATCCAAACACAAACCTAAAAACAACACAAAAATGGGTCACTGAGCACAAAACCAAGCTTCTGCTATGGCCAGTCCTCTGACCTGAACCCTGTAGAAAACGAGTGGGTGAACTGAAGAGAAGAGAAGATGTACTGTCGTGGAGCTGTGAATCTGAAGGATCTGGAGTGATTCTGGATAAAGGAATGGTCTCTGATCTCTTGTCATGTGTTCTCTAACCTCATCAGGCATTTTAGGAGAACATTTAGAGATGTTAAACTGGCAAATGGAGGTTTAAAAAAATATTGAATAAAAGGGTGCCGTTAATTGTGGCCAATGTGTATTAGAGAAAACACTTATTTCATAATGATATTCCCCCCCCCCAATTTTAAATTATTATTCTCCAATGAAAGGTTCGATTTTTGTGAACTTTTTTAAATTATAGATCAAAAAGGATAAACAATGCAGATTTATTTCCACAGCCTTCTTTGATCATATTTACCAAGTGTACCAACAATACTGACCACGTGTGTGTGTGTGTGTGTGTGTGTGTGTATATATACACACACCATTTTAACTGATCACTAAGATTTGTATATTTGTGTATGCTCACTTCTCCTATTTTTATACCACCTTTGCCATAATCTAACTCTTATTTAAATGTCCCATATTGTCAAAACTGAAATTTCCTGGCTTTTTTCATGATAACAGAGGTCTAGGGGCTACCATATAAGTGTAACTACCATATAAGTTTCAAAACATTCAATCCACAGTAAAGCTCACACAGCGTGCATAACGTAGCTGTGCTTTTTCACGAGCCCTTGTGACTTCCTTAAAAACTACTCAGTCACCGCCATCAGTCACCATCCCGAGCACCGCCCATTATGCTTATGCCAAGCCCCCAGACAGCATCACGTCCATGCCATTGCTGAGCAACAACAACACGAAAACATGTCGAAAAGGTTAACTTTAACGGATGAAACCAGATCGGCCGACCTGTAACGTTACACTCTCACTCAAAGGATGGACGATCTGACAGGACTGTTACTATGAGGTGGATCACGTCTAACATGTAAAGACAAACTCACCGTGTCTGTCTAGTCATGATGAAAATGTAAATACATTTCAATTTCAGCAGGGAACTATTTTTACAGCTACATTATTATTCCAACCACAATTAATCACAACACTGTATATACTATTACAAATGATTATATATAAATCGTCAGTTTGTTGTTTTACACACATGCACACAGACATTATTTCATACTCAGCATGTTCGTGAGATGTAAGAAATCTTCAGACACACACATAACAACAAAAGACAATACTTTATTGAACCTTTTCTGATAAGCATTTTTGACGATAGTTTCTGTCCAGTCCCCTCATTTTATCGTGTTTAACCACAGCTTGTCGTCGTTTTTTGTCTGGCAGTGGCAGCAGGTATACGATCTAATTTATAATTTGAGGCTGTATTACGTTGATTCGGGCACCCAACATCACAACAAGATGATATTTTAAGCTTCTTATGTAACTTAGCTGAATCTGCCTGGTTTGAATGGGCCGCCTCCTTTGTTTTGCAGCTAGCGCTGTGACGTATTTGTGATGTTAACCCTACATGACCCTGGTTTCCTGTGGTTGGCCTAGCCGTGCGTCATTCAGAAAACAACAGGCCAATCAGAAGAGAGGCTCATGAATATTAATTAGACAGGACAAATCTATCTGTTTTCAGCAGAGCTCCTGAGAAAAGAGCTGTACAAATATATTAAGATGGTTTTGGTACTTATACCGCAGATATATATTCTTAAGGACATCGACACCTAAAATAAAACTCCAGAAAGGTGTACAATATGGGACCTTTAAAGTAATCTTTAAAAACACTAACAATTTGCTAACATCATAAATATGTCTCAAAATTCAATGTTATAAGGCTGATATTCATCTATCATTTAAAATGAATCCTTTTAGTTTGAATTTATTTATTATATCAGCCTGGATATATTTTGTTTAATCTTCAAATTATTTTTGTTTTGATTCTAAAGTTCAATTCTGAGCAGATTCGGCTCAAGGCTGGAAATCTTTATTAAAGAATTCTATAATGAAAACGAGTGGAAAAAAATATTTTCAAACTGTACTTTCTATAACACTCTATGAATGATGCTGTTTGCCAACCGTATACAGCCTACAATTAGGCAAAAGTAGATACTTGATGGAAGAATTGTTTATTCTGGTTATCATTAAAAAGTTACTAATAGAATATTGGTATCTTTTTTCATATTGCTGTATAGTAACGGCACTCAGGGCCATGTATAATGAAGTAACAAGCCCCAAGAGGCTGTGAGTGATATTCATTTTGGTGAGGGTTTTTAAGGGCACTCTGCTTCATGTTATTTTATATGCAGATACAATAGTTGATCGGTGTAGATGAGTTGCAACCTGTCCTTTGAGATGATTCAAAACAAGTTAGTCCATAAAGCCTGCATGAGGTTTTGATTATTAATTGTTATAATTAATTGTTTTTGAGTGACATGAATAAGATGATAGTCCAGCCACTTCATTGTTTAGTCTTTGTCCACTGCTCCCTCTTTTAATTAAATTTCGGATGTGTGTCTCAAATGGGGTTTAAAATAGGGCATCTCTAGGACAGCCTTTATGTCACCATAGAGATTGTGCTTGAGCAGACTTCCTCAGAGAGAGAGAGAGATGCAAGTTGAACTGAGACGCAAAAACGGTCGGTGTGACCCAATAGACTGACTGTTAACCAGTACACTCTGCTGGTTGGATTCATTCAGTTTGTGTGTTAGCACAGGCAGTAAATTAATATTTGAGACATGTGTTCTTTTGAATAGGTTATGAATTTGATTGTGTTGGCGGGTGTTATTCGTATTAACAAATGAACACAGCATGTCAACGTCAGCATCCTTCCAGAAGTAAGGGTGCAGAATCTGCAGATTAGGGCTGTGCAATTAATCACATGTGATTCTCATGAGCATCTCGTCAGTAAAGCTGGCTCCATGATTTTCAAATGGATCGGCAGTTAATACACAGAGTCGTAGTTCACTGACAAGCCACGTGATATCGTGTTCATAATCGCATGCGATTCATCTGCGATATTGAACGCGATATTGCCTGGCTTGTCAGTGAACTACGACTGGGTCATCGCTTAAAAGAGAGACCTGAACTGAATGGCTAAAAGAGATCCAGCGATAACTCTCACTAAGACACATTAAATATTTACTAAGCAAAAAGGTCAGGTCACCGATGTTGTTTGTACTGCACTCTGAAGTATGTTGACCATTATATTGATTATAGTCATCAAAGTCTTTCTTTTCCAACAATTAAAGAAGAAATGTGTTGGCAATCATTACTGTATGTTTTGTATTATCTGTGTCTGCAGTGGGAGAAGCTTCAGATGACTGCCAGCGAGAGGAGGAAGATCATGTGCTCGGTCACTTTTCACGTCATTGCCATCACATGTGTCGTCTGGTCGCTCTACGTCCTCATTGACCGCACAGCAGAGGAGATCAAACAAGGTTAGCCCTGCCCTGCCCTCCCCTTCCCCAGCCAGTTTAGCACTACCTCCACCTCTTCCTCATCCAGCTCTGTTTGCTTGCCTCCCTCCAGCCCCATCCCCCTCCGCACCATCTCCGCAGTCCTAGCGTTCCCTCTGGATTGTTCTGTTGCTTATGGAACGATCACATTCCTCTAACTGACAGCTGTTTGTTGTACTCAGTGATGCATATCTTGATGTTTTTATTACCTCCACACAGATGGTTTATCCTTTCTTTTTAGATATGGGTAATTTAATGTGGGTGTCTCATTTTAAAGATCTGAAAATTAGTGCGTTCGGTGTACCATCCTCAGATAACATGTTCAGACCGACCACAGTTCTTTCCCGGATACAAATTACACACAGCTAGAAAGTTATAACCTAATTGGCTGACTTTACACATCTTTTGATGTGCACTTCCCCATTATACAGTATGTAAAGAGCAATACATTAAAGTTGCATCAAATGTTATACATCCCAAGAAAATTGTTCTTTGAAGTTAAATTACTTGTTTAACACAACTGTTTTAGTGTGTCATTGGTTAAATAACATATTGGTCAAAGGACAGTGTTGAAATAGCAGATGTAGTATGTTTAATTTTATACTATACATCTGTATAATAAAAAACACTTCTTTGGTGTATATTCTCTACAAATAAATTGGATTTTAGACTCAACAAGCGCCTTTAAGTAATTAAATAATAGGCACTTAGTAGTAGTTAGCTACATTTCTTTAAGCAAAAATGTATAATTCACTTTGTTTTCTGTTTGTGCATTGTTGTTAAATAATGGGCTAAAGGCTCAGACACATCAAACTAGAGGTCTGCGCGGGACTGTTTATTTAGTCCCGCTCCCGCGAGGTTATATCCCGCACCCACCCACTCCCGCTATATATTCACTCTTTGTTCACCCGCTGTCCGCTTTGAATCATTTTCTTCCCGACCCGACCGTTCCCGCTAAATATAGATCTCGTTTCCAGAATCTCACATTTAAATTAAAAAAAATCATTAAACTACTGAAAGAAAGAGATAGGCTTACAAATACAAGTGTAGTCTGCACAAAATTGTGTTTGTTATTTTATTCATCTGGTCAAGAGTCTTGAATGTATTGACTTTGAATTTAATTTTATATGAATTAGCCTATCCTAAGACACAAATTAATTTTAACATTTTAGAAAAAACCTTTTTTTTATTCATCTGTCAGCATACAATTTGTTTAATGTTTACAACACAATAGTAAAAACTGAGGAAATGAGAGTCCTTAACTGCAGCTGGTCACTTTACATGTCAGTCAGAGATGGTCTCGTCCTGTCTAAAGGTGTAGTCACATTAGCGAAACTTTGGGGAAGTTTCACAGGCAAAGAACGTCCATTGGCTATTGTCAATAATATAGCGATGCATACAGTAAGTCACTGCTTTCTTACTTCCAAACCAATCAGCTCTATCCACCTTATTTTTCCCATAAGAGAGGGCACGGCCATTTGTAAATTTGGCTTCATGTGTCATTGGCTTCCAGCTATTTATAGCTGTACAAAACAGATGTTGCAAACTAGTGTCTTACCCTTACCATATTATTTTATTATATTATCACACTGGTTTGTAGAGCAAACATATTTACCGTTTACTGCACGTCATTATTCTTCTTGTTATTTCCCTACAGCAGCTAATAAAGCAAGCGTCTTGCACATTCACAGAAAACAGCTTACTTCTGCATTGAAAAATAAGGTGGATATTGGTCAACAAAGTGAAAAAAACATGTTTAAAATTCAGCAAAACTGAATTCAATGTGAAGTTTCTCCTGGCTATATTTTTCACCCCATGCATCCCCCACGAAAAATGCTTAATGATGCTGACTCCTATTTAGATGACTATATTTTGGCAATTGTACAAAGGTAAATATTACAGCATACTAAATTGTTCTTGGCCAGAATAAAGTGTTTCACACCAAAAATTGTAATTATAATGATAACTATATTACTGTCCACATCAAGTGACGATGATGTACAGCATGTGCTGCAGCTTTGTCTTCTGGCACTTTAAATGCTCAAGCTCTTTAAATTCTGGTAGATTCTGATTCGCTGTCAATGTTTCTATTGTTCAAAAGCTGGATTAAAGAAACGCTCTAAAACTGATTCCAATGATATCGTTCTTCTGTTATTATTGTTATAATGTTGGTATGGACCAGTGTCTTCAACATGATTTCGACAAAGGGGAACCTCAACAGAGAGAAAAACACTGAAAAAACCACGAATAGGCTTGTTTTAAATAGCAATTTTCTGGTTTTGTTTCACAGACCTGTGCACTTCCCTATTCTCACAGAATTCGAATGATTGTTAAAACCGTATTATCCTTGTTGTGAACGGGGCCTTAAGGTACCCCTATTATAGATTTGAGATGCAGTGTGTAACACAGCTGTAAGTGATTGAAAACATCCTGCAAAGTGTTAAATCTGAAAGTGCACCGTGTATAAAGTTGTCTCTCAAAAGAAAGCGTCGACTCTGAATCATTGAAACGAGTCGTTTTAAAACAAATCCCAAGCCGTTTCATGTTTATGCCAACATGAAACATTAGCATATTGCCCGCCCACCTGGGAAAACTTGATTTTCGCGTTGGTCTGAATTCAAACGCAAATTCATTTTTTGCCACGAAGTGCCACTTTTAAAGCGTTAAAAGCTCACAAACACTGCTTTAAATGAAATAACCGCAGATTAGCGTCACGCAAAGGAGGGGTTTGGAAAAATTTATCATTGAGCGAATCGTTTGGGAGTCGTTGAGCAAATAAGGTCAAATAAATGCATATTATAAGAAAATGAAAGTGTTTTTTGACCTTTTATGCATGTTGGACTGTTATTGGGAACTCCCAAAACCAAAATATGAACCCTTGATAACCCATGATAGGGGCACTTTAAGCTATGCAGGACTATTACGCTAATGGTAAAGTTGATTTACTCACAGATCATCTCTCAAACTCTATCTAATCGATACCATTAGGGAGCTGTGGAGCGCAGGGACCAGATGCGTTTCGGAGAATATGACCGCAGTGGATTTTATTTCCGTAACGGATTTGAGCTGGGGTGCAAGTGTGTGTGCGCTTGACTAAAACACACCATCCCTTTTACCACACTCTAGATGAGTTTTAACACTGACCCCGACCCGTACGCTGATTTATTACTGATTTGCTCCTAACATTAAGAGCCCATTCACGTGTGCCTCATTGTACAAGAGAACTGTAGCTTTGAAGGAGAGCTTTGATCACTGTTACCATGGTTACACCATTGACTTCATCTAGCATGGTAAAACTTGAGCAGTGTCAGAGGCCTGTTAAGCAGAGTGCATGTACACATACCTGAGTGTCTCCATGTGTCCATTCCTCATCTCACGCCAAATCGTTCCAGCAGCTACCTTAAGATATGATTTCCACCCTCCTGCTCCCCTGACCCTCCATCCCTTTCAGTGGCTTCATCTTTTGCCAATAGTGAAATAGTAACAAACTCTTTTTAACCATGCAGCGGGGAGAATACCAGGTAAACGCTTTTACATTTACCATTCTTTCCTCCTTACTCTTTCCTCTAACTGTAATGATTTTTTGAACGTCCCTCTCTTCCTCCCCCGGCTACATCAGCCGTGTCTATCATGACTGTTGCAACGTGAATAAAGGCAATAATGCTTCACAGCCAGAACGCGCTCTGAACGCAGTGTGCCCGGCTGCCCCATACTGTCGGGTGGGAATGTGCCGGACAAAGGCAATTTCAGGCTTGATGGCCACTTATCACAGCCTGACTTTTTTTTCTTAAATCTATTTTCTGGATATATTCAGGCACAAAAGATTAAAGAGAACGCGACTGCGAAGGTGATGTGTGGAACAAAGAGGCAAGCGCTGCATTTTAATGGACTGTGGCGTGTTCTTATCGAATTTGAAAATGACGTACATCTGTATTGAACTGCTCTCCTGATATTGCTCATGCGTATGTTAGTGTAATGAATGAGATGGACCCATCAAACCATCAAATTCTTTGTATATAATTATATTGATTGTATCACGCAAGATATTGATTAAAAAAGCCACTTTAATCATAAGAAAGCACATAGGCTTGCAGAAATGCAAAAGACTGTCCTGTATGTGCAGCACTAACCTCATTCTCTGCCTTTTGATGATGACGTCAGGTGGACTAAAGCTGCACCCCGTCCTGACTTACGGAGCATCCGAAAGCAGTACAGTATTCCATGTCCAAGGCCTTGTGCTCGAACAGACTGTAGCATTTAGAGAGCATTTAGAGAGCATTTTAACACATGGCAATTCCCTCACACTTGATCTTTGCTGACATTTCGAAAGCTCTGTTTCAAATAGGAAAGCAACTGTAAACAACTCAAAGGCTGGCTGAATTTATTTCCAATAAAGATGGACAGACACGCCTGACATTTCTTTGCTGCTGGTCTCGCTTTCTCAGCCATTACTAATGATTTTAGTCAAAATGGTCAAGGGTGAAAATGCTGTATGCATTCTGAAGCATAGCCCCGTGTCCATTGCTGGCTCTTTAGAAGCTTGGGTGAGATATCAGGACTCCAGTCGCCTGTCTTTGTATCCCCGCTCCTGTGTTTGCCCCGGTGTTGTGCTTGATGTAGATTTTAGATCTCGTGTTGTATTCCAGAATCACTTCGTATGCATATAGATTTTATGTAATATTGCTGCGGGGCAATGTATTACTGCAGTCTTGCTTGAGGATTACTGCATATGGGTCAATGACATGAGGCTCTTATTTTGGTCAAGGTCCATTTATTTCATTTAATAATACATTTAAAATACAATTCATACATGCAACCACCTGTATGGAACACTTCTGAAATAATGAAGAAAAATCCTTAATAAAAGAATGAAAGGTTCTTAACTGGTTTGGCTGTATTTTAAATAGTTTCTTTAAGTCCACAGAATGACTTTGGTAGATTTTCCAATATTAATAAGTGGCAAAATGTCATTCTTCTATATATCTATATATATATATATATATATATATATATATACATATACATATATATTCAGTAATATTTAGTATTTTTTTTCTGTCATCAATTTTTTTATTTTAATTGTAGAATTATTTTTGTTATGTTATTTTTATTTATTTATTAAAATATATATTATTCATTGTAAGGAAAATTTAAGTTTTTCCTTTTTATCAGACAGTTACACCACATGACATTTTTAGTCATTAAATTGAAACTTTTTTTGAAAATATTACGTTTTTAAAAATTTACCAAAAATAAAATTTAACTTGGAACATGTTTTTTACACCAAAAGACTTTTCCTTTTTTGTTACCATGAACTTTAGGTTTGTCGTTGACCCCTGTGTTTGATCCTGGACTGTAAACAGATGCTCACGTTACAATGTGAAATAAGCACTTCTAATGTGTGTGACATACTTACAGCGTGTACTTTCTCTTTTTCGTTTCTCATGCAGGCATACTGGAATGGCCTTTTTGGACCAAGCTGGTGGTGGTGGCTATAGGCTTCACTGGCGGACTGGTGTTCATGTACGTGCAATGCAAGGTCTACATCCAGTTGTGGAAGAGACTCAAGGCCTACAACAGAGTAATATATGTGCAGAACCGCCCAGAGACCTGTAAAAAGAACGTTTTTGATAAGCCCTCTCTTCTGGAGCACAACTTGGAGAATAAAGAAGCGCTCGGGCCGGCGCAGTCGGACACAAACTCTTCCCAGTACACAGAGACAGAGGACTACTGTATGGAGATCCTGCAGGTCTGATCGCTTGGCCCACATATACCCCTCCTCCCTCTAGAGGACCGGCTGGGGCGTCGCATGCTCCGGGACACACGGGGATGCCACACAGCACTGTCTGAGACTCGTTTTGTTGTTTAGATGTTATTTTCTCTTCGTTCGTTTGTCCAAACTGTTCCTGTAAGTTGTTGGCTAACCATAATGAATCAGTGTGCGCTAGATCTCGGATCATTCCAACTACTGCTATTGTACTGCTGTCGTACACGAGTTGAAATCCACCGTTCGAGCTGTGTATGTGTGGACATGTCTGCGCGGGTTCTGATGGAGTCGATGCATAGAAGCACTTTTGATTTCCCTGTTTTAATAATATATTCATTCCCTTTCTACGTGGATAAGACATTAAAACAAACTTGAAGTTTTGCGAGCGAGATCTCACGTTTTATAGGTGCATTTGTATCTCCGCAGACCCCTCAGATGGAACAAAAAAGGAATCCGAAGGAGCGATGAGGGAACATTCATGTACTGTTATGTATCATTCCACTTGTTTTAGAAATGTATTATAACTTGAGAAAATTTAGTCATTGTGAAATTGACACGAGCTAGGCTTTCGTTTTGTATCAGCTGATTACTAAATAATCTGGATCATGTAATTACAATATTTATCCTATCAAGGGCTAGATTTACTAAAGTGCGACGCTATAGTTCTTAGCACGTGCAAAAATGATCCCATACGGTGACTAGTCGCCGGCTATGCTGCTGATTTTTGCATTTGCTGAAGACTTCAGTGCGTTAGTGTAAGACTTTAGTAAATCAGGCCTTAACGTGTATGTTGAGGGAAATGAACTTCAGTGTAGCATCATGCAAGCTTTGCAATGAACCAGTCATGATTTCTGTGTGAAAGAGATTTACCTTCATTATGAATTTTTAACTTTCTAAATCCAATACATTTTTTCTGGTCTTTTATAAGATGGATTATCAAAGATCTGCCATTACTTCTGAGTTGATTTTAAAACACTTGAATAACAGAAATTAGGGTTTTAGCAATGATGAAATTATGACTTAAACTATTTATCAGGACTATTACCCCGTTCTGCTCGTTTGCTCAGATTCTGAAAACAATCAGCAAATTTCCCATGGGTGTAATTTCAGGTTTGTATGTATTGGGTAATATTGTTTAGCGTTTCAATGGCTTTAAATGTTGGGAAACAGCCATGTTAGTTTTGGCCTTCATTCTAACCTTTGATTGACGTCCCTAGCAATGATCATTTAAATGGGCTGTGCTTCTTATGAACTCTATTGTGAATGAATCTTTTTCATGCTCTGATATGTCCAAAAGGTACAGGATACTTCTGCCATCTAGAGCTACTGCACGGACAATGCACATTAATCATTTTTAACCTCTTCTGACTGGCTGTGTGCCATTTGACCAATAAAAGATGCTCAATGTTCAGTTTGCTAATGGCATAGCTTTTGTGTTGAGTCTGTCTGTATGCAATCAAGCATATTCTTTGGATAACGTCACAATGAATGCACTACAACAATGCATTAATGCAACCCCGTCAGCTTTGAGAACATCCAAACGAAGCCTTTTTATTTAATTTTTTGGAAATGTGAAGATACGTGGAATACAAGTACTGCACTGGTTGTGTTTTGCCAGTAAATATCAGACATTACACTCAGTTTTATGGCAGTAATTAAGATTCAGTGTATACATTTCCCAAGTATGGTTTCTTTGATAGCATATTTGTAAAATGATGGGAGCTGGCTCCTTTTACTATCTAGTGATGGAAACACTGAAACAGATACACATTTTCCAGAATCTTTCCGCATCATATTTGGATGGCTGTTTTAAAGTGCAGTAATAGTCTTGTTTGTTTCATGGCTCGTCATAGAAGTGTCCGGTGCATTAGTACTGAACTGGCTTGAACATGGATAACGTGACTGTTTCTTGCATCTCCCTCTTATTTCTTGTAGTAGTAAAAAGTTCCTCTAAGCATTTTTGAGCATTAAAAAACAACCAAATATAGGAAATGTAGGAGTTATTTTCATCAGATGTCTGTTTTTATAAATTACTGTAATAGGTGATTAAAGGTCTGAAAACTGCTTGGATATGTTGAAAACATTATTTCCCATAGGAAAGTTATATGATTGCTCGTTTGTGTGTTGTCAAGGCCTTTAATAAACACTGTGTCAAATAGATAACATCAGTGGAGTTGATCAAGCATTTCACGTCGTGGCTTCTTCAGTGGATAAATACTGGTTTTGTGAAACTGAAAAGGCTGTAATTTACATGTATAGTTTTGTATTTTATGTATGTTTCTCTTTTTCCTCTCAGTATTACCACCTTAATATGGCTGATTTTAGTTTCTTCGCTGAGATATGAGTGACTACATTTGTGCTGTGTTTTTAAGGGGAGTCTGAGTGGAGCAATAAAATAAATCTGAAATTAGCCAGTGTCGATCTGCACTGTTTATTTGTTTCAGTGTCTCTGAAGTGAGATCTCAAGTGATCCTTAGAGAGCGACGCATTTTATACGTTTATTATCATCACAGTGCAAATGCTAGTTTATAACCAGCCATTTAAGAAGCTAGGCAAAGCATTAAATCCTCATGCAATGTGCATGAGTCGTAGAGCGAGAGGAAGGGGTCATAGAGGTCAAGCAGCTTCCATATATAATCCCATTAGCTCCATGTCTATGCCTTTAGCTCCCCCCTTGGTAGGACACAAAAACCAATACATTTAAAACCCACATACATGATTACTAAGATATTTTACAATAGTTTAGTTTGAAATATCTACATAATACTGTCAAACTCCTCAAATGGTCCCTCAACACAAGAAGAGAAGAATACAGTTCATAAACTGACCCCTGAGAAGTGACCTTACAGACAACCTCCACAGCATTGATCTAAAAGCAGCTGGACGCTGATATTATTTTTATACCCTTATTTTACCAGGCTAGTCTCTGGAGATTAAGATCTCTTTTCCGAGAAAGACCTGGCCAGAATGTGTCTAACATCTAAACATATTATCAGGATAGAGGCTGTAATAAGAATTTGATTGAATGCTCCAAGATATGAAGCCAACAAAGCGATTAGTGCTTTATGACGGTGTACTATTAAAAATGATCTAGACGGAAAATCTAATAAAAACTGGAGGAAGTGTTTCTCAGAAGCAGGCATGACGGATGGATCTGACCTCAGCACACAGCATCAGACCGCACGCAGCTCTCAAGGTCAAAGCTGGATGTGTCTGTCCTTCCTGCTGAGGATGTTCTCAGTGTCTTCACAGAATCAGCCTGCCAACATCAAACATTAGGAAACAGTGCTGTATCCGCATTTAAGGCAGATGGTAGATATGAACAGGATGCTCATTACAACGAGTCACATTTTTTGTCTAATTAATGCAAAGCAGCACTAAGTAATTACAGGCCATTTTTAATTTAATTCTGTTTAGGATAAGTGTGAAGGACACCACTTTTTAAAGCCCTGCTTAAATGTAGTTCTATAGTAATTAAAGGCCATTGTATGTTTGGCATACAATAAAACTTTAATGTGCAATGTGTTGTTGAACTGAAACTTCAACCAAGCAAACACTTCAGTAATTGTGTTATCAGCTCAAAAGCATATAATGCTTTTGTGTTTTAAGTAATGCTGCAGGGGAAGAATGCCACACAGAACATATTTTCATATTTCTGACAAAATTAAAGATTAAAAAATTATTCATACCACAACATTAATTACATGTGTCTTTGTGAGATTTTGTACTATATGTTATCTTAAAAAAATGATTTAGTAAAAATACTGTAAAAGTGCATCTTTATTTTAAATGGACAGCGATATAGTCTGGCAAATATATTTTCAAAGTAAGTCTTTCTGGGACATGTGATTTATTGTTAATTTTATATAATAGTATATTATAATTATACAAATATTTAAATTTCCTTTTTAAATGTGTGATTGTTGTGGGTTAAGTGAAAATTTGCATGTGCATGTGCATGTGTGTGTTTAGTTACAAACTCCTAATTCAGCATTACTGACATTAATTATTTTAACAGACTGCATAACTTTTTTTAACATAAAATGCATGGTTTACTTAAGGAAGTAGTAGTATAAATCATTACTCAAAACTCACTTATTTTCTTAATGTTACCATTCTTAAGTTTTGTATTTGTTGTGCTTGATTCTTTGCCCCGTCTATACAATGCTCTTTTACTGTTTCCACTATTGTTTGTCACCATTGTCTTTCAGTGTTCATTTCAGTTTTATGGCACTATATAAATAAAACCTATTATTATTATTATTATAGTAGTAGTAGTGTCATATCACTAAAACATAATAACATCCAGATACATTTCCAATTTCATTAGGATCAGACTATAAATCTAAAAATAAGTAAATAAATAATATACAATAGTCTACAATAGAAGCTATCAAAAGAACAATAATATTCACGTACTCTGGTTCATGTCCTAAACATACATTTTGGTACTTTGTTGTATGCCATGTATAATGTTAAGTGTAAAGGTTGTAGGTGAGTTATTAATAAATTAATACAATTGTAGTGATGATCTAGAGCGCCCCTGCTATCCCTCACACCTTGCAGGCGTTGCTTTACTTCAGGTTCACGAGGTCCCCTGGGGGCCCATAATGCTAAACCCTCCCAGTACTTATCTAAATGAATGTATACGGACCACCTACAGCCCCAGGTCGAAAACACCTTCGAACCGGATATTGACCGCTCCACAATATTGTAATAATTCTTAATATCTCATTGTCCAAATTGTTTATATTTTCAAGATGCACATAAACTTCCCTTCCATCAAGCCGTTATTATGTAGGCCTAGGCTGCATCACTGCGTGTGCTGCGTTAAAATATACTCAGCAAAAACTGAGGAAAGTTCATTAAAGAAGATATCAAGAGATATGAAGCTAGATATTGGTTGGAATTGTTCTCTCTGTGTGTTTAGCTTATTGTTCTTTATAGTTATTTAGCACTTCTGTCAGACATGTTCTGTTGCATGGAAACATTACATGTTTAAAAAAAAATAGTCTTTTAGGCTCGTTTTGTTATTTGGAAAAGTTAAACTAGAGGACACACTGAAGTTTGCTTGTTTTTATACTGTATTGCCTGTAAATAGATATCATGATATGAAATTATGAATTCATTATATGCCTGCCTTAAACCAGTTACTGATCTGTCAAACATTGCTCACTGATAAATCATAAGTTTGGCTAAATAAGTTACATTTGGACACGGCTTGGAGCAGATATTGGTAAATTAGTCAGAATGGGGAAAATATCTGCTTACATCTTAACAACACTTTCTTAGATAAAAATTCTTTGAAAACTTTTGGTCATGATGGTCTTGGGATGATGTGTGCAAACTAAGGGCCTATGTCTCTAGGAGATGTTTTCATAAAATTGAATGGAGCATATGGACTCTTGTAGAGTTGATTAAAGGATTCAACTGGGGGGGGGGAATCATTATCCCTTATGATTCCAGACTTATGAACTAAAACACAAATGTACAAGTTTATAGCGCCACCTAGTGTCCAACATTTGGGGGGAGGGGCATTACACCAAGTTTGAGATCTACAGGCCTGTTGTCTCTGACTCCAGACACTTTTAGAGCAGAAAAAGAATAATCGACAAAACAATAGGACTTCCTGTTGTGCTTGGGCCCCTAAAAGTGTTTAAATCTCTAGATTTAGCAAACCTTTTGAAACATCACCACAGCATAAGGAATGGAGAAATCTGCTAAAGTTAAAGTGCACGAACAGCTTTAGAGGTGCTTTAGCAGCCCCAAGAGGCCGGTGAATGCATTGCTCGTGCTCACGAGTCACCGAGCACTTCAACCCGACTTCCGCTGAAAGAGAAAAGAAAGACACTCAAACTCTCTGGACACACCAAGAATACTCGATGATTTCTGCAGATAAATAACACCTCGTTCTCTGTTTTAAATCGATGGTGACAGCTTCAGAACGTTTAACAATCGTTTACAGTTAAACGAAGCACACTTTCGTTTTCACTTACATTTAAATGAAAACCAGGAAGCAGTGTTGTTATTGCTAACAAAACATAAACGATTACAAATCATGTTTGCAAATTGAAATAAAACTGAAATAAGATTAATATCTTTTTTTTTTAGATGTTATTAAGTTGAACAAATTATTATATTTAAATTAAATGTATAAATGTTATTTTTAAAGGAAATATTAAATACATATTCAATATTAAACTGAAATAAATAAATCAAAGTTAAATAGAAATCTATACAAAAACATGAAAAAGCATAACCAGATAATCCAGACTTAAGCTAAAATGAAAATAAAAGCTAATTCAAAATAGTAATTCCCTTGGTCAAAGCGTGATTCTTTCCTATTTGTTGTACAGTAGTAATAATAATAAAGTTTATATTATTGTTTAATTTTATATAATAGTATATTATAATTATATTTTACAAATATTTAAGTCATTTTGCTTTTTAATGTTAAAACAAGGCATTGTTGAGCAAGGCTCAATAAACAATCCTTTGCATATACGCTTTTTGAAGTGTGTTTCTGATTTTACACTAAATAATGTGAATGTAATGTGATAAATCCCTTTGAAAATGTGATATTTGGGTCATGGAATCTATATTAGTAACGTGAATGGGGAAAGTATGTGAGAATTCAGCGCAAGGCCCATCTGTTCTTGGGCTGTAAGCATTTACCATCAGGCACCGATGGGGCAGCCTGGGGTCCTTGAGCAGGAGGCTGTCGGCACGGGTTTGTTACAGTACAGTCTCCTTCAGTTCGCCCTCCAACTGGCCGGATCCTTCACATTGGCTCAGCGCGGGGAATAAGTTCAGCAGGCGTAACGTTACTTGAATAACCTCACTCCACCCCCTTTAACAGGTAAGTCAGTGAAAAGGGAATAAATTATTTACTGCGAACGGTTCAGCGTTGGAGCTGTTAAATCACATGCTTTCTACTTAGTGCTAGCGCGTTAGCTGGCGTTAGCTGAATCACTCCGAGCTCGGTCTCGGCCTGTCTAATGTCACAGCCAGAGAGAGTAGCCCAGAGCCTGACATCAGCCTGACATGAGCACAAGTCAGCAGCGTTACAGCCCAATCTATAGCACAGCTTTAATCGACAGATCGCCGGGTCAGTGCTGCGCTCCCCGCGGGGCTGACATGAGTGCAGCTCCGCAGTACTAGAGCTGCTTGACCCGTGTCACGCTGGTCATTTTCTCTGTTTGGTTTAACGTTAAATTATAACCACAGTTCGTGCTGTACTTCTGTCTGGTTTCGTTTTAAGTCTTGCGGGTTTCCTGCGGCTTCTGAAAAGGGGAAGGCGATCCGGAATGAACCTTGCCCTTACTTTGCCCTTTATAATAAAGAAGTACTCATAACCATCTTTTAATTGAGCTGAATGTATTATCTGCCGATAAGATTCCTGCACAAGATGTCAGTTTTCTTTCGAAGCAGCTAATACTCCGAGAGGAATGGTTTATGTGGAGGAGTTTCTCATGAGCAGCGGTAATGTTGTAGCCTGCTTCCTGAAAAGACAGACATGGAAACGCCTGCCCACAGGTCCAGAAATTACCTTTACTCCGTGTCCTGTAGGATGAAGGTCACAGGGGTGCTTTATATTATATTTAGAGTAAGTTATGTTCTCAGCTTGGGAATGCAATTTAAGTATATTTAATAATATTTGTTTTCTCAGCAATATTTACAGTGTTTGAAGGGCATTATTATATTGATAACATTCATTTTTGTTTTCCTTGCTGACCGGTTTAAATCGGGATGGTTTGCTCTGGTCTTAGTGTTTGGTCTGGCTGGGAGACTGGATAAGACCCGTTTGGACTGACTAGGAGACCAGCTAGACCAGGCTAAACCAGTTAAGACCAGCAAACAATCGTAGGCTGGTTTTACTTTAATTTTCCTCTTCTATTTAAGAACCGTTCTAAAGTCTAACCCTAAGGGTATGATCTCTGTTTTTATATTCATGTATTAATTTATTTGAGAAATGTTAATATTAAAATGTGAACATCTCACATTGACTTAAGGGGAGGTCACACTACACTTTTTATTCAATTTACTTCCGTTTACATACATGCAAATGCTTGAGACTGGAAACACAAGTGCATTCATTTGTGCATATTTCTATTACTGACAGAGTGGGGAATTGTACGTTTTTAAATTTTGGATTTATTATCATTTGTTAACTGTACAGCTACTGGATGCTGTTCCTCACACACAATCAATTATGCAGACCTTACACTAAAAAGACTAAAGCAGAGCTATTTTTGTCTCCGCCCTCGCCTCCACGCCCTTCCCAGACTGCATCGGTTTTATTCCTATTATTGCTTCTCATGCTGTGCACATGTTCTACACTGTAGATTGTGGAGCGAGTCAGTGCGTCACTTCCTGACTATGTGACTCGGTGAGGAGTGGCCTGCTGTCAGTTCAGATTAGCTGGAGCAGAGCAGCTGCATTCAGGCTGGCTCATTTATCAAACTGATATGACACTGTCTCACTACGATTAACCATGGAAAGCTAGAGATACCGTAGACCACCCAAAACGTCCCACCACTTCATTTCAAATGGCTCAGATCAGTTGTAACTGTGTGAATGTGTTGATCTGCTTCTGCACAGCTGTATTAGTGTTATGATGTTCTTAGTCTGACCCACTAATTATTCCTACATGCTTTTTTTAATAGATAAAATGGCAGTTCCCCCAACATATGCTGATCTTGGCAAGTCTGCCAAAGACATCTTCAACAAAGGATATGGTAATATATCTAATAATCCACTACATCATGTGAAAATCACCATTAGTTGTCACTTCATGTTGTAATAGTTTCCCTTGGTTTGTTTTCTGAAAGGATTTGGTGTGGTGAAGCTCGATGTCAAGACAAAATCAGCCAGTGGAGTGGTGAGATTTTCTTTTTATTAAATATGTGACAGTGTCTCTTCCTAGGTGTTTGATTGGAAACACATAAGCCAGTTCCATGTACATTACAAATACTGATGGTTTTATCCGAAGAGACAAAAAGGAACAAAAATAATCCACCAAACAGCCCAAAATATTTGTTATGTGCAAAGCCAGGTTTATTGGTCAACTAGATTAGGAAGCAAGCTAGAATGAGAAAAGTGTATATATGTAGCCTATTTAATATGTTTGTGCTTAATGTAATTATTAAGAAATATTTTTAATAAAACAATCCATGAATATGGCTCTATGATATGAAATATTTCTCTTTTACATCTCTATAGGAGTTCAAGACCTCTGGTTCCTCCAACACTGACACCAGCAAAGTGGTGGGCAGCCTGGAGACCAAATACAAGAGGTCTGAGTATGGCCTGACCTTCACAGAGAAGTGGAATACTGACAACACCCTGGGCACGGAGATCACCATTGAAGACCAGGTCTGAATGCGTCTTCAATCACTGAATGCTGTTTAATCATGGTGCAGATGAAGAATAATGCTGTTTATCACTTTTTCAGATTGTCAAGGGACTGAAGTTGACCTTTGACACAACCTTCTCGCCAAACACAGGGTAAATTATTCGTTGCCCCGATTTGTCTCAGTGCATGTGTGTGTAGTTGGGTCAGGGGAGATCAGGGACACGTTATGTTGTGTCATGGCGGACTGTAACTCAATATTGTATTGAGCAATTCAAGTGTCGCCATGTGACCGAGTTAGTTCTGTTTTGTTGTGCATTGATTTAGGTTACTTTAACACAAGCTCGGTAGCCACACAAGCAGGTTACTTTCACACTAGGCCTCATGCTCTGAGAACTGTAAATCGGTCGGTCAGGAGAGAGTGGCACCTGTCTGGTGTCGTTGGGGTCTGTGCTCTCAGATGACAGTCACACTGACATGGCCTTCACTGATGTATAGGCTCATGTAGCTCATGGCAGGTGTCTATACATGTAACGGAGGAGTGAACAGCAGTGTTTGTCTCTGAGCAAAATCAGTGGAATTACTCGCCTACTAAAAATGTAAAGGTTTGGGCTCAGTAAGATTATTAAATATGCATTTTATAGTAGTCTTTTATTCTCACGACGGCTGCATTAATTTGAAATTTATTTAAAGTTTCTTTACTTTGAATCAATTTTATGCATCCTTGCTGAATGAAAGCATTAATTTCTTTAAAAGGAACTCAAAACATTTTTTTTTTTACTGATGCCAAACTTTTGAGCGGTGGTCTATTTCACCAGCACTGCTATAGGCTCTGTTGTATTTGTGCAGGCAATGCAAAATGGGACGTCATGTGCTGGATAATATAGTATATTATTTATTTATATGATGTATTTTTAGTTGATATTCTAGTAATTTATTTGCTGTTTTGATGCAAGTTCCACTATCATTAAACAAACAGAAGTGTTACAATATTTTTCTTAATTTTGATCTGGATATCAAATTTATAATTTTAAACCTAAAAACTAAAGAAAGTGTGCTTACTCTGTTTTGTTGAGTAAGTAAAGGCCTCATGGTGCCACATTTATTGATCATAGTACCTATTCATACTTATTCCTGCTTAAGTGTCACCTAAGTGTCCAAATACTGTTACTGAACCACACCTTTGTAGGCCTCTAAAGTAAAATAACCCACTTCTGTCATTATTAATTTTATTAATAATACTAAATGAGATGGTCTAGAATCAGCTATTTACCATTTGTTTTGATATGTTATCTATGGATGAAATTGATATAGGTTTAAGTGTAGTTTGATTGTCCAAATACAATCCAAGAAGACGGCATCATTATTTGTTAAACTAATTGAATCAGTTGTTTGATGGGAAAGAATATTAACACATCCTAATAATTCATCCAAACAGGTTTATATTTCTGCAGGTTGGAATTTTGATTTATTGCAAGACAGAAGGCAAATAAGCCATATGTTTAAAATACCTTTTATAAACAAATGTAATTGACTAAACAGGATGCTAAATAGTGTTTATTTTCCCTCATGAACAGAAAAAAGAGTGGGAAAGTCAAGACTGCATACAAGCGTGAGTACGTCAACCTGGGCGGTGACGTTGACTTTGACTTTGCCGGTCCAACCATCCACGGCGCTGCAGTGGTCGGCTATGAGGGATGGCTCGCCGGTTACCAGATGTCCTTCGACACGGCCAAGTCCAAGATGACCCAGAACAACTTTGCTGTTGGCTACAAAACAGGAGACTTCCAGCTGCACACTAATGTGTACGTCCTGAAGCATCACTACATCATTCTAAGTGCATGAGACCAGGACCTGGTTTATTTTAGTGGGGAGAAGTGTTGATGTAGTGAGAAATTATGTGCACAGAGTTCGCTTAGACGTCAGGAATTTTACTGCATGTTGTGTCTGGCATGACACATTACTTGTCCATTAATATGGACCGGGACAATCTGAACAGTGGAAGGATTTTAAAATGATAACTTTCTTTTTTTTGCCTACAAATATATTGTCAAATTATAAAATATTAACATATTAAACTGTCATTTTTTGATTTGTTCTTAAAAATATTTCAAGCAATGTGAATACAATGTCATTAAAATGACAAGATAATACAAGAATGACAAGAACAGTAGTTTGTACAAGTATCCAAGAGTTAATGTGACATTATTTGATTGATTCGTTGATTTTAGATTTAAGAACAGGTTGTTTTTTAATGATTCACAATGTATTTTGTTTGTCGTGCAGTAATGATGGCTCAGAGTTTGGTGGCTCAATCTACCAGAAAGTGAGCGATAAGCTGGAGACGGCGGTGAATCTGGCCTGGACAGCAGGAAACAATACCACACGCTTCGGCATTGCTGCCAAGTATCAGCTGGACAAAGATGCTTCCATCAGTGTGAGTAAACTCACGTTACTTTTACAAAAATCACAAGTTTCAGAAGTGGGCACATGTTTGTTTCTGTTTCTAAAGTATTGTCTACAATAATATCGTAGTTTTTGATTATGCGATTTGACATTGAGTATATTTAGTCTATCAAAATACGTTTAGATTTCCCCCCAAATTCAAGATATAGGATAAAAATGCCCCTGTTTGACTTTTATCTTTATATCATATGATATAGTTAATTTCATATGAAGAGTGACGATTTTCTCCAAATAGCAGCATGATGTGATGATTTGATGAACAGCTCAATAAACAAGAAGTTAATATTAATTGACATTTTAGACTCAACAGTTCTTGTTTTTAGTGTATTTCGACAATGAAAATATTTCAAAATAAAGACAAGCAGAACTGTTTTTCCATCTCTGCTCAAAACATAATGGTGTTTCGTTACTGAATCAATCAATTAAATTTGAATTGATTCAATTTAAGAATTTGATACAAAAGATGATGCATACATGCATTCATTAGGTTAGAAAAAACTGACCTTGTTAAGGTAAAAATGCTCATAAAAGGTAAAAATCTGTATAAAAAAATGACTCAGGAAAAAATCGATTCCCTAATGAATGCTGATGCTTTCTTGAGTAGTTATTAATCATAATTATTACATGATATTATTAGTCTGCAATGACCAGTGGTTCTCAATTCCGTTCCTCACTGCTCTGCACATTTGTATATCTTTCTTATTCAACACACTCGGTTCAGTTCATGGAGCTCGGTCGTAATGAGCTGATGATCTGAATCAGGTGTGATAAATAAGGGAGACTTACAAAATGTGCAGAGCAGTGTGACCCCAGGACCAGAAATGAGAACCACTGCTTTATACCATGAAAAGGTGCGCTTGCGCTGTGATAAATGTATCAGCCAAGGCCAAAAAGGTGGAGTAACCTTTTTTACGCCATCTTACAAACCAACCAAACAATGCTTTGCACCATGATCTATATTTAGAGGAAATAAGTCTATATACAAAAGCATTATCTCATGCTCAAATGTTGATCAATAGCTTTCCTACACAGCCAAAGATGTGTGCTAATTGACAATGACAAAGTTTAAGGCCATTGTGATGGAAAAAAAAAGAAGCCCCAGAGCCGACATACTCTCGTTCAGCTTCTGTATCGATTTTGTGCTCAATTTAGCCGTCAACCCACTGTAACTTCCTGTCAAAGATTTGTGCTCCTATGCTGTTGAGCATCAGATTGAATCAAAATAGAATTGAATCGTAAAGATTCCCACCACTAATAAAAGTACAGTTTTGTTTAAGAGGCTGGAACTGTGATTTGAATGTTACATTTGGCTTTGCATGTGAGCATTATGGCTACAGAAAGGAGTCAATATTTTCCTCTCTTTATCAACAGGCTAAAGTGAATAACACCAGCCTTGTCGGTGTTGGTTATACTCAGACTCTGAGACCAGGTACAGATATGAATTTTCCTTTATTATTCTTTACACTTGAGAATTTAATAGTGAAAGGCATTGATTTATTTTGTCTCGCAATAGTTTATAGCTGGTAACATCATCTTGTCCACCACACAATATGATTTACTTAAACTTTGGAGACTGATCAAATGGGGTGTTTTAGAAATATTTTATGAAACCTGACCCTTTGATAAGTTTGTTTTCATGTAGACTTCTGCATTTATGTGGTTAGGATGCTGTTAAAGCTGCAGTGATTTAAATTTGTGTTGGCTTTTCAGGTATCAAGTTGACCCTGTCGGCCCTGGTTGATGGAAAGAGCATCAATTCAGGTGGCCACAAGCTGGGCTTGGGCCTGGAGCTGGAGGCCTAAACCTGCTCCTGCTTAACATCAGGGACAAGGGAATATCAGAGAAATCTGGCCTTAAATCTAACTCCAACAGCAACCAGCAGGGGATTCCGGATGGGATGGGATATGTGCAAAGGCTCATCAAAAGCGATCATGTCATGGTGTTTCTTTTTTTCCACTCCTGCTCCTAATGCCCTTGTTTGTTTTTCATTTGTAGTTGTTCTCTTAGACATTCAGCTACAAATTAACTTATTAATCTCTCTCCAGGACTGCCACAGTAATGAAATACTCTCTGGGATGTAGGGCATCTGTGGCTTTCTGTTGTGTTCCCTTCTCAGTATGCGGGTGGTGGGTTTGAGGTGGATTTGTGACACAACTGTCTCTGATGTCATCATTTGTATTGTATCTGATATTCCTTAGTCGTCTGAATGCGATTCAAGCAACCCCTTAACTTGATATTAAAGGTTATACCTGATATTATTTAAATACTTGATACCGTTTTCTTCTTTCCATGCACGCAAGGACAAGCTTAAGCAGTTTATTTTTCCTTCGGCAGCCATCCAGAATAACCGTTGTACGTGAAGTCTGCCCTCGAACTAAGTAGTTTTTGGGTAGCGTAATTGGGCGATGAATGCTGGTGCTCCTGTGCTGGCATGGCTGTCCTTTTATTTTCGTTTGCAGCACAGATTACTGTCCGTAGCTCACCGTGATGGCGGAACGGTTCTTGTGGATGTGGTTTGAGTTCAAGTACCCTTTGCTCCCCGTGTTGCGTTATGACCCTAATTCCCTGACACCATGAGTTCACAACACCTGAGAGGTCCTTATGTGTATGCTTGAACTTTTCAATAAACTATTTGAATTCATCTATGATATAGTTTTTGTGGCTTACAAAGCAAGTTGGTCCTCGTAGCTGAAAAATTAAATTATACCCACAATTCTGCAGAGGAAAAACTTTGCTTAAAGTTCCCCTATTATTCATTTTTGAAAATTACTGTTCATGCAGTGTGTAACGCTGCTCTAAGTGAATGAAAATATTCTGCTAAGTTTTGAATCTGAAAGTACACTCTGTATAAAGTTATTGTCTCTCCAAGGAAAGAGTCGACTGTATCCTTGAAACTAGTCATTTTTAAAACGAACCCAAATTAGCACATTGCTGCATTGGTCTGAATGAAAATGCAAATTCACTAGCTGCTGCTTTTAGAGCACTAAACATAGCTGTTTCCCCAGTAAGGCTGTAGGCTACACAAAGCAGCACTACACTCACCTTTATCAGGCATGATGAAATGAAAACGAGACCAATCACTGCAGATTAGCATCATGCAAAGGAGGGGTTTGGAAAAATGAATCATTGAGCGAATCGTTTGGAAGTCGTTGAGCAAATAAGGTAAAAAAAAAAAATACGAGACAATAAAATGTTTTTTGACCTTGCATGCATGTCAGCCTGTTGTTGGGGACTAAAATATAACTTTTCATTACCATTAATATGGACACTTTAATATATAATGTATTTTTTCCTGTGATTGCGTGGCATAATTTTCAGCAGCCATTGATTACCTGTCTTTAGTGTCAGAAATCATTCTAATATGCTGATTTACTGCTCAAGAAACATTATCAACGTTAAAATAAGACAATTTTTTCAACTATAATAAATAGAAAATTCATTTATTCTTTTGTAACATACATTTCTATACCAGTGGTTCTTAATATTACTCATGGGGACCCCTGCTCTGCCTATTTTGGATGTCTCTCTTATTTGACACCTGATTCAGATCATCAGCTTGTTAGGAGGGAGCTCCATGAACTGAACTGGGTGTCTTTGCTGTATAAAAACATACATTTATTTCAAAAAGATCCTACCAACCCCAAACATTTGAACTGAGTATTATGTGAAACTTTGTGTCCTGCAGCAAAACCACTGAGAGCCACTAATCTACAGATCTAGTGCCAAACTAGTGTCAGTATCCAGCACTGGGAGAGGCTTTGGTCAAATTGATGTAGTTTTGTATCACTTAAGCTCAAATATTGAACAGTCTTTCAGGCCAGGTTTTCTGGGTACTGAAGATTTAAGTGAGTTCCTAGGAAACATCCAAAAAATGCCTTGTTTTCAGTTATAGATGAATCACTGCCATATTGACACAAGGGTATTTTTAAGCTTGTGCAATTACTGGTAAGCAAGTGTGAAACACCCGCATGACCAAACAGATCACAAAACTCAACACTGTAGTTCCTCTGTTGGAGAAGCTATTGAATTCACATACAGTCAAACACTGATATGCTGGAATATTTATTCAGTTAATGCATAGCACTGTTTTAATACATACATTTGGCTGTTCAGAGCAAGGGATGTAGCAAAATACAATTTATACATTCCTCATAATTCACATTCATTATGTACATAGTGTACGCATGCATATTGCATCAGAAACATCACACGTCCAGAAAGCAGTTTCTAAAAGACATGCTCAACTGAGATGGTCTGTCACGTGGATGTCATTTATTTGTCAAGGTTGCTATTTGAACATTCTCTATTCTCATTTTAATGAATATTTTTTATAATCTACTTTAGACTAGAGGGTTTAGTTGTTTCTTCTGGACCTTTGGTGTCCATGTTGTCCTCCTGGCTGCTATCTTTGACTTGCTCTGTCTTCTCCAGAGCTTTAGCTTCTATTTTGGGTGATGTCTCAGATTTTGCAGCCTTCACGTCATGTGCACCACTGTCTAAATCTTTGTCTTTTTGGACAGTTTCTTCACTTTTAACATCTTTGCTGGTTCCACTACCTTTGCTCATCACACTATCCACCTCTTCAGCTTTTTCAGGCATTTTCTCTTTGCTTTCATTAGTATCCTTTTGCTCAGGCTTTGCATCAGATGTTGTTTCCTGGGCTTTGGGGGGTTGATTACTCAGTGTTTCATCAACCTGTTTCTCTGTGACTTCAGCTTCCCCTCCGCTTGTTGTCACACTTTCAGCACTGCTATCGCTTGTGCTGTCCTTCTGTTTCTTTGACTTCTCAGGTGATTTTTCTTCCTCAACTTTGGAGACATCTTCCTGTGTCTTTTCTGTTTCTTTAGGCTTAGCATGTTCAACCTTTTCTGTTTTGATACTGTCTACACTGTCACTTGTGTGGACTTGCTGTATCAGAGATTTTTCATCCTGATTTTTCTTCCTCAACTTTGGAGACATCTTCCTGTGTCTTTTCTGTTTCTAGCATGTTCAACCTTTTCTGTTTTGATGCTGTCTACACTGTCACTTGTGCTTGGAGATTTTGCTGTTGTGATTTTTCATCCTCAACTTTGGAGATATCTTCTTGTGTCTTTTCTGTTTCTTTAGGCTTAGCATGTTCAACCTTTTCTGTTTTGATGCTGTCTACACTGTCACTTGTGTGGACTTGCTGTATCTGAGATTTTTCATGTTGTGATTTTTCTTCCTCAACTTTGGAGACATCTTCCTGTGTCTTTTCTGTTTCTTTAGGCTTAGCATGTTCAACCTTTTCTGTTTTGATGCTGTCTACACTGTCACTTGTGCGGACTTGCTGTATCAGAGATTTTTCATCCTCAACTTTGGAGATATCTTCCTGTGTCTTTTCTGTTTCTTTAGGCTTAGCATGTTCAACCTTTTCTGTTTTGATGCTGTCTACACTGTCACTTGTGTGGACTTGCTGTATCTGAGATTTTTCATGTTGTGATTTTTCATCCTCAACTTTGGAGATATCTTCCTGTGTCTTTTCTGTTTCTTTAGGCTTAGCATGTTCAACCTTTTCTGTTTTGATGCTGTCTACACTGTCACTTGTGCGGACTTGCTGTATCTGAGATTTTTCATGTTGTGATTTTTCTTCCTCAACTTTGGAGACATCTTCCTGTGTCTTTTCTGTTTCTTTAGGCTTAGCATGTTCAACCTTTTCAGTTTTTATGCTGTCTACACTGTCACTTTTTTGGTCCTCCGTTATCTGTGACTTTTCAGGTAGTGATTTTTCTTCCAACTCTTTTGAAAGGTCCTCTTGAGTCTTTTCTGTTTCTTTAGGCTTAGCATGTTCAACATTTTCTGTTTTGACACTGTTTGCACTGTCACTTTTGCGGTCTTCTTGAATCTGTGACTTTTTGGGTTGTGCTTTTTCTACTTTGGAAAGTTCTTGTGTCTTTTCTGTTTCTTTAGGCTTAGCATGTTCAGTCTTTTCTGTTTTGATGTTGTCTATACTTTTGCTGTCCTCTTGTATTTGTGACTTTTGAGGTTGTGATTTTTCTTCAGCAACTTTGGAAAGGTCTTCTTGTGTCTTTTCTGTTTCTTTTAGCTTGTCAGTTTCACCCGTTTCAATTGTCACACTTACTAGACTGCTACTACTTTTGCTGTCCTCCTGTTTCTTTGACTTTTCAGGTTCTGATTGTTCTTCTGCATCCTTTGGAACCTCTTTTTGTATCTTTTCTGGTTCTTTAGCCTCAGTGCTTTTACCTTTTCCTGTTTTCACATTGTCTACCAGTTCAACTTTGCTATCTTTTACAGACTCCTCAGATTTATGTTCCTTTTCATCTTTACCTGACATATCCTCTTGCATTTCCCCCACAGGTTTCTCTGTTAGTTTGTTGTTATCCTCTTGGTCTTTTTCCATAGGCTCAGATTTCTTAGTTTCTTCCTTTATACTATCAGATTTGTATTTTTTTGCAGAAGTATCCTCCTTTGTGTCCTCTGCAATAGTCAGTTTTCTACTCTCAGCATGTTCGGGAGTTGCTTGTTTATCTGGTTTGGGAGTATCTTCCTACAGGTTTCACTGGAGCTGATTCTTTCTCTTTCTCTGCTGATTTTGCAGTTGTAGATTCTTGAGAAAGCAATTTAGCATCTTCAGTTTTTGGAGAAGTTACCCCAACAGTCTGTCCACCAGGCTTAGTGTTTACTTCAGTTGTTGCTTCAGGATCTTGAGGTTCCTGAGATGGTTTGTCTATTTCTCCAGTTTTTGATTCCTCTGGCTTTTCTGACAGATCTGTTTTGGGGACATCTTTCTCTGTCTCTTTAGCTTGTTTATTTTCCTCTTCAGGTTCTTCGACTTTTCCCTGCATGTCATCCTTCAGGTCTTTGTGCTCAGTGCCTTTTGTGTCTAATTCCTCCTCTTTATCTTGTTCATCAGTGGCTTCTTCTGTAGATTCCTGAGTTGGTTCAGAGTCAGCATCTTTTTGTACCTCAGAATCATCTGGAGTTTCAGCTGCCTCATCCTCTTTATCATCAATTGGTTTGACTTCATGTTCCTCTGTCTCTAACTCAGGACTGGCTTCATTGCCATTCTCCATGGCTGGTTCTTCAGTATCTTCTGCCTCTTGTGGAGTTTCACCATGTGCATCCTTCTCACTGCTCTCCTCATCTGGTCTGTCACCCTCTCTCCCCTCCCCACTCTTATAAGAGCCAGTGTCTGAAATCTCCACATCTTCTCTGGTGGTCTCTGTAATAATCTCTTCGACAAATTTGTACTGAGGCTCTGCTTTTCGAGTTGTTCCCCCCTGTCTTTTGACACAAGGGAGAGTATAGATGGGTGACTGTCTGTAAATGTTTGGTACTGAAATATGAGCATCTGTGATTGTAGAGTATCTGGACTCTTCACCCTCCAAAAGTTTTCTGAAAAATACAAACAAAATAAAACAGAATAATATTTAGATTAATTATTCTCAATTAATGACAGCCTTGTGCATTTTAAATCCAGACCTAAGAAACTATAAATAGGGCATATTTTTTACAACATTTATTACAGTGCAGTCACAGCCAAATTTCAGTAATTATCTAATTTGGCTGTAACTGTAATGAATGCTTTTAAAAATGTGTCCTATTTATGGTTTCTTAATGCAGAGGTTACTGACATTTCAAAAACTCCCACAAGCCTAAACAGGCATGAAAGCCACCAACCAAATCATGAAATGACACTCCATTTTGTTAAAACTCATTGTAATCAATCAACAAATTAACTGTCATAAAAAACACATACTATTGATTATTTGAAATTAAAATTATTCTAACTGTCCTGTTTAATTAATATGACAGTCATGTTGAACATCTCTCGCTTTGTTCACTCTCTAATTACTTATGTCACTTAAAACATAATTGTGTTCCTTGAAGGCCTCTGTGATTATATTATCTACAACACTACACCTTCCAGGCAGTTTTGTTGGCTGATTAAGCTGACAGTCTATTAATTTGCACTGTTGAGGGACAATAAATCAATTCTGATTTGATAAACTCTACTTGCCAAGTGGACAGAATCAGGTATGGAAAGCGACCAATAATAGATAATCAAATAAAGCTAATAGCTTTGCTGGTCCTGAGAGTTCATTATTAAGTAAACAGTAAAATTGTTTATAAAATAGCGTGTAATCAAAAAAGTACCTGTAGGAATAAATTTCAGCATCAAGTGCCATTTTGACATTGAGAAGGTCCTGGTATTCCCTCAGATGACTGCTCATGTCAAATTTAGAATTTTTCAGCTCAAATTCCAGCTCTCTGATTGTGTCCTGCACCATGGACAAAATAAGTAAACACAATGGAAATGCATTAGGAAAAGCCACACGACATGGTACTGAATCTTAAATTATGCATAATTGGATTATAACATACTCAACTTGCTACTTTATCTTGATTTAAACAGAAATGTTCAATCAAATCCTCAAACTGAAAGATTAAAATATCCTAGACTGAACAGTGCATCACATGGTGTCTTACCTGGAAGTGATGGATTTCAGCATTGTGCCGTTGCTCGAGGTCGTACAGCTGCCTCTCCAGCGCTTCTCTCACACCTTTCACAGAGTCGAGCTCAATGTTCCTGGACTGGAGCTGTCTCCTGTGTTCATTAATCTCTGCTTTAGTGGCCATGAGCACTTCTCTGTTGACCTCAGCAGCTTTGGTCAGTTTAGCGAGCTGCGCTCGAAAGCGTTCCTCAGCATATCGGATGTCAGAGTCGGCATGACCTTCAAGTTGCATCCTGATGTCTCTCAGAGCTGCAGTGACATCACTTCTACTAAAATCACTCATTTCTGAAGTCACATGACCCTCTTGGATTTGAGCAGTCATTTCAGCTACCTCGCTTTCGTGGTTTTTCTTCAAGAAGCCGATCTCCTCTTCGAGAGCGTTAGCTTTTCTGTCCATTTCTTGTTTGGTTAGGAATGAATCATTAATGCATTTCTTTAATACTGAAATGCTGTCCTCCGCATCAACTCGACCAGAAGCCTCTCTCTCATACTTTTCTCTCAAAGTGTTAAACTCGTCCTCCAGGTTCTGGCGGTTTATCTCAATCTGATGCTTTTGAAGGCCTATCTCATGAACTTGCTGCCTCAGACTACCAAGTTCTGATTCATACTCTTTGGACAGAGAGGCAGATGATTTTGCTCTCAGTCTAATTGCCTCAATTTCTTTCTCTAGCGCTCTGTTTTGGTTTTCCAGGTGATGAACCTTCTCGATGAATCCCGCGAAGCGGTCATTGAGCCCCTGCAGTAATTCTTTCTCACTAATTTTCCTCAGATTCATTCCACCTGCATATTTGTTTGAAAAATCCAAGCTATCGGCCGGTTTAGCGGCGAATTCGCTAAGGATTTCGTTACCTCTCAGAGGTGCTGTGGACCCCAAGCTGAAGGCAGACCTTGCAGTGAGTTGTGATGAAGGACGCGCCGTTTGGTAGCGGGACTCTTCACGTGTCCGGCCAGGTGAATACAGAAGACGCTCCATTGTGAGGCTGGTGCGTTTTCCTTTGCAGCGTTTAGAGAAAATGGTACCCTTTATATACTGCAATAGATGCTAGGTTAGCGGAATGGAGCTGTCTATACTGGTTAAATGTACAGAATCAGCTGTTCAGCTCCGCGTCCTGCGCACTCACTCACTCACTCCTCCAGCGATCTCCAGGGAGCTGACGTGACGTCACACGAACTCGTCTCGTCCGCAGATTCTCAGCTCATGTTCTGCCTCGACATACTTTGTTCAGTACGTTAGCGAGGGCTAGAATACATATGTTATAAAACGTGCAGAAATTGCAGCCCTATATTTCATTATCAAATTTAGAAATATAGAAAAAGTCCCTTACTTGTGTAAATATTAATCAAATCAAATCAAATCACTTTTATTGTCACATCACCACAGCACAAGTGCCTTGGTGAGTGAAATTCTTATGAGCGTGCTCCAGACAGTGCAAAAACAACAACAACAACAATTTACATATGGACAGACAGTGCAAAAAAACAACAAACAATTTACATATATTACTTTTTATAATAATCAAGTATTAGCTAATTAAGTAGGCCTTTTATAGTTTTATAGTTACTCCTTATTATTTTTACATATCACACATTTCCTCAGTATAACTCCACCTTATTAAAATAATGTAGGGTATAATTAGGCTGTAGACAAATATAATGAAATCACCATCCTCCATTTCAGGGTTTGCATCACTCAGACACAAGTAACTGCCTATTTTTTCCCAAATCATACAAAATCATATTATCAGAAGAGGACCATCTGACAACCCTGTTACCATGTGTACAGAAATATCAGCATTAAATCTTTTTGTCAAACACGTTGTAGCGTCAGGACCTTCTGCTCAAGATTATCAATGGCTGAATGAACCGTAAAGCCCTTTTACATTTAAAAAGACAGCTTCTGATACCTCAACTTGGTCACACTTTAGTTTGGGGAACAGTTCTCACAATAAACTAACTAGTAACTATGACTTTTGCCTCAAACTTGATATATAGGCGTATTAATAGTTATATTTAGCCAAGGTATGGAGTAGGATTAAAGGATCTAAAATATGGTCTTGTAAAATAAGGAATTAATATGTGCTTTTTAATAAACAGCCAGTAATATGCATGCTAATAAGCAACTAGTTAATAGTAAGATTTGGTCCCTAAACTTGAGTGTTAACTTATATTAAAAATGTAATAGCCTATACAGTAGCTTGAGATGGCAATTTGTCTGTTTAAGGCATCTTACTTAGGTGCCTGCTCAAAATTCTGTGTAAAGACACAATGTTGCATAAGCCAATCTAAATTAGGCCTGCTCTGACCCGCCTCAACCCCTAATATAATAGTATATGGTTATCATTGCTGTGTAAATGGATTAATGCCACCTCTGAGCAGCATTAAACAGTATATCATATGCAGTATACATTTGTAATTAGTGTTTAAAAACTTCATGTATGTGTTCCTTTTAAATTAGTTTTCTTGTATTTTTGGATATGTACTATTGTTGTCTGCTAAGGTATTATTATGGTTTAAAAATACATCCCTGCAAGCTCAGGAAAATGTTATATATTAGGGTATGTGATTTTCAGCTCAAATGTGACAGCTTTTAATCTATGTTGGTTTTATTATTTAACAACATCACTGTTTCCTCGTATTGTCAGATTTGCAGATATTTTACTGCAGTAGCAACATTCTTCAAGCTATAATGTACATGTTTGTGCTGCAGAAAAGCACAAGTCAGCTCTACATGTTCAGTCATGCTGAGCGGTCACTGTGAGCTGGATTCAATCCAACAGCACAGCACAGTGAGTGCATCTGAATATGTACTTTCATTTACTGTGTGACACATTATTTATATAGTCTCACATTAGTACTGGCTTATATTTAGCATATTTGTCATTTTTGGTATGTCCTGATTTTGCTTTAATAACAGCAGCATTAACTGGAAATAATGCTCTGCTTACTGATGAGGAAAACAGACCCTAGTTTCCATAAAAAATAATCAATATATTTATTATTATTTTGTATTATTATTAATGACTGAGAACGTAAAATACCATACAAGTTTTGTGTGTTTTATGAAATCCAGACAAAGCTAAATTCCTGCAGATAATTGACAAATAAATCTGAATACTAGCGATTTAGCTTGTGTTCACCCAGCTGATCTAAAGTGCATGTCTGTTTTAAACAAAACTATAAAGTATAAAAGTTAATGCTTAGTTCCACTGAAATAAAGATGCAGCACTCCGACCAGGTGTCAAGTTAATTTATTAACATAATCTTTTGTATCTCAGCTGTTTGAACAACTAAAACCACTGATAATGTTCAATATTTCCTTCAGTTCAGACATATTCAGTCAGCAGTGAATCATACAAGTGGAATAAAGAAAAATAAATCTCATTAACAATCTGTAATTTTAGTAAATGTGAGTACAACTTGAGGTTTAACTGATAAAATACACTCGAAAAGACGTAAATACTACATTGTTACAATGTTTATAATAAACATTTGGAAAACGGATTATATCAAAATAATTTGTCATATTATTTTTAACTCAGTGGAATCAATACTCAGTGGATCAAAAAGGAAAAAGTAGATCTATTGCTAAGTTCATTACATGCGTGATTATTGCGACTGGAACTTAAACAGAGATTGAATTATTCTCTCTTAATCATCGTTGTTCTCTGTTCTAAAGGAATGAAAGAACGTCCGGATCTCATATGTGTCCCGTCTGTCGTTCTGAAGGATTTTTCTCAGTCTGTTTCTGCATGAGATCCATTCGGTGGACACTCGCCCCAGCATCATTCCTTGCTTGTAATACTCAACCGCAGTTTTCTCTGAGCCCCACCTGTACAGTTTGAAATCCCCATACAAGCGATGCCAGGCTTGACGGTCAGCTGGCTTCAGGTCAGGAAGGGCAAACAGCTCTCTGAACTTCTGCTCTGCTTTAGCCGTCTGCTTTCGTTCTGCATACCTCTGTGCTAACTCCAGCTGTGGGTATATGTAGCCTGGGTTTAAACTGGCACCCTTCTCTAAATGCTGAATGCAAAGGTCCAGCAGCTCCGGATTGTGTATGTCATTCATCTGCATGGCTTTCCACCGGTAGTTGTTGGCTATCTCGTGATGTAAACGGGACGAGTCTGGTGCTATCTTCAGCATTTCCAGCAACACTTTCAGGGACTTGTCATAATGCTGCTCTTTCTTCATGAACTTTGCAACATGCGAAACAACGCTGAGCTTATCTGGAGCCATCGCGAGCGCTTGTGTCATGTACTGCCATGCCTCTGCGTTATTTACAGTCTTTGTGTTCTTATAGCATTTAAGCCCCAGATACACATGGATCATTGCATTGTCCGGGTCCAGGCTCAGAGCTTTCTTCAGCTGGAGCACAGCAGGAGACTCTTCAAACCTTACACGCTTGTATTGACCAATCCTCAGTCCCTCCAGACGGAACAGAGAAAAAGCAAAGCCTGTGTTCCATTCCTTATCATCCGGCTCTTTCTGTAAAGCTTCAAGGAAACTCTCCTTGGCCCTGATGTAGGTCTTTCTAGAAAACTTTAGAAGAGACCAGGCTTTTTCGCTTTGAACTGCTCTGTGAAGCTCTGCGGGAGACGGAGCAGGGAAAGCTCTAAGGATTTCATTCACTTTCTCTATGTACGTCTCAGCCTCAGTCACATTGCCCATGAGGCTGTGCACCCAGGCCAAGTTTCCATACGTCACAATCACATTGCTGTCATCATCCGGATGTTCCTTCTTTGCTAGTTGCAGGTTCTTAAGTGCCTCATCGTCAAATCCTTGTAAATGTTTAATAAAGGCCAAAAAATTGAATTCTCTTTGTTTCAGGTTTCCTTCATACTCGCATTGCACTGCCAGTTTTTCACCAATTTTCACTTCGAGAAAATTAAGGTCAGCATCCTCCTTTTGCAAGTCCCAAGTAAAGTGGCACGACAACAGTTTAAGCTTTTCCTCAGACATTCCTGTATTGTTAAAAAGGCAAAATAGATGGAAACGTTTACACACTTGCAGTTTTTCTTTCTCAGTATCCTTGAATGTGTACAGTACAGTATATCTGTCTATCTAATTTATTTTCAATAGGACTTATAGAAAAAAACATTAAATAATCAGTAATATATCATTTCCATAAAGTGCTGTCTTAAATATTATTTTAAATATTTATTTGTTGTCATTTTAATTAAAAAAGTATCTAGATTAAAGGCATTCATGAAATACAGCATATTTTAATGGCTTATTTTGTTTATTAAAATAATTAGGTAACACTACATATACAGTTACATGTACTTACTATTATAATAACTATAAATGATGCACAACTACATGCAAGTAAACCTAAGGCAAACCCTAATCTTAACCATAACCATAAAGTAAGTACATGTAGTTAATTAATATTACTCAGTACTTACATGTATAATTACACTGTAACAAGGACACCTTAAAATAAAGGGTAACCAGAATTATTAATCCCATTATGAAAACAGATGCAAAGTCTTACCTTCTGCTTTGGTTCCTCATCCAAACGATGTCTGGTTGAATATAGTCGCTGGGGTGGTTTTTATAGGGTGGGGTAGGTTACATATTTTGGGGACAATAACGAGCCAAGTTTCACTTTCCAACTATTGCTCTGATTAACGATAAACGAAACTGTAAGTGTGCAACGTCAACAACCCAGTACAATGTAATGGCGTCTTCGTCTGTTTATGCGTGCCAATTAACAATTCTAGATTAGATAGCGATATGTAAAATGAATGTCAACCACAAAAGGAAAAGTTTCAAGTGTATAGATAGATTCGTGCCTTTAAATGTGATAGATGTAACTTTAAAGAAATAAAAATAATAATGTACAACAAATAATGAGGAAAATTACAAATAATTGAGGCACACAGTACAACTAATAAATTGCAAGCAGATGAGTACATAGCATACTAACAAGTCAATCGATGTTTGCATAAAGGTCAAACAACTTGAACCTGAAGAGTAATGACTCCATCTAGTGGCGAAACTTTATAATGCTGCACTCCTTTAATGTTGGCAAAATACTGAATAAACTGGCAAAAATATATATTTTTGTAATAATAATAACATGTACAGCCTTTGCTACAATGTTGTTTTTTATCTTTTAAAATATATTTATAGCTTTATTGGCCACAGGTCATATTTTTCTTTATGAACACCAGACAGTTCTGTTGAAAGAGTTATTTATTCTGAAAGGTAGTTTAGACAATCAGTAGATCATTATTTAGATGATTTATCTATAGCTAAATAATCAAAATGATCTTTTGATAGCCAGTGTCAGGCCATCTCCGACCGTGAGCATACTGAGATCAATCCGATCATCTTTGTGTAGCTTCTTGTTCAGTTTGTCAATGGTCTGTGAGGAAAGATCATCTTCAGCTGGGTTGATGACCTGTCCACCCCAGAGGACCTGAAGAGCAGAGAGACACCAGCGTACTCACAGATGAAATCTATTTTATATATTCATCACTATATTTGTAAGGCATTTAAATGAATCTGTAAAACCTAGCTGTGCACCCATAGTACCCTCCCAGAAAAGAAAGGTACAAAAGATTTGTACCTTTTTTTAAATGTTCATCTTTGTAGTCTGTACCTTTTGAAGTCACATCTTTTGTACCTTTTTATCTGAGAGTGTATGTATTTACAAATGGGTTTGTTTCAAAGCAAACTACATCGACTGTACTGCATACTTACATTATCAATGGCCACAATGCCACCCTTTCGAACAAGCTGGAGTGACTTTTCATAGTATGTTTCGTAATTCTTTTTATCAGCGTCAATGAACACAAAGTCGTATGTTCCAGCTTCACCAGCAGTTAGGAGTTCATCTGTAAAGACACAAGGAGGATTTCTTTATAGCTTTACTTGAAATAAATACAAAAAAGATGTACTGCAATTGTATTTCATCTTTACCCAAGGTTTCAACTGCAGGTTTAATGCGGATATCTATTTTATCCTCCACTCCAGCCTAAAACAAAAAGAGTTTGCCGTTATTTGTTCTAATTTGACATTGTAAATCCCTAGCGAACAATGAAACATCTTTGCTTTTCCCAGACATATAGGGTGTCATTTTAATAGTATATGCTAAAAAGAGAAAGTTGTAGATAAAGCACTTTGATGTTCAACTTTCTGCAGTTATCAGCACCCAGGTGTACATTCACATCTGTCTCCATCAGCAATTAGTGTAGAGTCTGATGGACATTTGTGCATCTCTGTCTTCAATCCTACTGGTCAGCTGGGCTTTATACTGATGACTGTGAGCTTGCAGTGACAGGCAGGAATCAATATCGAAATTCAGACATGTGTAGGTGTATGCGAGAAGTAGTGTTGTGTCCTAATAAAACAAATTACTTCCTCTGTATTAAAATGTACAGAATACTACTGTATGTTTTACTATGGTTTACCTCAGTAAAAAATTGCTTGCCTATTTTCACATATTCCTCATTAATTTCGCAGGCCACCACGAGCCCATTCTCAGGAACTACCAGAGCCAGATTTAAGGCGTTGTATCCTGTGTACATACCTAAGACAGATGCAAAATGTGTGTTTTACAGGTAAGCAGTAAACGCATGATTTTTCAAGATTTATGTTGCTTTCACTCACCGATCTCAATAGTTTTATTGGCTTCTATGAGTTTTGCTAGATTAGCCATAAGTTGAGCCTGCTCGGCTGCCACCATCATCAGGTTTTTGGAATCCTCCATAGTTCTCTTGAATCAGAAATAAAGTACAGGTGAAAAGAAAGTGTATACTTGTGCAGTACGTTCCCATCTACTGACCTCTAGTGTAAGTGTGTGGAACTACACATTAATCTATAAAGACTCACCTATTATAGAAAATGCACTTGTTGTTTGAACATAAATGTGTGTTGGCAGTGTGTGTACACAACCACCCTATAATGATAAAGATCCACCTGCTCCTTTTTTAATCCCCATAAATCATAAACAGTTTCTCAGAACAAGCGTTTGTAGAATCTGTAAAAAGTGAGGTTACATTTACAGGCCCCGCCCACGACTGTTGATGGACACTGGCCTGAGTGAGACACATGCACGTTTTCAGTGTGATAGACACAATAATCAAAACCAAACATATGTTTTTAGCAGAGCATCTGAGGTATGAGCTGTAAAGCCACAGCCCTATCCTGGAAAAGGGTGGGGAGCAGCAGCTCATTTAAATTTAAAGAGACATGCACAAAAACAGCATGTTTCTGCTTCCACTCAAAATAGGCATTTTTTTTATTACATCATAACAAGTTATCATAAATGTGCGGTATTTTGAGCTGAAAATTCACAGACACATTCTGGGGACACCTGAGACTCCTTTAAGGTAATGTTTAAAAGTCACTTAAAAAATGAAACCTGGAAACTCAGAGAATTTTACGGTTTTGAAGAAAAGGGGATTTATGGTAGGCTATATGAATATACATATTTAAGATTCAAGATTGAGAAGTATTAAAGTGAAAGGTTTACTACTGTTATTGACAGATTTTTTCCCCCTCCATAGTGGGATTTTTGGTGAATTGTATTGAATCTAATAAGGGTCAGTTTGCTCCACAAATTAAAAATCTTACCCCAAATACGCAAGACAAGGATTAATAGAGAATGCAAAGCAGAAGCAGGTTTACAGGGGTTTCAGACTTTTTTTTTTTTTATATATGTTATTTTACATTATGATTTGCTTATTTTATTATGTGTGTGTGCGTGCGTGCGTGCGTGCGTGCGTGAGTGAGTGAGTGAGTGAGTGACCGACCTGAGAGTTTATTTACTTCAAAATAATGTATTGTTATTTTATTATGTATTTTAAAAGTTTTTTTTACGCACCAGTCGTAGTTTGGTCAGCACTGGGTGCTCCCTCAGAGAGTTATTGACCACATACTGCAGCAGAGGATCGTCTCCTTTGTGACTCTTGCTGATAAGAGCAGACTGGCAGAGTCCTACACATACAGTGAACAGATATTACTTAAACCCCTGCTGGGGAAATGAAAGCATGCATCATTTCAGAATAGAAGAACCAATAGTATTATTACACAGAGCTGGTTTATCAGGGTGGCATTTACCTGCTGCAAAATCTCAGCTTATTACAACACTCATAACCATAAAATTAAACACACTAGGTGACCTATAAAAATGGGTCTTTATACAACTTCTAGGCACCCAATTTACTTTAACCAATGAGAAGTAGTGTTACCTTCAGGCCAAAAACACCCTAAAATGTCAAGTACTGCATTTATCAAGCAATATATTTTAATGCATTTGTATTTAGAAGTCAAATTACGGTTACTGAATATTTCACATAAATAGTCATAGTGAAAGCAGACATAAATCTACCTGTCAATGCCAAGAAGAGGCTAATGGTACAAATCATCTTAATATCAGGAGCCAGAATCAACAGAAACAAGAGACAAGTGATATTGTGATGTATGCAAGTGGGGCTTTTATTTAGACTAAGGCGGAAAGTCCATGTTTTGTTTGTTTGGCCCCCTCAGATAAAAAGAGACTTTCTGCATGATATTGATTTGATCAAAGTTGACTTTACAAGTACTTTTGTTCAATGGCTGTTAGGAAAAGCATGATAATCCCCTGAATAGAAAGCTTGATGCAATCTAGATTTCCAGAAAGTTGGGGAGAATGTATCATTTGCAAAGAGCTGTGATTTTGAGACCTTTCAAGAGGCTTTCAGGCTGGTTTAAATGTATTTACAATGCATTACAGATTTCAGTGTCATAGTAGCCTACTTTTCTCATTTACTGTCAATTCTAGCTGCTGTTTCAAACATTGTACCTTTACGAATGGTGAATTACACAATAAATCCCTATATTTGCCAAGAATCTATTCATTCTCATGAATTTTGTTCTCAAGTTAATGAACATTTCATCAGCGTGGACCTTGCTTTACCACACATCTTATGATTTTGT